>CM030362.1:79697881-80080381 GCA_017893485.1 Hemerocallis citrina
CGTAAAACCATGATAGCTTTTCTTTTTTGTTGAAAATTTTATATTGGCTTTAGATCGTTACGTTGATCGGAAGAGTAATACTTATAACAAACTAGATATTTGGCGCACACAATGCAATTCTAAATAAGCGTGGTGCTTGTTGCAGCTATTTTACATGTTTCATATGTAAGTTTGTGCGATTAGTGTCGTATTTCATCATGTATATTTATATGGATTTTTAACCATTGGAAATATTTTTGGCATATTTTTCGGGTCGGATTCCGGTGGGCTCCGGCCACCAGCAGCGCCGGAAAGTGATTGGATTACGTTTCTCTCGTTGAGTACTATTCCGTAATGTAATCATTTGCCAAAAACGGTTTCCGTATGAATGAGAAATGTTGGTCCAAAGTTGGGTATTCGAAATGTACTAACTTGGGAATTTGGAGAAAATTGATAGTCCCACATCGGAAGATGGAAAAGATTTCTCTAATATATAAGCTAAAGAAATGGACTGATGGGCGTAGCCATGGGGTTACCACTAGCGTGTAGTGGAGAGAGGGCCTAGCCCGGCCCGACTCAGCCTCGGCCCCGGCCCCGGCTCCGGCTCGGTTTTGGTTGGGTTTGGGTTTGGGTTTTAGTTTTGCACTTCATAATCTTCTTCTTATTCTTCCTCTGAGTCTGAGAGTACAACACAGCTACTGGTTCGATGATATCTCTGAATCTATGGTGCTGCTCTTCAGGAAAGTGTAATATACAGTTGTATACAGGAAAATGTAATATACAAAACTGATACAATACATATATATACTTACTAGTATATATATCCAGATAACTTTTTATTAGTAAAACCAACAAATTTTCATAGAAAAAAATTTAATTAAAAAAATAATTATTATAAATATAATATCCGACCGGGATATTACAGAGGTTGGATTGGAGCGTGTGACCCCTCGTTTCGAAGCTGATTCGAAGATCTATAATTTCTCTTTGGAAGTCGGTTGAAAAATTATCCTTCTTCATGGTCGAAAGTCCCGCACTATTTTTTTCTTCATGAAGATGAGAAATGCTTTGTATGGATCTTGGGAAGATCCATTCTTGGAGGCGAGTGCAAGGAGCAACTCTAGGAGAGAGTTTGGAGCTCTGAAACCATTTGGAAGAAGGCCACTCAGGAGGTGAGCGGAGCGAAGAACTTCACCGGGCTCTAGGAAAGAGCCGTTTGGGAGACAAGTTTGAGGAACAACTCTAGGGAAGAGTTGTGCTCCGAACTCGTTGAGAAGAGGTCCCTTCTGGAGGCGAGCGGAGCGAAGAGCTTCACCAGGCTATAGGAGAGAGCCGTTTGGGAGATAAGTTTGAGGAGCAACTCTAGGGGAGAGTTGTGCTCTGAACTCGTTGAGACGAAGGCCACTCGGGAGGCGAGCAACATCACTGGGCTCTAGGAGAGAGCCGTTTAGGAGACAAGTTGGAGGAGCAACTCTAGGGGAGAGTTGTGCTCCGAACTTGTTGCTTAAGAGAGTTTCAACAGTAGTGGGAGCAATTTCGAATAGTGAGCTACTTCGTACTCGCTCGTTCGCAAATAGCTAAAGTGGCATCGAACCAAATGTTGGACTCCGAATTTCTTGTTAAGAGATTTAAATAGTTGTGGGAGCAATTTTTAATGGTGAGCTACTTCGTACTCACTCGTTCGCAAGTAGCTAAAGCGGCATCGAACCAAGTGTTGGACTCCGAACTTATTGTTTGGGGGTGTTTAACGAGTTGTAGGAGCAATTTCGAACGGTAAGCTGCCCAGCACTTGCTTGTTTGCAAGCGACTAAATCAACGTCGAACCAAGTGTTGGACTCCGAACTCGTTTTTTGAGCTTAGTAAGTTGTGGGAGCAGCCCTGTAGGAAAAGCTGGACTCTGAACTCATCATTTAATGAGTCGTAGATGTGACTTGGAGAGATAGAAATGAGGCAAGTGCAATAATTTTCGATAGAAAAAAAAAACTAAGTTTTATTGAAACAAACTAAGTGGCCACTTCAATGGGGCGAGCCATTATTACATGCTTTTTGGCCGTGTTACAAGCACCGGCCTTATTGAAAACTGAAAACCTACTTCTAAGATAGGGTGAAGGCCTCTTGGGAGGAGTTTGGTTCTCCCCCTATTGGACCTCTATGGATAAGGTGGAGGACGGCCCCTGGTTTGGAATTTTGGAACTCGGCGGGCCTCTCTGTTCCCGTGTAGGCTCTTCGAGGTGGAAGATCGGCCCCGTCTTTTCAGACGAACTTGGCCAGGTGTCCCCACTGTATGAGTTCTTCAATCTCCTCTTTAAGAGCCCGATAATCATCCGTGTCGTGGTCGTGGTTCCTAGCAGCACTACTTATCCCTATTTCTTTTCTTGCCAGGGATATTCATTCTAGGGGGAGTGCAGAGTAGGCCTTCCTTGTCCACCTCCATAAGAACTGCTGATATACTAGCATTGAAGGGGGTAAACTTCTCAAAACGAGGAGCTGGGCGGCGTTGGCCATTGTCGTCCCTCTGGAATTTCTAGGACCCTTCTTCGCTCGTATTCTTCCGTTTGTTTCCGGCAGATGATTCCTCGAGAGTAGGGGGGTTGAGAGCCTCTTCCACTCGGATGTACTTTTCACTCCGAAGCAGGATTTCTAAGAAGTTCCGAGGAGACTTCTTGGCAAGGGACGCCTTGAGGTCGGTGTTAGTGACGTTGTGCCCGAATGCCGCCGAGACTACTGATTGGTTGAGGGAGGCAATAAACCGGGCTTCGGCGGTGAAGCGCCGAACGTAATCTCTTAGGCGTTCACCCTTTCTTTGGCTGAGGGTCACCAAAGATGCACTTGTTTTCTCGGCCCGGTGGCTACTCACGAAATGAGTAAGGAAGAGCCTTTCGAACTGATCGAAGGAGAAGATGGAGGCCGGGACGAGTCGAGAGTACCATTCTCTCGCAGGCCCCTTCAGTGTGGCAGAGAAGGTTTTGCAAAGGAGCGCATTCGAAGCCTGGTGGATCATCATGAGAGTTTTAAAATTCTCGATGTGGTCGGCAGGGTCCGACTCCCCGTTGTATGACTCAAAGTTAGGGGACTTGAAGTTTTCCGGGATCGGGGCTTCCATGATGGTCCGGAAGAACGGAGGCCTGCTCGGGCAGAAATTCCTCACCCATTGTTCCTCTTCTCTATCCAGTTTGCCTAGGCGCCTCTCCATCTCGTGGAGACGGCAGTAGACCGAGTCTTCCCTTCGGTCGTATCTCGCTGATCCCCGGGACTCATCCTTATGCGAAAGGGGACTAGGAGTGCGGTGGTGATGGCTTGGGGCAGGTTGAGGACTAGGCGCCCGTTGCTCGTGGTTGGGAGCGACATTGAGGGCCCGCAGAACGGCTTCTTAAAAATCCTGGAACTTCGCCCTTGTGACTGGTGCCCTTCCAGTTTGGCGGTCCCTAGGTGTGGCTCGGCTTACTAGATTTGTCGAATTTTAATCATGTGTCGAATTTTAATCATGCAAACAGATCAAAATCACCCTCGGTAACCCCTCTATCCACTTTCGGTAAACCTCCCGTCTTCCCCTCCTCCCGGCCCGCCCACTTCCTCCCTCCACTGACCACCGTCCTCCCTTTCTCGGCCAAAACCCTTCCCTTCCCCTCTTCTTTCCCTCCCGGTCCGAAACCAACTGGGGCGGGGGGGCTCCTCCTCCTCTCTTCCTCCTCCAATATTGCTTCCCTAGTATCCAAATTTCTTTTTCCCTAATATCCAATTTACAGCCAACTTACAATTAGCAAGAAAATGTATCCTAGTTGGTGGGGCGATGGTAGTCCGACAATTTTGTAGTTTGGGCTCTACTTTGTCCTATTCAGGTCAAAGTGAGGGATGCCTAAGGTCTCTCTCATGTCAGGGGGCTTGGAGGGGGTGGTGGCGTTTGTTGAGCAGTCAGGGGAGAGGACAGTCTTTGTTGCGAGGTGCCAGTGAGAGTCAACGAGGGTCAAGCGTGGGGATGAGAACCAGGACTCAATATGTACAGGGAGTTGTCAGATTGGTGGAGTGACAGCGGTCTCTTATATGGTACTTGAAGTTGACGTATGAGTCACTGATGGGAGCAACGGAGGTATCTGTGCGAACGACGGAGCGGATAAACGATGTACAAGCAAGGGAGAGGACAACCTTCGTTGCGAGGTGCCAGTGAGAGTCAACGAAGGTCCAGCAAAGGGATGAGAAGCAGGACTCAATCTGTACAGGGAGTAGTCAGATTGGTGGAGTGTCTGCGGTCTCTCATATGGTGCTTGAAGTTGACGTATGAGTCACTGATGGGGGCGATGGAGGTATCCGTGTGAGCGACGAAACGGATAAACGGTGTACAAGCGGGGGAATGAGAGAGAGAATGAGCTCAAATTGGCACGATAAATTGACTTGGACGAGGTCGGCTGATCAGTAGGATTAGATTTCGTTGTATTTTTGTTTGTTGATTGGGGTGTATGAGTTCCAGGACCCAGTATGTTGGGATCTGAACTTTATAAGTCTTATTTTTGATTATATGTTTTGTTAAACACGGGATTTTCAATCCACAGTTTAACGATAAAAAAAATACAAAATCACTAAAACATTGGACAGAGTAAAGTGGGGATCATTGTATATCAGACAGTAATATCTAATCAGTGTCATATCATCATATATGTCCTTCGCATTTATCTAGAACTGACATTTGTTAATCTGATTTTAGTAGTTGACGTCTTGACTTCCAAATTTTAAAAAGAATAACTATATACTGTCATCCAAACATACTGTCAAAAAAACACAAGTATAAAGGTGGACATTTACAAACATCTGCAGTTAGGTATTTATTCATTTTATCTGATCTACTGATGTGAACAAAAAATAAATAAATTATAACATTCTATATGATATGATCGACTTCTTTATATATTTTTCTTATTTATAATTTTGATAACGTGATCACATTTACTGTATTAATCAGTTTTGTGAAGCAAACCCCTGCACTTGGTCATGTTGAGTACTTTGGTACGCATCTTTCCAGTTTCCTATTAACTGATGTCGGCCTTGTGTGGATTTTCACTTGCTGGTTTTTCAACTTCTTCGCTGGAACTCCCGAGAATTTTTGAACATCTGTTAAAAGTCTGTGCCGAGAAAACAGTGGACAGTGTAAATTACAGCTGAAAATGATGACAATGACAGGTATATTAACTGTTAGGATTGTGACCTCAAATATATGTAGACACGAAGTACTTGAAGTTGGAGAAGAAGATGAGAAGACGAAGACAGCAAGTAGAAAAACGAAGCTGGAGGGGTTGCGGTCTACCAACCGGGAGTGCGGTCGACCGGTGCTGGCTTAAAGGAGTTCTTCGAGTGTAGAGAGTTCAACCGAGAAGGGGACGGTCGACCATGCAGTCGACCGGTCATGCGAGTGTGGACTTGACACGTTGCAGTCGACATGTGTGTTATTTGGGCTTTTGGATTTTGGGTCCAATAAGCTGTATTTGTTTTTTTTTTTTTTTAAGGTTTTCTTCGGGGCTATATATATAGCAGTAGATGTGAACTCTAGGGTTATCAAGTGTTGTTTAACTTCAAGAAAGTATTGTGCCGAGTGTTTTAGAGATGAGAGAGATTGAGAGTTGCAATCTCTTTATAATCTTTGTAATTCTTGGAGAATAAGAAGTATTGATTATCTTTGCATACAATTGTATTCTTGTGAGACCTTGTGATTATAAAGGTGGTTTGTTCTTGGTCCATCGAGTTCTTGGAATGTTCTGATTGCTTGTAGTGTGTGAGTTCCACTATTAACACTATGAGTTGTGGATAGATTCTGCAACATTAACCTTGAATAGCTTGTTACTTTATATCCTTGTAATACAAGATTCTATGATTTGTTATTCTGAAGCGATTATAGAGACCCTTCATTATCTTCTCAGTAGAGCTAATATCAGATTTTAAAGTAGTTGTGTTGATTCTGGGTTTAAATCGTGCTAATATCTCTGCCTCAGCAAAAACAAGACAAAATTTATATATTTCCAATTCATTTTTGTGATAGAGGAGAAACAAAGCAACTTGATTCTGATTCTAGGTTCTTCGTTATTAATTAATTTTGCAAACTGCTGAAAACTACAACAATATGTATGGAACGGTGTACGACTCACCCACTAGGCCACTACACGCGTTGCTAAATTTAAATTGTCAAAATGATTCACAACAGTTGGGAGAAAAAAATTGGATGAGACTTGTGAATCCCATTGATTTGCGTTGCCATTTTGTCATTATCATTTGCCAACACAGAAATGAGCCTACGCACAAAAATTCTCCGTAAAAAAATATGACAGAAACTCTATTTTTGCTGAAATAGTTTAGCATTATTTCCGAATGATCCGCAATGCCCTGTAAGGAGTAGCTAGGCAACAATTATACAAAGCAAAGTACTACTATTTATCAAAACTGAATTACCATATTCAGGGTCGGCCTTGGGCCTGTGCGAGCTGTGCGGTCACACAGGGCCCATGGTCGCATAGAGCCCATTAATTAGGAGGCAGTTAGACATCATATATCTATATAATACAACACAAAGAAAGCTATCAAGTGGCTATTCTTCAATTCCCCCAAAATCAAAGGCTCAGATCTAACCTTATAAACCACATTCCCCCCCCCCCCCCCCCCCCCCACCCCCCCCAAAAAAAAAAAAAAAATCAAATTTAAAATTTCCCGAAACAACTCATTTATTTATTTAATTATTATTCTCTCTCTCTCTCTCTCTACGCTCGAGAGAGAGAGAGATGAACTTTTATTTATAACTAATTATTGTCATACTATTCAAACTTGAGCTCTCTCTCTCTCTCTACGCTCGAGAGAGAGAGAGATGACTTTTATTTATAACTAATTATTGTCATACTATTCAAACTTGAGCTACATAATTGTTGATTTACTATTTACAAGGCTTTTCATATGTTATATCGTTATGAAGACGTGTCGTAGACACGTGCCCACGGGCAAATCTAGTAATTAATACAAATTGTATTTCAATTTTAGCACAAAAGGCAACTTGTCTGGGTGGTTAAGGGAGACTTTAAATCCAATGGATGTAGGTTTGAACCTTGCTATTGACAATTTTTATTATTATATTTATTATATAAAGTTTTTAATGATTTCTATGTTTCATTAATTAATTGTTGAGATCATATGTATATTTACTTTTAGAGAAAGTTTTTTAATAATTTCTATGTTGTTGCTTTCATTAATTATTGAAATTGACTTAATATGAAAAGCTTTTTTTAATCGTGTATTTGATGTGTTGCAAGAATATGAGGATCCTTAACCACATTTATACTATTTCATCTTAATTGATGAGACAAATAATTTAAGATATCGATTAAGTCGTCTCAGGTATTGGAGCCTCCAATGTATAAAATTTGAAAGGTATTTTTCAAATGAATTCATATAAAATTGATATGGGGTAGATGACGTGGCCCCATTCGGGCCATCAGATCCCCTCAAATTTCACTCACCCATGATCATCAGGTCAAAGCAGGTCCAACGGGCTTCAGCTCATTCAGGCCCACAGGCAAATGGGTCCGACCCGACCCGTTAGGGTCTCATACCCGTTTACCTCTGCCTATAAATACTAGACCCCCTCCTTACTTTAAAAGGTAATAAATTTTTTCCCACCTGAACCCTATCTACTGTTGCTTTCTCAGTGACTGACTAGATCGTCGGAGGGCCTATCGCCGGGACTTCTCCCGGTGTTTCTAGACAGTGCGCAGGTACAAAAGACCGAGTCGAGCTACCAGATCCAAGCCGAGCACCGGGCTTATACCTCTCTGCTGCTACTCCCGAGTCGGTCCTACAGCCTAGGATCGGATCAATGCCAGTACCACCTCTTCCGCTACACAAATTACAAGAACTCACACCTGTTTCCCCCACACCCCAAAAACAAACAGTATCGATTTTTTTTAAGATATAGAATGTACCATACTCATATTCAACTGAATTCTTATAATATATATGTGATATCAAAAATCAAAATAAAGTAAAATTAGTATTAGAATATTTAACGAAGGCCTATTTTTTTCTTTCCGCATAAGGCCCTATAAATCTCAGGACCGGCCGGCCCTGACCGTATTATCCATTTTTGCCTGACAAATGCATACTTGCAACATAAGGTAATTATTAATGTTACATAAATAGGTTCAGACCTGATTAAATTGCCACTTAAATCCGACTGCAGCAGTGCACTGGCTTTTAGCTGCAGTATTGGGCCAGTCCAAGCAGTAAACCAAATCTAGGGTTCTCATGATAGCCGAGGTGTTAGCTCTTCTTTCACCCGGACTGGAGTAAAGATCTCTCCATTTGAACTGATGTTGGGATGGCTGTTTAAAAATGTCTCTAACCATCTGCTTCCGGACCTTTGCATCGACAAAAGAACAAAGAAACGCACGGGAGTGCACATGCTTTTTCCCCTCTGAATGAATTAGTGGCACGTATTAGTTAGAACGTGAATGAAAAAGACAGTCATGTTTCTGATAATTACATGGTGATCTTCACCTTCTACATATTTTGTAATATCCTTGCAATTTTTTTCGGTTATTTTGCTCGTACATCTTTTTGTTATGAGTTCATGTATTTAGTACTTTATTATCATATGAATGTGTTATACTATTAAAGTTTTTTTTTTAATGATCCGGATAGAGTCTTGCGACTCCAGCCAAGCAAATATATCATAAAAGTAAAGGACAGTACAAATATCGTTTTACAAGGCGTAAAAACCTCCGACACAGACGCTATAAACGCGAGCAGCGACAAAAAAGGTAGGCAAATAGGGAATGTAAACTGAGTACAGTAGATACAAAAAAATTCTGGAAGCCAAAGAGCAGCACTCCTAGAAGGACCGCCAGAGGAAACGCCATCCACAAGGGAGCGGTGCGCCCTCACTGACCCCTACTATGAAGGGGCCGCTCTCTTCCAGGGACACGCCTCGGCAAGGCAATAGCGAGGCTCCATCCTCCAAGGAACAAGCTGTAAGAGCAGCTCGAAAGCTAGAGGCATCTGTTGAAAGACTTGGAATGCTGGACAACACTCCAATGCTAGACCGGTACAGGTCGCCGACCAAGGCAAGGGAGCCCAAAAAACACCGGACGCCTAAACGGAAGGCCACCAAACAGTGCTTGACCACGCAACCAAAGAAGAGAAACCCTCCCAATAAGCCAACTAAAGTAACAAAGAGGCCAAACACCTCCACAGCTCAATCTCACATAGAATGAACAGAATATCCTCAAGACAATCATCACTGAGACGATAGAAACAAAGAGATAAGCATCATAATAAAGCACAATAATAAGCAACAGAACTCAGAACCCAACATTGGAAGCATCCAAAGAAGCAAGCAGGGAACGCCTGCCCACCAAGAGGCCGGTGGTCCCACAAAATAAGTACAACCAAACCAAAAAAAAGGTGCCATCTAAAGTTCAAACCAGATTAAACTGGAATAGCATACAGTAGAAAGACATATAAACAGGGTAGTTAAAAGAAAAGAAAACATCCACTGCTCAACATGCACGAACGAAGCAAAGTTAGGCAACGAGTGCAGATGAACGCAGCATCCAAAATAGAGAGACCAAAGCCAGCCTCAAACCTGTGAAAAAATATTGGAAGCCATCAAGAAACACAGAAAAGTAGAGAAATTAAATAGCATTAAGGTTGCTGAGACAAGTTAGGGAATCTTCCAGTCTTCGACTGCAAAGAGATTCTTTCGTTTCGATTTTTAATGTCGAAGACCAGAAGTTAAAAAGAAAAATAAAATCTTCAATTAACGGGTAGATAGTAGAAGCGCGGTGCTTGAATAATCTGTTATTTCTTTCCAACCACGTGATCCAAATGATAATTTGAACCGATAGGTTCCACGAATTGCGGTACTTCTTATTCGTAGGAAGAATAGCCCAACAAGAGGCTAAGTTGGGGGGGATGGAGGAAATTTCCCAAGCTAGGGAGCTAATTTTCCATAGGGGGCTAATGAACTCGCATCCTACAAACAGGTGATCTACATCTTCAAAAGAAACAGAGCATAGGGGGCATCTCTGTCCCCACGCTAAGTTCCTTTTGTTGAGGATTTCAACTGTAAGAAGTTTGTTGTTGAGAGCAAGCCAGGATAGGATTTTTACTTTAAGAGGTGCACAGGTGTTCAAAATGAATCCCGCAAAAGGGGAGTGGACGCCTCGGAAGTTAAGAAAATTATACTATTAAAGTTGATACATATCTGGAATTTGGATTTATACATAGTATGAAACTCAACTAAACAAAAGGTCGCTCTGCGCGTGCTATAAAGTATATATACGCAGAACAATATATAGAAACAAAGGGAAAGAAGGATATGCAAGTTTCCTGAATCATAAGGAGATCGATGTGCTAAAAACCCGAAAGCAATATGTGACAACAGGTAAGTTACCTGTCATGAGTTTAGGACAAGGAAAGTGTGCATATGGGTCCATATTTGGAGGAATCTCGTGCGTGCCACAGTGAACTCTAGGTCCTCTTTTGTGTATCAGTAGATTCAGAAGCCCCGTTTCTTTCTTTCAAACCAATGGGGTTCTGTTAGCTGAATATTAATTGTATAAGATGTATACGTCAAACTTTACTCTACTACTCACCTAACATTTCTGGGGATTCATACAGTATACCGGAGTATCGGAGACCATGCCACATTGCGAATTGGAATACAGTTTATGCACAATGGTCACTACTTTCTATCTAACAGTCATGTAGACTGCTTCGTTTTGTTGTTGCAGGTTCTATGAAAGTAATCATCTGATTAAAAGAGAAAAAAAGAACCTTAACGGGAACTTCACGCAAAAAAAGGAATTGAACATGACTTGAAATTTGAAGAATTTTCCTTGTTGTTCCCCTTTTTCTACATGTTTTATGTTTTTTCTCAAAATTAAGAAATTTGGAGAACGAATGCTAGTAGCTTTGAGTATATCTTAATGGATAAAGACCAGAGGTGATAACTTTCTCAGGCATGTAATTCAAAACCGAAAAAAATGAATCCTAATTCAAGCCCCAATTCCAAATTTCTCACAATATTTTTGTGAATACGGAATATATACATACATACAAAAAGGAAAAACAATGGGGATGTAGCTCAAATGGTAGAGCGCTCGCTTTGCATGCGAGAGGTACAGGGTTCGATCCCCTGCATCTCCAGTTTTTTATTAAAATTTTCTTCATATTTTTTGGGTGCTTATTATTTATTGAATAACGGACTCATATATTTTCTTTTTGACCTAGTAAAATAAAATCTGTATACGGATATTTTCAATAATAATTTTTATTTGATTCTTAACTGCATAAATATTAATGTTATTTTCTTTATTTTCCCTTTATTTTTTGTTGCTTTTTATTCATATACTGACACTTTTATATTTTCCTTATTTTTTGGGTGCTTATTATTTATTGAATAACGGACTCATATATTTTCTTTTTGACCTAGTAAAATAAAATCTGTATACGGATATTTTCAATAATAATTTTTATTCCATTCTTAACTACATAAATATTAATGTTATTTTCTTTATTTTTCCTTTATTTTTTGTTGCTTTTTATTCATATACTGACACTTTTATATTTTCCTTTCTACCTAGTAAAATAAAATCACACGTATACAAATATTTTCATTAATTAACTACGTTTAATTTTCGTTGAGTTGGAACTTAATTAAAAATTCTGGATTGATGACATCATACTTCTCTTCTCATTCTTGGTCTCGTGGTGCGAGGGGGCTCGCTCTGCACTGCCGCACCTATGACCCCCAAGTACACCCAGACAAGGCTATTGTTTCTTTTGAGGCCCCCTCTTTGGTTTTTAATCCTCCTTGTGCATTGGGGATATCTTCTCCCAAATGTTCTAAGTTCTCTTTTCATTTTTCAGGATGCTTAATTTCATTGTATCAACATTTAGGGGTTCAATCGTGGCTCAATCAGCTCCTGATGGAAGTTAAACCCTTCATGCACTCTTTTTCCCTAAGTCTTCTCCGGTCATGGATGACTTTTCTTTCCCCCGTCTTTCCTTTATTACTAGCGCCGTTCCTATAGCCGCGTCGGTGGCTCCCAGTTTTTTCTTTACCCCTTCTCACCACGTCGAAGCTAGATCTTCTGACCTTGCGACCTTATCGCCCCCCTCGGTGAAGGTAGCACCTCCCCCCGTGAGGCGGAGATACAATAAGAAAGTCTTTAATAAATCGCAGATTCGAGTGAGTGCCCGTATTCTTGAGAGGAAAACAGCTTCCGTGTCAACTCTTCAGCTGGTGCATAGTTGAGTTTTGGCTTCGCTTTGCCATCCGTAGTATAGGCAGTCTGTTTTGCCCCCGTTATGCTGCTAGAGTTCCCCGGGACTGCTAGTGGAGTTGGTTGTCTTCGAGTGAGGAGGTTTGGCCTCTTGTTTCATGGCTCTGCCTTTTTGTCCTGATCTGCTTTCGGGTATGGTAAGTTTGTTTGGCTCCATCAGATGCTTGGTTTTACCGGACGATGACTCCGCCCCCTTCTTATTGTCTCGGTGTGGCGCCTCGCTTTTATTTCGCACCCTCCGTTTGGCGTGTTAATCAGCTGTTTTTGTAATCTTTTATGTATTCTTTTTTCTGTTTTACTCCTTGTAAAACCATTGATTTTTGTCTGTAACTTAACTATTTTTATTGATTAATATATTTGTTGATGGCTGGAGCCGTTTGGCTCTATCCGATATATCAAAAAACTACATTAATTTAGTTTTAAGTTACTCCTCTTAACTATAACATTCTTTCCAAAAAGTACCATATTCTAGAATAAGTATTTGTAAAAAATAAGAGTTTAGAGGGTTGAGTTAGGCACATTAAAGTAAGAATACAGTAAATCTCTAATTTCTAATATCTCTAATATTATAATGGGAGAAGGCATTAATGTCATTTATAAATTTACTAATATGTATAATACATGTACATAACTAATATAAAGGAGGTTTCAGGTTCAAACTTATACCATATTTGAATTTTTACTCTTAAGAAACTAAATTTATTAAGACGTGCACCACACGTGTAAACTGCTAGTCTAAGTAATGCTACACCCACAACTTTTTTTATAACCTTTTTTTTTTACGACCTTAGGTGGCACACAATTAGTGGAGGTTATTGTAAAGTAGGTTAGGTGGTAAAAATATCCAATAATATTTTGTCACCTAAGGTTGTAAAGAAAATGGTTGTAGAAAAGATTGTGGGTGTAGCATTGCTAGCTGATTTATAGGTTTCTAAATATACACTTCTAACAAATTTTGGAATCTCATATCTATTCTTCACAAATGTATATTTTCATATTTACCACTAATGAATTGGATAACGTTTCATATATGCTCATCTGTCTATTCTCATGGATAGCTAACAATAAATAACATAATACTCTAAGACAGATTGATTTCGTCAAATTTAATAGAATATTTCAATTTAGAATACAGTTAACTTTAGGGCGTTTTTGGTACACAAATTGAAAGATTCTCAGGATTGAGAGGATTTATAGGAATGTTGCATTATCGTGTTTGGTTTAGTACATTGCATTTTCGGAAATCTTTTATTATTGTATTTTTTTATTCTAGTTTGTTAGGTTATTTTATTGTTTGTTATTGAAATCTTATGAGAATCCTCAACACCCATGATTTTAGAGGATAATATATATTTTTATTCTAGTTTTTTGGGGTTATTTTATTACTAGTAATTTACACGTGCGATGCACGTCTTAATAAATATAGTTTTTAAAATAAAAATTAAGACATAGTTTGGATTTGAACTTAGAACCTTCTTTATAATAGTTATGTACGTGTATTGTACGGGTTGGTAGATTGACAAAATATTTACAAATAACACTAAGGTCTTCTCTCATTATAATATTAGAGATTTGTTATGGAAATCCCATGATTTTTTTGGGAATGAAAATTCTTCACAGCAAAGGATTTTGATTCCCTTGGAAAATCCATCATTCTTTCAAAATTATGCTTAGGGCTGTAAATCAGACCGGACGGGATCGGACAACCATATGTTCAAGCTCGGAACGAAATTATACTCGGACGGGCTTATGTCCGGCTCGGTCTAGGTCGGACAAAATTTTTATAGTCCGGACTCGATTCGATAAAGCATCGGACCACAATAATACTCGGACGGACTTATGTCCGGCTCGAGCTCGGTAAAGAATCGGACCTAATAATTTGTTCGAGTTCGGTTCATATAACAGTTCGGACGGTCGACGGTCGGACCATTTCTCGAGCCGGACTCGGACGGACGACGGACCGTCCTATTCATTTTACACCCCTAATTATGCTTGCCACATACTAAAGAAGGTAATTTAAGGGAGAATGTGAGATTCACGTGCACATTCCCATGTACCAAATGTAGGGTTATATGATTAGACAGAAATAAATTTTTTATTTGTCATTTTATTAATAGAGTAATTTTTGGTTTATACACAAATATTGATATTGTGAATCAATAAGGTCCATGATGCATAGTAATTATGTCTATGCACAAAGAACATATTCACAGTCTATAATAGAACTGCGCATTCTATTTAGCAAACTGTAGCACAACAAGTGAGAGGGTTGACTCGAACTTGTTGTGCTAGTTCGTTTAGTGCGAATTGATGGAACAAAGAATATTACACTTGTAAATAACCATAAGAAAGTGTTATTGTTAAAGACAATATAAACATGATCTCTAATTCCTGAGCATATAGTGAACTCATTTTTTAATATCGTGCATTTTGATAAATCAAAGAGTAAGGCCTTCTAGACCAATACCTCGATGTATTGGATGTGTCTTACTAGAAATATGAGAACATGTATTTGCAATACGGAATCCTATTTCTAAAAGAGAGATATTCTCTTATTCATTTAACGAATGTTATAATCTGACAGTAAAATTCCATGGGTATATTTTACAGAAAAAAATATTTTATTATATACAAAATTTTATTTAGTAAAAAAAAATAAATTTTAGAGTAATTGTCAGATTGTATAAAAGGTTAAATGTGAAAACAAAGTTTAAGTTACAAATTGACCCATGGAGGTGGTATCACGAATTCCAAGTGTGCATTTGTGAATATCGGTAAAGGAGGGGTGTCTTGTAGAACTATATTGTGATAGAGGTCTAATAATAATGTAGATTTTAGTTGGGGAGCAAAATACAAATATATAGTGGACAGTATTGTAATTTTATCCCTACTAGGATTTCCTAAAGTTCCTAACCCTAGGCTTTCATCTCCTCTATAAATATGAGAGCAAGGGTAAAACCTAGCCATCTCTCTTGTGCCTCCCACCAGGATATAAAAGAAAAGGAGAGGAAGAACTAGAGTTAGAATTGAAGGAGAAAAAGAAACAATAAATCAAAGCTTGAAGGTAATATTTATTGATTTCTATTTTTTTTATTTTATTTGAGATTAGATTAAATATTAGATCATTGTGATCTTGGAAATATAGAAGAACAAAATCCCAACAGTGGTATCAGAGCCACTTTGATCTATTTTTAATCAATCTTTTAATTGATTCTTAAAATTTAAATAATAATAATAATAATAATAATAAATTGAGTACAGTCGTCGTAAAGAAATTTTTGTCATACACATACATTTATATGTTTTCATTTTAAGCATTGAATGTTACATCAATCATCAAATCTAGATTATTGGTCATACAGATATTTTTGGAAGTTTTCAATTTAAGCATTGAATGTTTTTTTTTTTTAGGAAAAAGGTGGAATAAGGCCACCATGTTTTATGGTTAAGAAATTAACAAAACAACCCCAGCATACTGGGACAAGTTAAGAATTGAATGTTAATCATCCATTAGATGAGATTGTATGCAGATCTAGAATATGACCAGTGCCCCGTACTCCAGACCCATTGAGGTTTTTTTTTTATGGGGAGTCCAGCCGCTGGACTCCCACCCTTACTGTTAATAATTTAGATCATAAGGTGTATTCACCGTTTAGTTTTATGGTTCTTCATATGGTTTTATGATCTAAATTGTTTTCAATTTTTTTAATTATTAACTATACCTATAATTTAGATCTCAAATTTTTTTTAAATATAAGTGTAGATTTAATAATTATTCATGATTGTTAGATTTTTTTTATTGGTATTAACTTGATATTTTGAGATCTTAGATAATATTGGTAGAAACAGTTATAATTAAAGGATTGTATAATTTTGCTTTCCACTACGTTGCATTATTATACTGACTGTGGATGTATGTGTATGTTTGTGAGAATCCCCCCATGACCAGAACTTGTTATTTTTTATTCTGTTGTACTGTGATGTAAACATCTTTATGTTGAGGTAGTTTTGTTATTCATTGACGTAAACCTCCTTATGTTGAGATAGTTTTATTGTAATTTAATGTAAGCCTCCTTATGTTGAGGTAGTTTAAATTTTGCAAATGTCGATGGAGCAAAGACAAAGCAAAAAAGGAGGACATGAAGACCAGATCTCTAGGTTCTCTATTGCAGGGATACAACTAAATATTGTTCTGGCCATGTGTTTGGTTGGGGATGAATGTTTTATTTTTGTTAATATTTCTGTTTTAAATTGCATTGAATGTTAATTGAGCCAAAAACAGATATGTCTTTTAATTTCCTCATATATAAATATCGAGTGGGAGAGGGTTCTTAATGAAACCCATGGCCTTCCATTATCTATTCACAATAGTATTGAAACGGTACCTCATCTTCCTTTGTGAAGCTCCCTAACGGAGGGTACTTAACATGGACTATAAGTGTGTACTTCTTTAAGTTAGAATATGAATTGGCAGTATGAAAAGGGATTCTCCCATCGAGGACTTAATTCATGCAATCAATTTTAGATTCTTGATAATGGTGCACACTCGACCAATAAATAATGGTAAACTCCCCAACGGATGTTTACCGTTAAGTATTGGAGGCCAAAGAAATCGGATGTTAATTTGACATATCAAGTCTAAGAAAATTAATGGGTTTCCCGCTAGTTAGTGGGAGCAAATTTTCCCAACGAAAATTGTAACCATAGGACTAGGCATCCGATTTTTCTCTATAAGTTTATGGTTTGAGGAACCCCATAATGATTATGATGAGAATTTAAAAAGTTTTGTTTAAACCATTTTTTGCACTAGTTCTTATATTTTTTTTTAAAAATTATTTCAGATGTCTTCCGGCATGAACCCACTCTTTATAATTTTTAAAGACAATAAGTTAGAAGGACCTAATTATGTTGACTGGAAACGCAATCTTGACATTGTTCTTACCTCTCAGAATTACAAATTTGTACTTCTAGAAAAGAAACCTGATGAGCCCACAGATGAAACTTCCCAGGAAGATTTTGATTATCATGAAGCATGGGTTAAAGCTGATGACATGGCTAAATGTTACATTTTGGCGTTCATATCAAATGTGCTTCAACACCAACGCAATGAAATGCCGCATGCTTTAGATATAATAACTAGCTTAAAAGAAATGTTTGTCAGTCAATCGCGAGCCGCAAGGCAAGTTGCGATGAAAGCAATAATGAATGCTGAGATGGCTGAGGGTACTCCAGTTCGTGAGCATGTCTTGAAAATGATGGGGTTCCTTAATGAACTTCAGATTCTCGGTGCAGTAATCGATAAGGAAACCCAAGTTGATATGATCCTTTAGACGTTACCACACTCATTCAATCAGTTCACGCTCAATTACAATATGAGCAAAATGAATCTGTCCCTTTCCGAGCTGATGAATGAGTTGATTGCGGCTGAAGGTATCGTTAAGCCAAAAAGTAGTGTTTTCATTGGTGAAACTTCTTCTATCAAACCGAAAGGTAAGATAGGAAAGAAGAAGCAAGGCAAAAATTTTAATGGTAAATTTGGTTTTGGAAAACCAACAAAGCTTGTGAATCAGGAGAATAAACTAAAGGAAAAATATTTCCACTGCGATATCAAAGGGTATTGGAAAGGGAATTGCATGAAATATCTGGCAAAGAAAAATGTCAACTCAGGTATACCTGAATCACTAGTTGTTGAAACATGTTTTGTGGAGAAGTCTACAGACACTTGGTGTTTTGACTCAGGAGCCACTGACTATGTTTATAATTCCATGCAGGAGTTCAAGACAATAAGGGAACTAAGTGATGGCGAAGTTGACATTTATCTAGGATCGCAACATCGAGTTAAAGCTATAGCAGTAGGATCAGTTAATTTGAAGTTTAGTGATGGAAGATCTTTAGTTTTGAATAATGTTCTTTATGTTTCAGATATGAGAAGAAATTTAATTTCAGTTAAATCTTTATGGAAATATGGATATTCTACTTTATTTGAAGACAAAGCCATAGTACATAAGAATGGCGAGTTTATTTGTTCTGGAATAATAAAAGATGAATTATATTTGCTTCATAATATTTCTTCCAAACTGCTTATTAATAAAACTAATGTCTTATCTAGTACTATATCAAACAAAAGAAAAACACCTTCTAGTAATTCTAAGGCTTTTTGGCACTTACGTCTATGACATATTAACCCTGATATGATTGACAAATTGGTGAAAAATGAATCTTTGGGTTCCTTGGCAGAGGAGCCTATGCCAGTTTGTGAATCTTGTTTGCAAGGGAAAATGACTAGAAGACCGTATTCTGGAAAAGGAAATAGGGCCAAAGAATCTTTAGAATTGGTACACACAGATGTATGCGGACCTATGAGCACTAGTGCAAGGGAAGGCTATGAGTATTTTATGACTTTCACAGATGATTACTCAAGATATGGCTATGTATACCTAATGCGTCACAAGTCTGAAACTTTTAAAAAATTCAAGGAGTTTAAGACAGGAAGTGAAAAGCAATTAGGTAAATTCTTGAAGATTCTTTGATCAGCTCGAGGAGGAGAGTACCTCTCTAGTGAGTTTCGGGATTATCTTACGCAGTGTGGGATTGTACCACAGTTATCTGCACCTAACTGTCCCCAACAGAATGGTGTGGCTGAGAGGAGGAATATGACTTTACTTGATATGGTTAGATCTATGATGAGTTACGCTACACTACCTATATCTTTCTGGGGATATGCCTTACTTACAGTAGTTTATCTTTTGAACTTGGTTCCATCTAAGGCTGTTGATAGCACACCTACTCAGTTATGGAGTGGGAGACAACCAAGTATACAATACATGCTGTTTATCTAGAGGAAGACTATGTGATGAAACATATTTCACAAAGTGACTTGATTTTGCATGAGTTGTCAGATAATCTGATACCAAGTCTTGATAGTATAGATGCAAATTTACCTGATACTACTTTAGTTACCACAGAAAATTCTAATATTGCACCGATACTTCGTCGTAGTGGGAGAAAAACTAGACTACCTGGCAGATACATGGTTTTGGGGGAAGCCTCCGGGCCCATCCCCGATGAGCATGACTCAGATCCCAAACACTACAAAGAGGCACTTAAAGATGTTGACTCAGAATCCTGGCAAAAGGCCATGAAATCAGAAATGGAGTCTATGTACTCTAACAAAGTCTAGAATCTTGTAGAACCACTTGCAAATATTAAACCTATTGGATGCAAGTGGGTATACAAGAGAAAGAGAGGAGTAGATGGGAAGGTTGAAAGCTTCAAGGCACGATTAGTGGCAAAGGGTTTTAATCAAAAGGAAGGCATTGATTATGAAGAAACCTTTTCGCCAGTGGCTATGTTGAAATCTATTCGAACTCTCTTATCCATTGCAGCTCATTTCGATTATGAAATTTGGCAAATGGATGTCAAGACCGCATTCTTAAATGGGCGTCTTGAAGAAGAGATTTACATGTCTCAGCCAGATGGTTTCATAGTTAAGGGCCAAGAGGATAAAGTATGCAAGTTGGATAGATCCATTTATGGACTAAAACAAGCATCTAGGAGTTGGAACATGTGCTTTGATCAAAAGATAAAGTCCTATGGTTTCGATCAAAACGAAGATGAATACTGTGTGTACAAAAAGATTATGGGCAAAGTAGTGGTATTTTTAATTCTTTATGTTGATGACATTCTGCTCATTGGTAATGATGTAGGAGTCATAAAAACGATCAAGATTTGGTTGTCAAAATAGATTGATATGAAGGACTTGGGGGAAAGCCAGTTATATTCTTGGCATTAAGCTCTTTCAAGATCGCCAGAAAAGAAAAATTGGACTTTCCCAAACTGCGTATATAGATAAGATATTGGTTCGTTTTGGCATGCAAAAATCTAAGAAAGGTCTTTTACCTTTTAGACACGGAATACCTCTTTCCAAAGAACAGTGTCCAAAAACAGCTGAGGAAAGAGAAAAAATGAGATCAGTTCCTTATGCATCAGCAGTAGGAAGTCTCATTATGCTATGCTTTGTACACGACCAGACATCTGTTACGCAGTTGGCATGATCAGCAGGTATCAATAAGATCCAGGCTTCGAACATTGGTTAGCTGTTAAACACATATTGAAGTATCTCAATGCTACAACTCAATGCTACAAAAGATTATGTGTTAGTATACAACAGTTCTGAATTGTCACCAAGAGGGATCAGATTGCTATTTTTTGAGTGATTGTTAGTATGCCCTCAAAGTTTATCTTTAAACTGTGAGTGCAAGTGGGAGGTGTAGGGTTATATGATTAGACAGAAATAAAATTTTTTATTTGTCATTTTATTAATAGAGTAATTTTTGGTTTATACACAAATATTGATATTGTGAATCAATAAGGTCCATGCTGCATAGTAATTATGTCTATGCACAAAGAACATATTCACAGTCTATAATAGAACTGCGCATTCTATTTGGCCGACTGTAGCACAACAAGTGAGAGGGTTGACTCGAACTTGTTGTGCTAGTTCGTTTAGTACGAATTGATGGAACAAAGAATGATTACACTTGTAAATAACCAGAAGACAGTGTTATTGTTAAAGGCAATATAAAAATGACCTCTAAATCCTAAGCATATAGTGAACTCATTTTTTAATATCGCGCATTTTGATAAATCAAAAAGTGAGGCCTTCTTGACCAATTCCTCGATGCATTGGATGTGTCTTATTAGAAATATGAGAACATGTATTTGCAATACGGAATCCTATCTCTAAAAGAGAAGATATTCCCTTGTTCGTTTAACGAAGGTTATAATCTGACAGTAAAATCCCATGGGTATATTTTACAGAAAAAAATATTTTATTATATACAAAATTTTATTTTGTAAAAAAAATAAATTTTAGAGTCAATGTCAGATTGTATAAAAGGTTAAATGTGAAAACAAGGTTTAAGTTACAAATTGACCCATGGAGGTGGTATCACGAATTCCAAGAGTGCATTTGTGAATATCGGTAAATGAGGGGTGTCTTGTAGAACTATATTGTGACAGGGGTCTAATAATAATGTAGATTTTAGTTGGGGAGCAAAATACAAATACATAGTGGACAGTATTGTAATTTTATCCCAACTAGGATTTCCTAAAGTTCCTGACCCTAGGCTTTCATCTCCTTTATAAATATGAGAGTAAGGGTAAAACCTAGCCATCTCTCTTGTGCCTCCCACCAGGATATAGAAGAAAAGGAGAGGAAGAACTAGAGTTAGAATTGGAGGTGAAAAACAAACAAGAAATCAAAGCTTGAAGGTAATATTTATTGATTTCAATTTTTTTTTATTTTATTTGAGAGTAGATTAAATATTAGATCATTGTGATCTTGGAAATAGGGAAGAACAAAATCCCAGTACCAAACACCCCCGGGTCTGTTTGGTTCAAAGGAGGGGAGGGGAGGGGGGATTTTAATGGAGGGGATGGGAGAGATTTTAATCAAGACTCTGTTTGGTTCAAAAGAGTGGAAAGGAGGGAAGGGGAGGGAAAATAATTCTCTTCTTGTTTGGTTCACAAGAGGATGGAATTTTTTTTATAATTAAATTACTTTTATACCTTTTTACATTTTACGAGAGCTTATGTATTATTGTTTCTAATTATAATTTAGTAATATGTGTAAAGCATGTATATAACTAATATAAAGGAGGTTTTAGGTTCAAACTCATACCATATTTGAATTTTTACTCTTAAGAAACTAAATTTATTAAGACGTGCACCACACGTGTAAACTGCTAGTCTAAGTAATGCTACACCCACAACCTTTTTTATAACCTTTTTTTTTACAACCTTAGGTGGCACACAATTAGTGGAGGTTATTGTAAAGTAGGTTAGGTGGTAAAAATATCCAATAATATTTTGTCACCGAAGGTTGTAAAGAAAATGGTTGTAGAAAAGATTGTGGGTGTAGCATTGCTAGCTGATTTATAGGTTTCTAAATATACACTTCTAACAAATTTTGGAATCTCATATCTATTCTTCACAAATGTATATTTTCATATTTACCACTAATGAATTGGATAACGTTTCATATATGCTCATCTGTCTATTCTCATGGATAACTAATAATAAATAACATAATAAGTCAGGTAGATTTTGTCAAATTTAATAGAATATTTCAATTTAGAATACAGTTAACTTTAGGGGGTGTTTGGTGCACGGATTGAAAGATTCTCAGGAATGAGAGGATTTCTGGGAATGTGAGGATGGAAATGAAGATTCTCGGGAATGTTGCATTATCGCGTTTGGTATAGTACATTGCATTTCCGGAAATCTTTTATTATTGTATTTTTTATTCTAGTTTGTTGGGTTATTTTATTGTTTGTTATTGAAATCTCATGAGAATCCTCAACTCCCATGATTTTAGGGAATAATATATATTTTTTATTCTAGTTTTTTGGTGTTATTTTATTATTTGTTATGGAAATCCCATGATTTTTTTAGGAATTGAAATCTTTTCCAGCAAAGGATTTTGATTCCCTTGGGAAATCCATCATTCCTTCCAAAATTATGCTTGCCACATACTAAAGAAGGTAATTTAAGGGAGAATGCAGGATTCACTTGCACATTCCCATGTACCAAACACCCCCTTAGGGTCTGTTTGGTTCAAAGGAGGAGAGAGGGGAGGGGAGGGATTTTAATGGATGGGAGGGAAAGGAAAGGGAGAGATTTTAATCAAGACTCTGTTTGGTTCAAAAGAGTGGAAGGGAGGGGAGGGGAGGGAATAATTCTCTTCTTGTTTGGTTCACAAGGGGAGGAAAGGAATTTTAAAATTAAATTACTTTTATACCCTTTTACATTTTAGGAAAGCCTATGTATTATTGTTTCTAATTCTAATTTGGTAATATAAACAAAATAATGAAGACCAATAAACAATTAGTCCAAATTCTATAAAATTTTAGTAATGAAGACCAATAAACAAAATAATGATGACCAATAAACAAAATAATGAATACCCATACTACAAAATTTTCGTTCAAATTCTCAAGCCTTTAGAACTCAACCAATTATTACCTAAAAAATAATCCAGGAAGTTGATGAATAAAGGGAAAAAAATGTGAAGCCCTTCATAGTAAAAAAGAATAAAGGGCTGCCACAACATAAAATTAAAATTAAATACTGATTAGATGTTTAAAAAAATATCTCATTCATATTGGAAGGATATGTAACTACCGTTTTTGTAATCTTCATTTTTTCCCCCTTTGTAATACTTTTATTTGCAATTCTATAAAAACTATATTTCTCTCTTGATTATTATTTTAATTAAGACTTATTCATGATTCTTCGTTATTTTGATCGGGCTATTCTTGTTGATCCTATTGTTCTCTTATTTAATTGTGGGTATTTTTTATTTGAACCATATTGATTTGGATCTACCGCTTATTGAACCCTAAAACCCAATTTTATTTATTCTGAGCCCAAATCCACTATTATTGAATCCTAAACCACTAACCCAATACCTAAATTGTACCCTATAAATACAATTCTAACGCAAACCTTAATTTTTACACACAAATCGAAACCCTAGCCGTCTAATCTCTCTCATATTCTCTCTCCCCCCGTTCTCTCTCTCCTGGTTGGTGTTTTTCCCGCCAAAACACCCCCCGACCACTTCCGTCGTCTTCTCCAGTCGTCTTCCGGCGATGCCCCTTGTCGCCACTCCCTCCGACGACCCCCACTCCTGTCGCCACCCCCCGAAACTCCCCTGCACCTCCTCCTTTTCCCTGCCCTCGACATTGACGATGCCAGAACCCAAACCACTGCTCTCCTTGTTCGATCGTCGGCATCAGCCAGTGCCACCTCGTCGATGCCGCCACCGTTGCGCTCTGCCGGCGACGTCGACCTCTCCTCCAGCGCCACCGCCCTTGCCCCTTGGCTGTGCTCTCTCTCTCTCTCTTGATCTGTTGCTGCTTGTCTCTTTGTATTGTTGTGTTGCTTTGGATCTCTTTTATTGCACTTATATCGCACGTACTATTGGTGGGTTTGCTAATTCATGGGTTCGTTGCTTCGGGATCCTTATCCCGTTATTCTTGGTATTCGTTTTCACTGTCTAACAGGCAAGTCATTGTCCTCTTAAATTACTAATTGTATCAAATTCGAGTGTAATTGAAATTCTTGTAAGCAGATCTCTTTGTTATCGTATTATCTATTGTTCATCTCTTCGTTGGGTCTATTGAGGGTTAACACGAGCTAATCCCAATATTCTTGGCATCGTGCCACTTTGACTCTAAAGTTTGGATCTTTCATGAGTGCATGTAGAATTGACAATATGGTTTTTACATAATTGACACATAAATAAACTATTGTAGAGACAATTGGTAGGTTGTATGTTGTTTGATTGATTGATGATTGATTGATAATAAATTGATTTATGAGCGTGTTCCAATTTTATTTATCATGTTTTGACACCCATCATGCTGATTATACAATTTATTGACTAAAGAATTGATACCCATCATGTCTAATTAATTAAATTTCAAGGAAAATTACTCAAAATCCTGTACATGCTTGCTGACCTGAATATTGACCGTTGTTTTCATACCATTAAACGACCTTAAAATAAAATACTTTTTGAATATGAATTGTAGCCTTATCTTTCTAGTTTCCAGATCATCTTGAATTTTTGAATTCCGAGTTTGTAGCAAAAGTTATGCCCTTTTTACTGCAGCTGTGTTTTTACTTTCAGATTTTCAGATTTTCGTACCTTTCATGTTTAAATAGTAAAAAGGCTGATCATGATAAAATTATAATCTGAAAATTTTCATATTGTTGCTTAACATGTTTAGGAGTCCAGAAAATATTTTTACTGAATTTAATATGGAGTTTTTGTTGATTCTAAAAATAAAACAACAAGATGTCGAATTTCTGTCCGAACCAAAAATCTGTAAGGAACAATGTGTTTGACCTAGCTACTATTGTCAGAATTTGAACTTTAAATATGCGATGGAACCGTGTGGAAGTCTAGTTTCCAGATTTTCTGACGGATTCAACTTTTGATTTCTGAGTCAGCAGGAAACTGCATTTTTGTACAGATTGCGCTTGCTGTCCAGAATTTTAAATACTACTTTTTAATGAATTAATTATCCCTATATCGTATTATTGCATGAATTGATGTATGTATGTTGCATTGCATGATCCTAATGAGTTATTTTCATCATTCTAATTGTCCTACTTTATGTTATCACCCTATTGTTTCCTGAGTGATACTATTGTTCATCTCATGTCTTAGTTGCATATTGTATTGGTGTATTGATAAATAATTAACAAGCTGGAGTTTAAGGGATTGACTAGAGTAGTTGATGATATAGGGACTATACTCGGATGATGGCCCGTGTTATTATTGATATCGTCATTGTGCAAGAAATTGCCCCTTGGCCCGTGTTATTATTGATATCGTCATTGTATAAGAAATTGCACATTGGCCCGTGTTACTATTGATATCGTCATTGTGTAAGAAATTGCACCTTGGCCCGTGTTATATTGTTATCGTCATTATACCCAATACATGAACTATAGAGTCTACTACTGTTTCTAAACAAAATTGATTGTATGCATCGAACCTGTGGTACGGAACACATGGGACACAGTAGTATGTGCATTAGTTAGAAGTTAAAATAATTAATAAATATAAGGATTACACATCAGCACTGCATATTGTTCCTCATTGTTTCTAGTGATATTGAATATTGGCTAAGTGTTACCATTATTGATCATTCATTATTGTTACCGAATATTGCATCATTGTTTATAGCCAATTGCATCGATTATCATGATTGTCCCATGTTATTGATTCCTATTGATCCATTGATTCATTGTTATACCGTTATTCCATTATTCCCTGCTTTCTCTATTTACTGTCCATGACTTTCTCTAAGGACAATTTTTCTCATCTTTTTAGATGAAGTATATACATGTAATGAAGGAGAATTGTCTGCTGGAATTGGAGAATAGACATTCTGAAGACTACTGCTTTTAGATTGCTTGTTGCTTTAATAAACTGAATGTATTGAGACTTGTTATTATTTTGGATTGGATTATTATTATTTTGGGCTTATGTTCTGGATTTTATTATTGTTTCCAGACGTTGGATCATTATTATTGTAGTTGGTTATTTTTATTGCTTCATTCCAAGTACTATTATTCATGAGATTATTATTATTATTGCCTGCACAATTGTTCTGTATTGTTTATATTGTTGAGTTAATCGGATAAACAACTTATAGGTGACTTTAGTCATTCGCTGGGCTTTTGTCATGTACTCGTATTCCGTATTTTTGGGAAGCGGGGTGTGACAGGAAAAGATGACAAAAATAACTCTGAGAGTGCCTCTGATCAACATCATTTAGATATGTGAACATTGAGCAAGAAATGAAAATGGTGCTTCAATCTAAAAAATGTTAGATATCGAAACCATGTTACAGGGACTAATAAATGTCACAAGCTTGACTTATTTGCAATCTAACCATTTTAGAAAGAGAGAGAGTCGGGGATATGTTTTTTTATTTTAGAAAGAGATATCATAGGGATTTAGATATAAAAAGGACAATTTAGTCCAATCACTTAAAAAAATTAGACCTACTTTCTCTCCCTTCCAAATCCCCCAAATATTGGAGGGGAGCCAAAATTGGCTCAGGAGGGATTTTCCACCCCTTCATTCCCCTCCCTTCCCCTCCTAAAAAATGAACCAAACAAGAAATGTTTTAAAAAATCCCTCCCCTTCCTTCCCCTCCATTCCCTTCCAACCAAACAGACCATTAGGTTTAGGGGTATATAATGAACAGGACGGTCCGTCGTTCGTACGAGTTCGGCTCGAGAAATGGCCCGACCGTGGACCGTTCGAACTATTATATGAACCGAACTTGAACAGATTATTAGGTCTGATGTTTTATCGAGCTTGAGCCGGACATAAGTCCGTCCGAGTATTATTGTGGTCGATGCTTTACTGAACCGAATCCGGACTATAAAAATTTTGTCCGTCCTGGACCAAGCCGGACATAAGCCCGTCCGAGTAAAATTTTGGTCCGAGCTTGAACATATGACTGTCCGGTCCCGTTCGGTCCGATTTACAGCCCTACTTAGGGTCAACTAGAACACTGGGGGCCAAATATGAAAAATGAGTTTGTTGAGGATCAATATGAAATTCCAATGTTTGTTAGGGGTATATATGTAGGGTTGGCAAACGAGTCGACCGGGCCGGGTCGGGTCGAACCCAACTAGGGCGGGTTCGGGTCGGGTCGGAGTGGCAACCGGGCTGGGCCGGGTCAGAATTGCAAAAACTCGACCCGTCCAACCCGCGAACCCATTCGGGTCCAACTCGGGTCGGGTCGGGCAGCAGGTTGTCCTGTCTTTTTTTATAATATTTTATTTATTTAAAACTTAATTTTTTTTTAATAATAATAATAATAAAAATGGAATAATAATAATAAGAATCAAAGAGTGAAATTGTCAACAAAAAAATGGAAGACCTTAGTGTCATTGATGATGAGTATGCAAATGCCCGAAGTCCTTAGTGTCATTTGTCAATCTATCAACGCATGCAACGCACGTGCATAACTATTATAAAGGAGTCTTAGGTTCAAGTCCAGACCCTGTCTAAAATTTTCCTTGGGCAAAAACCAAAGTACCCCCCAACGTTTGGCCTAAGTACATACAATATGCCCATATAACGCTTGAAAAAGTACACTAAACCCATTCCTCCATTAACTTAACCTCATCCGTTAAGTTATAATTATGAAATTATTTTTTTACCCTTACCTTTTCATAATCAAATCTCTTCTTCTTTCATGTTTGCACTCAAATTCACCACTTAAAGAACTTACCATTTCACCATTGGTGAGCAAAGAGACTTGAGGCACAATATTCACTCCATTAGCCAGTACATTATTGTTGGATTTTTGCAGAAATCAATCTCCCGTCAGTAAAATATCGAGAAAACAAGCACACGATAGATAAATCCTTCACAAGTTTTAAATTCTCAACCTATAAAAATTGTGAGAATATGATTTACAAGTACGTTAAGATTTCTTTCTACTCCATGCCAAGTTCTATAATTGGAACATAAAATAACTAGGAAAGAGAGGGCTAACACTTACAAGGCAGATGAGAAAAGGCAGATGAGAAAAAGTGCTTAAAATTTTAATAGTTGAAGGATTGATATGGAGGAAGATGGTTCCTGTGAACATTGAACTTCTCTCCCAAAAAATTTGGAACAAAGGCTTTTGTTTCCATTACGGTTGAAGACAACTGCCAAACTTTGGGTTAAAAGTTTATACTTTATTCATTCATTCATCAGCCTACTTATACAAACTCATACACACCCAATCAAATCTAGATCCTATAAATTAGGACTCAATCAAATCCTATCAGATCCAGATCCTATAAATTAGGGCTCAATCAAATCCTATCAGATCCAAATCCTATAAATTAGGAAACAATATTAACCTCCCTATGGCCTATCAAATCTTTCCATAACACTCCCCCCCCCCCCCCCTCAAGTTGGAGCATGCAAATCACAAATGCCCAACTTGCAAAATAAGTATAAAAATTGGTGCTTGCCTAATGCCTTCGTAAAGATATCGGCCAGCTGCTTATTTGTGCACACATGACTCGTAGAGATAATTCCTTCTTGAATTGCATCTCGTACATAATGACAATCCACCTCTATATGCTTCGTACGCTCATGGAAGACAGGATTTTGAGCAATGTGTAGAGCCGATTTGCAATCACAAAATAAATTCATAGCACGGGAATGATCCACCCCAAGACTACCAAGAAGCGCTTTCAGCCACTTGAGTTCAAATGTAACCGAAGCCATAGAACGATACTCTACTTCTGCAAACGAGCAGGAGACTGTATGTTGTTTCGTGGTTTTCCAGGAAATGGGGGAACAACCAAGAAAAATTATCCAACCAGTAAGAGAGCGACGAGTCAAAGGACAACTCGCCCAATCAGAAACACACCAACCTGATAAGGATAGATCACTAACAGAATGAAGAAGAATACCTTGCCCCAGACAACCTTTAAGATAACGTACAGTGCGAGTCACCGCATCCCAATGTTCTTGTCTTGGTGCCTGCATGAACTGTGCCAAAATATGTACTGTATATGCCAAGTCAGGACGCGTGAAGGAGAGATAAATGAGATGCCCAACAAGACGTCGATAACTTTCGGGATCCTCTAACAACTCACCATTAGCGTGAGCGAGTTGATGGTTTTGCTCCATCGGCAATCCGGCGGGCTTTGCCCGTCTCGGCGATGATATCAAGAGTATACTTCCGTTGACACAGAAAGATACTCTCTGGACTACGAGCAACTTCAATGCCGAGAAAATATTTCAAGGTCCCCAAATCCTTCATATGAAAACATTCACCCAAATATTTCTTGAATGAAGCAAGAGCGGAAAAGTTATCACCAGAAATGATCAAGTCATCCACATAAACAAGAACATTGATCTGGACAGGTCCCTAATGCAACGTGAAGAGTGAGTAATCTGAATAGGACTGAGTAAAGCCATAGTTTTTCAATGAAGTCGTCAATTTAGCAAACCAACACCTCGGGGCTTGTCGTAAGCCGTACAAAGATTTCTTTAGACGACATACCATGTCGGGTTGATGAACAGTAAAACCTGGTGGTAATTTCATGTATATCTCTTCATCAAGATTGCCATGTAGAAAAACATTGTGAACATCCATCTGATGTAGCTCCCAGTTTTTCGCTGCTGCAACAGCTAGAAAGGCACGAACTGTCACCATTTTAGCAACTGGAGCGAATGTCTCATTGTAATCAATTCCCTCAACCTGATGATTCCCAAAGATAACAAGGCGAGCTTTTAGCCGTTCAATCATACCATCTGCATGATATTTGATCTTATATACCCACTTTCAACCAAGAGCCTTCTTCCCGGGAGGTAGTTCTTCCATAACCCAAGTCTTAATTAGCCTCCAAGGCACCGATCTCCTTTTGCATTGCCTCATGCCATCCAGCATGTTTTATGGCCTTATGAAAGGTTCTAGGTTCAATCCTTGCAATTACAGCTGCAAGAAATATACGATGTCGCATAGAAAATTTATTACAATTCACATAGTATGCTATAGGATAGGGGGTACCGGAGGAGCTAGTAAAGGACGGTGAACTTGAGGAAGGACTCTTTTTCCGAACTGGTTCAACAACAAAGTCTCGTAACAAAACTGAAGGACGTTTGTCCCGCAGTCCACGGCCCAAATTAGCCTCGGTTGCACTGGTAGTCGGCGGAACACCTTCCACGGCGGGACTGGTAGAATCAGCAGTCGGTGGAGCACCTTCCACGGCAGGACTGGCAGCACCTTCCACGGCGGGACTGCCCTCCGGCCCATTTGTATCCTCCACTGTTCCTGTAGTCGGAGCATCCTCTAAGACCCCCTCAAAATCATCAAGAACAATGTTATCAACTCCCACCATGTCATTAGAAGAGGAAATAGGAGTGTCAACCATAGTAGATGCATTCTCAGTCAGATAGGGATACTCATTTTCATGAAACTTGACATTGTGAGACACAAAAATTTCACCTGTGTCGAGATCATATAATTTCCAACCCTTCTTGCCATGAGGATAACCAACAAATACACACTTCCTACTCCTTGGTGCAAATTTATTTCCCATTGCTTTTTGATTGTGAGCGAAACAGAGACACCCAAACACCCGTAGCACATCAAAATTAGGAGTTGTTCCGCATAAGATCTCAAGAGGTGTTTTATTGTGTAATAAACCTGATGGAGTGCGATTTATTAAATACACCGAACTAAGTACACATTCCCCCCAAAACGTAATAGGAAGATTGCCCTGGAACATTAAAGCACGAGCCACATTAAGTATATGCTGATGTTTCCGCTCCACTCTTCCATTTTGTTGAGGAGTTCCAACATAGGAGGTTTGAAACAAAATACCATTTGTATCAAAATAATCAAGCATGCACTTAAATTCCGTGCCATTATCACTTCGCATAATCTTAATAGTTTGCTCAAATTGACGTTCCACAGTGGCAAAAAAAGAGGAGAAAGCTTGATAAACCTCAGTTTTATTATGCAACAAATATACCCAGACTGCTCTAAAGAAATCATCAACCAATGCCAAAAAATTATACGCACCACACGAAGAGGGTGATTGATTATTTGGCCCCCACAAATCACAATGAATGAGTTCAAGAATACGACTGGCTTTGCTATCATTAACATGGAAACTATCACGAGTTTGTTTTGCCTGAGGACAAATAACACAAGCTTCCTATTACATTTTGATGATTGGCCGATTGAAAGAAAAAATAGGTTTTGATCGTAGGATTGCTTAGACGGCTGACTTTGATACCATGCCAACGTTTGGGTTAAAGTTCATACTTTATTCATTCATTCATCAGCCAACTTATACAAACTCATACACACTCAATCAAATCCAGATCCTATAAATTAGGACTCAATCAAATCCTATCAGATCCAGATCCTATAAATTAGGACTCAATCAAATCCTATCAGATCCATATCCTATAAATTAGGACTCAATCAAATCCGATCAGATCCAGATCCTATAAATTAGGAAACAATATTAACCTCCATATGGCCTATCAAATCTTTCCATAACAACAACACAGCACAATCAGGGTTGTTTTCTTTTTCTAGTATTTGCATGCAGAATGAGAGTGTAACGCCCCAAATTTCAAAATACACTGAATTCGAGATTCCACAGGATCTTTACACTTCATTTAGTACAATTTTACAAGGAAATTAAAACTTTTCACTTTACATCAGAGTTACATGAAAAACTTTATACTTTACATTTTTACAGCGGAAGCAAATTTACAACATTTAAATAAATGTACAACAACATTTGAATAATATCTAAGCATCTGTGCCTCTTTAATCTTTATCATGTCATTTATCCTGCATACAAAACTGTAGGTACGTCAATTTATTCAACCGACGAACATTATACACGGCCATCCTCTCTATGCCGGAAATAGTATAACTGATTTTCCATATTTAACAAACACAAACTTGTCACATGTCAAACTAAAGGGAATACCCTATTGATGTCGTGTTGTGATTGTGGACTTAGTCCTTAATGCACTTATTTATATTACATGATACTAATGCACACTTGTTCGGATTCTATGCATCCCATACTACATAGGTCCGAGGGCAAGCCCTTAATCGTTCTTCGTCTTGTAGGGTTCAATCCCTCGTCATGACTTAATCTACTACTGTAACTACGGTAAGTATCCTAGATGTTTTCTGACATACGAACTCATGTCTAGGCGCCCTGGAGGAAATCCCAACGCACTGACACATGACTCATCATGCAGGCATCCTGTGGTAATTCAGCTCCTACCATAGACATGACACCACCCGTAGTCGTCCAACACCCCACGAGCGTCGCCACCGGGACGGTACTCTGGAGCAGTATCCACGTCCTATCATAACTCATCATGGGACATCCTGGGATACTCTCTCGCCGCCAATCCAATGACCCTCATACTCAATGTTTTTCTCTTACTTTCATCACCTCTTCACTGTGTAACTAATCCTTAGTTCTAATGAAATCATGAACAAAATCAATCTCTTAGAGTTAGCCCTCTCACTACTACCGGTCTTATTTCTTTCATTTCACGATGACCCAAACTGGTCTTTTTAATTTCAATAATCATAATTATTCATCACTTTCACTTGCCAGTGTGAGTTTTGGCTACACTCTAATTTTCAATTTCAATTCATAATCTATATGTTTGAGTTTTTCATACTCAATAATATTTCTCTTTCCAATCACATAATTTCTAAATTATTCATGAGTCCATAACCATATATGGAATTCAATTATTCATCATGTATTTCATCAAATATCATTTCCACATTAAAATTACATCACTAATTATATGGTCAAAAGAATATTCACAATTCATAATTGTCACACTATTCTCCAATGAGAATAATTCACCTCACTTCCCATCACTTCACATCATATAATTTTCTTCTTATTCATATTTCTTTTCTAACACTTATTTCAAGTTCTTTTTGCAAATTATAACCTCCACAAAATATAAGTGTAGGACCATAGTTCTATTTATACATTTATTCTCAAAACATACTCTATTCCATGTAAATAATTCCCAAATTATTTTTCATAAGTCCCACATATTTTTAGGATAATAATCATATTTTTTTCCTAATTTTTAATCACCAAAAATCACTTCAAAAAATATTTTTTCACAACTTTTTAATACTGGCCGAGACCAGTATTCGAACCCACAACCCCCGAAACAAGCCACAAGCACAGACCACTAGGCCGAATGCGCCATGCAATATAGAAGGGCGCTGAGAGCTATAAGAGCTCTCGGCTGTAGCTCATTTGATTTTTTAAATGTACAAAAAATGTGTTGTTCACAGGATTCGAACCATCAACCTGTACTGAACCCGCACACTGTAGCAATTAAGAGCATCCTGACCACTTGAGCTATAAGCTCAGGTTGTCATAGTGCAACTCGAATTCCAATTAAATCAATTCTCTCTGTTTAGTAAAATATTTCGATGTTCAAGAAGCTCTCATTTGATTTTATTCTTACTAAACTTACTATAAATTTCCAGATTGACTATTCCCATCATAATTTATACTCCAGTATATTAAAAATAATTTTTTCAATAATTAACACATATTTTTCATACACTTAATTCGAATTACAAGCTACTACTAATATGTTTCTTTTTCGACATTTCTTATCAAATTTTAACATCAATAATCCCTATATTAATAATCTGTTTTTATTCACCCCACAACCCACAAATCATATTTTAAATTATTCGTTGCAACATTATCACAAAAGTACGTGCAAGCGCATGAAACAATATTTTTTGCCTACTAACATTTGCATATTGTCTTTGATGTTAACAATAAATTTTTCTTTAGGCAATCCATGGCTATAATCTATTTACACACAACTTAAGTTTAATGATGGAATCACATACAAGTTATATATCAACATTCCAATCAACTAATAGGCCAATTTTCCAATTAAAATATACTCTTATTAATCTTTTTCATGCATCATCATTTCATTTTAATTCTAGCATGCTTTCTAATTAGAAATACGGAAAATTACCCACCTTGATTGGAGAGAAGTACAATTAGCAACACCGCCTAAACAAATGTCCTTGCCAAGAGAGCGATCCTCCTCCTTGTCGATGCGCACACGAGCTCCAAGATGCCAAACCCGAGCACTCCCTTATTGCCGGCCTTCCTCTTGTTGATGCAAGCACAAACTCCCCACACCACTCTCAATCTTTTAACCTACTTACTAAACTACTAATAATGTATTATATACTATAGGACTTGGAGAATTAATTAGCACAAAAATAACTAGGCTAGGGGGGGGGGGGTATTTATACTAAAAATTTGGGTAAATGGAAGGCTAGGATTAAACTAGGAGTTAGAAACAAAGGGCTAGGATTCAAGGAGGAGTTACAATAACCAACCATGATCAAGTAACCACCACCCATGACTCCACTTGAATTTTTCCTTTTCCCTCCTAAAGCTAAAAACCGGCCATGCATGTATGGTGCAATTTGCATGTGTACGTGCAATGCACGTGCATGCATTTGTCCCCATTTAACAAAAGTTGTACATTAAATTTTACATAAAAATAATCTTTAAAATATGTTCTACATTACAAGTTGTATTAAAAATAAAAAAAGCTCATGAGCTTTAGTTTATGGGCCAAAATAATAGTTTATAAAAAGAAAATAAATAAATTCAATTTGGGCTTTAAAAAGAAAGGCTTATGTTTGTTTGAAAAAGGGCCTTTACTTAAAAATAATTAAAGAGCACATATATATATACAAATACTCAACATGAAGAAAATAATCATAACATTTAATATTATCAAAATATTGCACGTACACATTACGTGCAAAATTAAATAATTTTCATAAATGAAAATCGGGGCATTACAGAGAGACTTAACAGAACACGATAGTTAGCCAATATGTTCTTTTTTATGTGTTAAAGTTATATTCACATCTTAGGCCCGGAACTGTGCTTTTCTAACTGCCAAGCCAGATGAACTGTCCAATGGAATTTCGAGGCATAACAACCACTGAAGATCCATATTTTTAAATCCTAACTAGCCCATAACTCGAATCTCAGATATTGACAAGCATTCAAAGGCATGACAATTTCAATGTTGAAATTTTTTGGAATGGACGTCAACTGCTTCTCTAACTCAATACCTGTGCTGTTTTAGTTGATACATATCTTTTTTTAACTAGAAATGTAAGAATTGCAGGGATTTGGGCGAGGAAGCAATATGAAGATGGCTAATGGAGTGAATACTGTGCCTCAAGTCCCTTTGCTCACCAATGGTGAAATTGTAAGTTCTTTAAGTGGTGAATTTGAGTGCAAACATGAAAGAAAAAAAGATTTAATTATGAAAGGGTAAGGATAAAAAATAATTTAATAATTATAACTTAACGAATAGGGTTAAGTTAACGGATAAATGGCTTTAGTGTACTTTTTCAAACATTATATGGACATATTGTATTTAGGCCAAATGTTGGGGTACTTTGATTTTTGCCCTTTTTTTATATTAAAAAATACTATATTTATTAAGACGTGCATTGTACGCTTGTAGTCTCATATCATATCATAGTCTCTATCTAAAGTTTCATTATTGATATTTAATTAATGGAGAGCCTAAAGATTGGTTATACTTATAATACTTGTGTGATGCTATAATGCATGTGCTTAGTCTATTATTCTCTAATATTATAATGGGAAAGTTGGGGTTGTCATTTGTCAACATATAAATCTGTGTGTTGAATGTGCAGCTCCAACTCTTCCATTAATTACAAAAAAAATCAAACAAAAAAAAAATTTCACTTATTTAAAACGTGCAACACACGTGCAAAATAATTTAATAATATATTTTTAACACTAAACATACACATATGTTGCACGTACAACTCAAATTCTATTTAGGGATATTTTAGCAAATGCCCCCATTCAAAATGTGTAAACTAGCATATACCCCCACTATTTTTAAAAACTAAAAAATACCCCTAGTTTGGATGGAATGGTTAAAATTCCGTTAAGTTAACTTACGTGCATCACATGTAACACAGTAAAATGACCAAAATACCCCCAATAAAATTATTTTAGCAAATACCCCTATTTAAAATCTAAAAACTAGCATATACCCCCACTATTTTAAAAAAAGGGATATTTTAGCAAATGCCCCCGTTCAAAATATGGAAACTAGCATATACCCCCACAATTTTTAAAAACTAAGAAATACCCTTAGTTTGGACGGAATCGTTAAAATTCCGTTAAGTTAACTTACGTGCATCACACGTGACACAGTAAAATGACCAAAATACCCACTACATAAAGTAAGGGTTTCTTGAAGCAAATTTGAAAAGAGAATGAACCGTCTCCTTTCCGCTTTGCAAGTCCGTATAATTTTTTCTCTGATGGCCATCTACCCCACCTTGTTATATTAGGGTTTTTAAAGAAGAAATACCCCAACCCTAATCAGTCATTGACTCATTGTAAGCATCTTCTCCACCTTGTTATATTAGGGTTTTTGATAGATTATGTTTGTTTGATCGTTTCAACTTGATCAATTTTGTGATGTTTTTTTCTGAATTCTTTTTTAAGGAAAATTGGTTATAGGAAGAGCCATGAATTTTTGAAGATTCGCATCCGAATAATAAAAATATAAACAAACTAATAGAACTAAGATTTAGATGCGAACCATCTCGAATTCATGTCTCTTCCTACAACCAATTTTCCTTAAAAAAGAATTCAGAAAAAAAACATCACAAAATTGATCAAGTTGAAACGATCAAACAAACATAATCTATCAAAAACTCTAATATAACAAGGTGGAGAAGATGTTTACAATGAGTCAATGACTGATTAGGGTTGGGGTATTTCTTCTTTAAAAACCCTAATATAACAAGGTGGGGTAGATGGCCATCAGAGAAAAAATTATACGGACTTGCAAAGCGGAAAGGAGACGGTTCATTCTCTTTTCAAATTTGCTTCAAGAAACCCTTACTTTATGTAGTGGGTATTTTGGTTATTTTACCGTGTCACGTGTGATGCACGTAAGTTAACTTAACGGAATTTTAACGATTCCGTCCAAACGAAGGGTATTTCTTAGTTTTTAAAAATAGTGGGGGTATATGCTAGTTTCCATATTTTGAACGGGGGCATTTGCTAAAATATCCATTTTTTTAAATAGTGGGGGTATATGCTAGTTTTTAGATTCTGAATAGGGGTATTTGCTAAAATAAATTTATTGGGGATATTTTGGTCATTTTACTATGTTACATGTGATGCACGTAAGTTAACTTAACGGAATTTTAACGATTCCATCCAAACTAGGGGTATTTCTTAGTTTTTAAAAATAGTGGGGGTATATGCTAGATTTCACATTTTGAATGGGGGCATTTGCTAAAATATCCCTTCTATTTATAAACACGTACATTGCACGTACAAATTGTAGCTCTTCCTTCAAAATATTTTTCCAATTACGTGTAATGCACGTCCAACTCTAAAACTTTTTCTTAACACGTAAATTGCACGTAAAATTTTTCTAACTCTTATCAAAACGTGCATCGCACGTGAAAAATACTAGTCATTCATTAATGATGCATTTAGCTTGCAAATTGAATAATGACATCCATTCAAAGGCCCACTACATATTGGGCTTGCAAATGTTTTCCTCATTTCTAATGGGCCTCTGGGTAAGCCCAAAAGAGAACTCCAAACGTCACAGAAAGGTATTCTCGTTCATCTACATCAAATTACGCGTCACTCCAGATTCATGTAATTACATTAACTAGTCTGGGTAGTTTTATCCATGCCTCCGTCCCCCCTCCTTCAAAAGCTAGGGTTTATTAAGCCAAAGTTCACAAAGCACAAAATAGAGAGATAGGAACAGATTTTAGGGTTAGGGTTTTGATTTTTCTTCATCCTCTTCAAAAAGAAGCAACATGTCGGGATCCAATGGCGGCTACTTGCGTCGGTACCTAAAGCAGAGGAAGGAGTACATTTTCCGAAAGAACTTAGAAGGCAAAGAGCGCGAGTTGTACGAGAAGAAGCGCAAGATCCGAGAAGCTCTCCAAGGTCATCATTTTCGACAAAAAAAACCCCATTTTTTGAAAAATTTAATTTATAATTTCTAAGTTTGATAGGTAGTTTTTAAAAAAATTTTGTACAGAGGGGAAGCCGATCCCAACTGAGCTGAGGAACGAAGAGGCCAAGCTTCGACAAGAAATTGATCTCGAAGATGATAACACAGCTGGTATATTTGATTAATCCTTAATTCCTTTTTAGATAAATTTATCACTTGATTAATTGGTGTTTGTTTAATCCTTTAATGGATAGTACCCAGGACTGTCATTGATGATGAGTATGCGAATGCATCGGTGAGAGACCCGAAAATCATGTTGACTACATCGCGTGACCCGAGTGCTCCACTAGTCCAGTTTGTCAAGGTAGATTACTGTCTCTGTGTATATGGCGTGATTTTTGGGAGAAACTTGTGTTGCTGTTGTTAATGTAGTTTTTTTTTTTTTTTTGTAGGAATTAAAGTTTCTCTTCCCTAACTCGGAAAGAATGAATCGTGGTGGGCAGGTTTGTAACGTTCTCGTTGGTTTTTTTTATATAAATTTTTGTAGAACAGTATCGTATTTTGGTATATGATGTTTATAATTACCCTTGTCTTAGTAACATGGCCGGTTCTTCGTTATCATTATTGTATACAGACTTTTTACATGCATGTGAAGATATTGTATAATCTTTCCACATATCGTTTCTCAATCCAAAATTCTCAAGATATATTTGAACCATCATTGATGATTGCTTGGAAGATAACTTCTTTTCTCTCATATCAATGCTAAGATTGGTTTTGGAGAATACATATTTAAAATATTTTATATTTGGTTTTTTAAAATGAAAATTTGTTGCCAATTTGATAAAATCATTGATGAATTTTTGCCGATACGACCAAAATTTTGGTTTGAGACTTGGGAACACACCAAATCTGTACAAAATTTCCCTGTCATATTAGAGGGAAGTTCCTGAAAATTTGGCTGAAATTCAGTGGGGTCCTATATTGCAATTTGGGGCTGGCTGGCAACTTCAACCCATCAAAACCATAATAGACCCGATACTATAAGATTTTAGCTATCGCAAAGTAGGAATGCCTTAAAGAGCACTTTTGACTTATGAGAGGGTGCATGGATGATTGCAAGGATGATCAAATTTAATAGGTCAAGATAACTTGGTATAATGTTACTCGTGCCGGTGACTTGTATTTTTAACTTTTATTTTTTGACAATAAATTTTGTATTGTTTAACTTTTATAGTTATACTTGTTTTGTGATTTAGTTATACTTGTACATGTCTGTGTGATAGATCATAGATATCTATATAATAAATTACAAAGAAAGCTATCAAGTGGCTCTCATTCAATCTCCCATAAAACCAATGGCCTAGATTGATTCTCACAAAACATATTTTCCCGCCCAAAATTTCTAACCCCAAAATTAAAATTTCCCCCCCAAAACTAAAAAACTCATTACTTTATTACTGTCTCTCTCTTATCTCTTCACTTTTTTATATTTCTATCTTTCTCTCTCTCTCCCTCTCTCTCCCATTCTTTCTTTATTTACTTAGAAATTTAGATTTTAAGATTTCAGGTTTGTAAAATATTCAGAATTTCTATACTTTTTTATTACACATGTTATATTGAAAAAGCAAATATCTCTTCAACAGTTAAATTTCATCATTTTCCACACTTAAAGTTCTAAGAAGTTCGATTTTACACCCTTATTTATAATTATTTTTCAACATATACTAATAGAAACATGGACTTTTATTTACAACTAATTATTATCATACTATTCAAACTTGAACTACATAATTGTTGTTTTACTGTTTACAGGGTTTTTTTCGATATTGTATCGTTCCGAAGACGTGCCGTAGGCACGTGCCCACGGGCAAATCTAGTGTTTTATTATATAGTTTAATTGTTCAAATTGTGTGTTTGAATAGTGAGCATATTGATATAGGATGTATTATATAATATAATGCATGCTTCATTTTTCCGCATGTATGTGCTCATTACATATTTGATATTGTGATACGTCATGTATGTATAGGTTATATACTTCACAATTATGAGATGTTTTTATCCAACATAACTCTCAAATATTTTCAAATTTCCCTGAAAATTTCCCAGACATCCGGCATGGAAATTCCTAATCTAACACAATATCTGAATACAGCATTAGAACTTTTATAACTGAACTTTTCTTTTAGATTTGTCGATCATGGCAATGGGCCTATGGAGTTTGAGGGTGAGTTTTTTAGCTTCAAATTTCTGGCAGTGGGAGAAGTGTGAACTGCTTAGTATATAATTTAATAAATGCCCTTCTTTGATCAAAATCTAATTTAATAAATGCCACAACAACATAAATATCCTTCGACAACATTCTAGAAATGTTGTAGAAGGGTTTCGATAGCATTTCCAAAACGCTGTCATAAGCCCCGCTGTAAAAAAGTATATAGCATTTCTATAAAACGCTATTGTTTGACAGCGTTTCTAAAATGTTATCAATTACAATGTTTCTGAAACGCTATCAATTAACATCGTTTAGAAACGCTGTCAAAGCACAGCGGTTTAGAAACACTGTAAGATGGCAACATTTTGGAAACGCTGTTTCTTTACATCGTTTTAGAAACATTGTCAGATGACAACGTTTTGGACAGACTGTTGCTTACCAGCTTTTCGAAATTTCATGCATATTCACAAGCAAGGAAGCACCAACGCTAATTTAATCGAGATAGATTATATTGCAATATATTTTTTGTGAACATGTATGGTTTTCCGACAGCATGATGTACAATGTAGTCGAAGGCGTAAGGCGCAAGTAATTTCAATTCCTTGTAAAAAGCCTGAGGCGCAAGGCGCAATTTGAGGCGCAAGGCGCAGTTAACCGAGGCGCACTATTACTTTTTGGAATTTTAAAAATTTATAAATTAGATTATATAAACAAAATAACATCATAGCAACAAAATATATCATACAATGAACATATACTTAAAAAGTAAGGTATGGAAGACGTACTTTGTAAATGTAACTTGGAAGTGTAACCGTGTAACGGTGTAAGTGTAATTTGTAAGTTGTAACTGTGTCAGTTATAATTTTTGTACATTCAACATTTTTTTTTTTTGAGAATATCACAGTGCAGTATTAGTATTACACTATTACAGAGTATTACAATATTACAATTAAATGTTAAGTATATTCAAGTATTCAACAATTAATTATTACAGCAAGTTTCATTCAAATAGCCTAATAAAACAGTAAAGCAAAAGCAGTCTAATAAAGCAGTAAAGCAAAAACATTGCATAACTAAAAAAGCAAGAATACCATTAAAAAAATAAAATAAAATAAAAGGAATAATTTAAATAATAAAAAAGAATATAAATATTAAACCTGTCAAAAGACTCAAAACTAAAAAAGAATACTTAAATAATAAAGAAGGGAAAAACAAGGAAAAAACAATGTTGAGGCGCGCCTTTCGTCGAGGCGTGCTGAGACGCAAGGCGCTAAGGCGCGCTGAGGTGCACGCCTCACCAGCGCTTCGAACAAGGGGTGCGCTTCAACTAAGGCTTGAGGCGCACCCTGGGATATCGGCGCCTGAGGCGCGCCTTCAACATCACTGATGATGTAAATATTTGCATAATGAAAATAGCTTCATTGGAGGAACTTCTCCCTTTCTTGATTATAAATGCCTCTTGAGCAACCAAGCTCGATAACATCAGACATAACAATTGTTATTGTTCAAAGTTGCGTCAACCAACTATAGTTCAAAATGCACACCACAATCTTCATTAGCTTCATATGCCTTCTCACTCTCAACTTTCTTTCACTCTCTCTCAACTTTCATCCCAATGATCCCATAGAATCATCATCAGAGCTCGGAGGAATGATTATTGTCGGCATCCTGGCTTGTTTAAGCTTCATTGGAATCATTTATTTTTTGTGAAGGAACTGTTGTGATCACTGCCCTGGCTTACATCAGCTTCATTAGATTCTGTAGTTTCTGTGACTAAGCAGTCATTGTACTCATCATGGTGGCTTGCCTCAGCTTCATTAAATGTTGTTGTTTCTGTGACTGAGGTAACACTGGGATCATTGTCCTAGCCTGCTTCAACTTTATAAGATTCTTTTCCTTCTGCTATCGAGTCAAGATAAGCAGAAACTCAGCTACTAGTTCAGGGGATGTGCCAGATAAATCTGTTGAAAAAGGAAAATTTTCTATCAATAAATAATGATAATTTCCTAGCAGCAATATGATGAACAACATAATGAGATCAAAACATTGCCAATTAAAATTAAGTGACCAAAATAAGAGAAGTGTTCAAGAAAATTTAAAAACCCATAAAAGAAGAAAAGAACAGTTATTGATAATGGAATTGACTACGTCACACAGCTCCGAGTCTCTATCAGATTGTGGCTCCTGTTCGTGTAGAGAATTAAAATTAGAAATCTGAAAATAAGAAAGTAAACATCGATGAAGTAATAATTAATAATAAAGCATCATGCAACCTGCATTTCGAAAAAGAATCTTTTATCTTCACTTATGAACTTCAAGAAATACACTCATCCTGAAGATTGAGTCACCTGAATAACATGATAATGAAAAGAATGTCATAAATGATTGGTGAATTATCAATTACCTCTTCAAAATTAGCCTCAGCCGGGACAAATATTAGATCCTGTAACATTTAGTTTTAAGAAAAAAAAAGTATCTTCTCTTACAAGAGACACCTATTCTTCTAAGAGCATCTGTAGTCGTTAAAGTCAAATTTTGGGTATTTGGCAAATAGCAAATAGCAAAAATAGCTTTGCTCTGAAGTCACTGTAGGCCAAAATTTGGCTTTTTCGAAATCCAAATAGGATGGACGGTAAATTATTTTCCGTCCGACGTTTAAAAAAAATCCTTAAAAAATAATTGAAAGTTCTGATAGTGACATTTAAACCAAAAAAAAAAAAATTCAAAAAATGGACTTGCTGGATCCTAGGACGGTGTTTGAACTTTCGTTTGAGGATTTTTTGTTTTTTTTAAATGGAACGGAATTTCCCGTCCGACCGTTTTTTAAAAAAAATTTTAAAGGGACGGGAAATAATACCTCGTCCGATGAGTACGCGTGGAAAAAAATCTCTCCGGCGAAAAATTATATTTCGTCCGATCTCTCCGACGAAAAATCATCTTTCGTTAGCTATATTTCGGCAATTGCCATTTCGTCTGCCAAATATAGCTGACTACTGGAGCGCCGAAACCCAAATTTTGGTTATTTGGCCAACGACTACAGCACCGTTTTTGCCAAAATTTGGAAATTTTGGCAAAATGGCCAATGACTACTGATGCTCTAATGAGACCAAATGCCACTATTTTAAAAAATGATAAAACAGAGAAGGGTTAGGTTCAAACATATAGTTGGTAAATGAACAAATGTAGTTACAAGTTTTTCATTAAGCTCAAACTACTCTTTTACAACTTCAGTAAATAAGTTTTAACTTAAATGGATTAAGAAAGCTAGTCAAGCTGCTCCTTTTATGATATACTTACCGTTATGACTCGGTGTTTAAAAATATTCACCTTCTACCATAAATCAAACAAGCGAAAATGAGGAAAAGATAAAGTTCAGATACGCCTGCTGCCTGTTTTTTAAGGATGATGTAGGAGCGACCCATTTTCCTATCTGTTGCAACTTTTTGTGTGAGTGAATGTATATGTTGCAACTTGCATACAAATGTTAGAAGACTGAGATTCAGAGCACTTGTACTAAAGATATCGTGCTGAAATCTAGAGACTTACAGTTGCTATTCAGACAAAACCATTGTGAGTATCTGCAGTCAGCGTCATCCCCTCTTGGACCATCCTACCAGCACAGAACTGCAGCATAATTTTCTAGATGATGATACAAATACAGTAAGAATCAACTGAATAGATTCCACAAAAACTTCGGTATAAATTTTTATCAGTAATTAAGAAAAATAATAAGAAAACAACTACATATATCAGTAAATTCATACATGATAAGGAGATTACCATGATCAGTGTGTATAATATCTGTTGTGACTAGTGTACAATGTAGAATTAAAGCTATTGTTTAACAAGAAGGAACGTTCAAATTGATGATCCTACCATAATTGCTAAACAGTGGACAGAGAAAAAAGAACTGTCTTAGACCTTAGAGTCTTTAACATTTTATTAAAATCTAAACCTCGAGCTGTTTGATTGAAAATTTATATCAAGACAATCCAAAAGTAGTTAAACTTTATGAAACACTTACAATCATAATTTTACATAATTCCACAAAATATTTAAAAACATATACAAGTAAATTCAAGAACGAGAAGGAGATTAATCAAGAATCACTACTTAAAGCACACATTTCAAGAAAATGATAAGAATGATTAATCACAAGAAATTTTAAAAGAACTTTTCTAAAACGCTGAGAAGAACTTTTATAAAATTGGTTTTAATTACTAATTGTTTGGAAGTATTAAGAGCGACAAAAAGACATTCATTCGCAGAGAATGTGAGGGAGAGAGAGATCACTCATCCTTGTACCGTACTAGTCATGCCCATATTCCAGATACAAGTATATAGTAGAAGAAAAAAATGCATCATTAATTTTATCAAAACCAAAGACCAATTTTATTGACTTTCTTTTACAACACCAATCTTATTGATACATGGAAGTATTATCAATCACGAAGTCATGTCACTAATTCTTGACCAAGAGATGTTACCCATAGCATTTTAAAAAAGTGCAATATATCTCAGTATTTTTAGTTATAGTTTTACTCATAATTACTTGGAAAAATCACAGAGAATTATTTGCCCATGAAATGAACTAGCTATGCCATTATTGAAAATAATACATAGTTGAAAGAGAGCATATAAACTAGTTGTATATATACCAATACACTGGGGAGAGATGGAATGCAGCGGCATAGGGGGAGGTCAACGGCGGCGCAATGCGAGCTGCGGCCAAGGGTGTCGACGGTGCGGGGGTGGGGGACGGCGTGATTGGGGATTTGGACTTCGACGGGCGCAGGGGGAGATCATGTTAGAAAATGGGTGTTTTAACACCATTTTAGGAACCAGTTTTGAGACAATTTTTTGAGTGAGATCCACTATGAATTAGTGTGAGAGCTCTTTATGGATTTATGTTCTCCTTCGCGAATACATCAAAATTATATATTTACTTGCTCAAAACAGTTATGGGGTGAATAAGAAATTGTCTTCCAAAGTGAGACACTTGATGTCTGAAAAATAGGTTGAGAGACTTTATTTCCATATCCGAAAAATCATAAGAATTAAAAGAGTATATATAATAAATCCTGTCTTGGCATTGTAAGATAGCAAGTCAGAAGGTTTTCTCTTCCGCGCGCAGGAGAGTGCAAATCTTGGACCGGATACATGTGACTTGTGTGCACCGCATGTCTTGTGGACACGAATACCGAACCAACTGAACCCACCCCGAGCGGGGATTATTTTTTGCATCAGTTTTGATTTTTTCGATTTGTAATGGCCGAAATAAATGCAGAAACAGTTTTATCTGCTATTACAACCCGTTTTAAACTGAGAAACTTTTTTGTCTGCCATTACAGTTTGGGCATTCACTCACCTGTCTGCCGTTACAGAGGGTGCATTCAACCATCTGTCTGTTTTTCCCTGCCTATATATATAGAGGTCCCCTTCTCCCCTCATTTCTGCACACTAGACTCTTTTCCTCCCTGTCCTTTGCTGTTCTTTTGTCGGTGATAGTTTTTGACGCATCAATCAGTTCGGGAGTGTAGCGTTGTGTTGCCGTTGACACTCGACGATCGTTTTATCCTGGGAGATAGATGTCACTACGTTTCTCCAGCACCGGTGAGACGGTGAATCCGTTTTAAGGACTCTGTGTGATACACAGGACTCGGTTACTACTTGGTTCGATTTCATTTTCTGTTCATTTATTTTTTTTCTTTACATTTGTATGGTTTTCAATTGGTTCGGGTTTTGTTCTTCTTCCCCTTCTATGGTTTTTGTACCTCTCAATCCAAACTTGCTTTAGTGCAACCAATTTTGTAACAAATGGTGGCACAGTGCGAGCGGCGGCGCAAGGGGGGTCGACAGTGTGGGGCTGGGGGACGGCGTGATTGGAGATTTGGACTAGGGTTTGTGGAGGAAAGGGTATTTGGATTTGGATCGGGGGAGGAGTTGAGGATTTGATATGGATTTGGATTTCTGAGTTGAAATTTCTTTTTTACCCTTATCTATTCAGTTTATTTTCGGATATAACGACGTTTCTAAAATACCGTAAAAAGTACAGCATTCCAAAAATGTTGTTGTAACTATTAGTAAATTTTAAAATTAATAAAAGACATCATTTTCTTCAAAAATGTTGTTATTGATCATTTTCAACAGCATTAACACTTAAATGTTGTAATAAATCTGCTGTAGAAAGTCTTATATGTTGTAGTGTGTCCTTCTCTGATTTTGATCTCTTCCTCTACATATCTCTTTGTGTACATTCACCGTAATGAAGAAGATTCCCTGTTACTAGTAGACAGTGGCGGCTCCAGGAATTCTTCCAAGGCTGTTCAAAAAAAAAAATTCTGGACGAGTTCATAAAATTTACATTGACGAATTCATACCACAAAATATATATAGCCAGAATTAAATTATTTTATCACAATGCCTCCAAAAAACATCAAAGTTCATAAGCTATTACAACTGTCCTTGATGAGTTTCATATTTTGAAACCGTTGCCAACTTGGAGAATATTGGAGAGATGATTTAGTGATTTAGTCTGGAGAACATAAGTTAAAGAATTGAAAAAAAACCTTTGTCCCTTTGTTTAGTATTTTATATTTAAACCTTACCAAGTTAAAGTTTTCACTGCCTAGCCCTTTTTAACTCTCACCACCAACCTATAGTTTTTCTTTTGTTTTGTTTTTGTAATTTTTGGTTAGTGGGTTCAAATATGGGCTTGGAATTTCAAACCAGATTAACTTGTGGGCAAGATTTTTGGATGAGTGTTCATTTTTGAAGGATTGGGTGTTTGTTGACTTTTAGATTGGGTTTTCGAACTAATATTATTCTAAAACTTTTACATGTATACTAAGTAAAAAAAATTGGGTGTTTGGTTGGACATCGAACACCCAACGTGTAGCCGCCTCTACCAGTAGAGAAAAATCTGATTAGATTAAATGATAGACAAATAAATAAATAAATAAATAAATAAATAAATAAAAGAGAATCAAATAAGCTACAGATTATGTACTTTGTTATGCAGATCATAGTTAACATGAGCTTTGTTATGCAGATCATAGTTAAAAGGAGCTTTGTTATGCAGTTCCTAGTTTAAAGGATCGACCTGATTGGATTGGTTTTGGAGGGTTGTGATCTGGTGCTCCACCGAAAGATTGGATCGATGATCCAGATCAGGGATCAACCGTGATGGATGTGGGATCGGCTGGTTCAAGATTGATCCATGACGATACCACTGATCCCACACATTAAAAACAACAAATTGATCAATTAATTGTTAGAAACTAACCAAAATATTTTATTTAACATTAGAAAATATTTGAATCTTATTTTTCTTTTAAAAGATACCTCATATCCGAATTTCGATTCAACGGTCCGATATTGCCGATTTGGTTGATACCGATCCCGATACCACAAATTTTGTCATCCTGAAACCGTGATTTTGAACCTTGATGCAGATGCATTCTCTTGGAAAAGTACTGAGCTTACTATATTATGATATAACTATTTTTTTGGGTCATTGATCCCAACGAACTATTTACATAGATGTCTCTAAAAGTTTATGTTTTAGATTATACTTTTCAGATATTAGAAGCTTTTGTTCACAAAGAAACGGACACCATTAAGCCATTTGCAGTCAGCTAAATAAGATTTTCAAGTGTCTTGTCTACTGTGCAATTTTGGGTTTCCTTCTTAAATATAGGATACTGACTATCATCATCCAATATGATTATGACTGTTGATTTTCAGAACTAACTTTCTCCCTTTGAAGTAAAGGTTGATTCATCAATTGGATGATCCGTTAAGTCAGCACATGATGTATAGAAGTTACAACAACCGTTGAGAGTTTATATGTTCCCAAAATGGAATTTAGTTTTGAATTGCTGATAGTGTCATGTGAGGCATTTTATGATTGAGAATCATATTCTTTCTCTTCTCTTGTCCAGCTATTGACAACTTATAGAACTTGAATTATTTTTATTTTTTATTTTTTTTTACTTGTTTGATATTTTTCCAATATGGTGGAGACTGTAGTATGAGGGCCCTTCTGTCAGATAGGCAGTTCAGTAAATTAGGACTCAATCAAATCCGATCAGATCCAGATCCTATAAATTAGGAAACAATATTAACCTCCATATGGCCTATCAAATCTTTCCATAACAACAACACAGCACAATCAGGGTTGTTTTCTTTTTCTAGTATTTGCATGCAGAATGAGAGTGTAACGCCCCAAATTTCAAAATACACTGAATTCGAGATTCCACAGGATCTTTACACTTCATTTAGTACAATTTTACAAGGAAATTAAAACTTTTCACTTTACATCAGAGTTACATGAAAAACTTTATACTTTACATTTTTACAGCGGAAGCAAATTTACAACATTTAAATAAATGTACAACAACATTTGAATAATATCTAAGCATCTGTGCCTCTTTAATCTTTATCATGTCATTTATCCTGCATACAAAACTGTAGGTACGTCAATTTATTCAACCGACGAACATTATACACGGCCATCCTCTCTATGCCGGAAATAGTATAACTGATTTTCCATATTTAACAAACACAAACTTGTCACATGTCAAACTAAAGGGAATACCCTATTGATGTCGTGTTGTGATTGTGGACTTAGTCCTTAATGCACTTATTTATATTACATGATACTAATGCACACTTGTTCGGATTCTATGCATCCCATACTACATAGGTCCGAGGGCAAGCCCTTAATCGTTCTTCGTCTTGTAGGGTTCAATCCCTCGTCATGACTTAATCTACTACTGTAACTACGGTAAGTATCCTAGATGTTTTCTGACATACGAACTCATGTCTAGGCGCCCTGGAGGAAATCCCAACGCACTGACACATGACTCATCATGCAGGCATCCTGTGGTAATTCAGCTCCTACCATAGACATGACACCACCCGTAGTCGTCCAACACCCCACGAGCGTCGCCACCGGGACGGTACTCTGGAGCAGTATCCACGTCCTATCATGACTCATCATGGAACATCCTGGGATACTCTCTCGCCGCCAATCCAATGGCCTTAATACTCAATGTTTTTCTCTTACTTTCATCACCTCTTCACTGTGTAACTAATCCTTAGTTCTAATGAAATCATGAACAAAATCAATCTCTTAGAGTTAGCCCTCTCACTACTACCGGTCTTATTTCTTTCATTTCACGATGACCCAAACTGGTCTTTTTAATTTCAATAATCATAATTATTCATCACTTTCACTTGCCGGTGTGAGTTTTGGCTACACTCTAATTTTCAATTTCAATTCATAATCTATATGTTTGAGTTTTTCATACTCAATAATATTTCTCTTTCCAATCACATGATTTCTAAATTATTCATGAGTCCATAACCATACATGGAATTCAATTATTCATCATGTATTTCATCAAATATCATTTCCACATTAAAATCACATCACTAATTATATGGTCAAAAGAATATTCACAATTCATAATTGTCACACTATTCTCCAATGAGAATAATTCACCTCACTTCCCATCACTTCACATCATATAATTTCCTTCTTATTCATATTTCTTTTCTAACACTTATTTCAAGTTCTTTTTGCAAATTATAACCTCCACAAAATATAAGTGTAGGACCATAGTTCTATTTATACATTTATTCTCAAAACATACTCTATTCCACGTAAATAATTCCCAAATTATTTTTCATAAGTCCCACATATTTTTAGGATAATAATCATATTTTTTTCCTAATTTTTAATCACCAAAAATCACTTCAAAAAATATTTTTTCACAACTTTTTAATACTGGCCGAGACCAGTATTCGAACCCACAACCCCCAAGAAACAAGCCGCAAGCACAGACCACTAGGCCGAATGCGCCATGCGGTATAGAAGGGCGCTGAGAGCTATAAGAACTCTCGGCTGTAGCTCATTTGATTTTTTAAATGTACAAAAAATGTGTTGTTCACAGGATTCGAACCATCGACTGTACTGAACCCGCACACTGTAGCAATTAAGAGCATCCTGACCACTTGAGCTATAAGCTCAGGTTGTCATAGTGCAACTCGAATTCCAATTAAATCAATTCTCTCTGTTTAGTAAAACATTTCGATGTTCAAGAAGCTCTCATTTGATTTTATTCTTACTAAACTTACTGTAAATTTCCAGATTGACTATTCCCATCATAATTTATACTCCAGTATATTAAAAATAATTTTTTCAATAATTAACACATATTTTTCATACACTTAATTCGAATTACAAGCTACTACTAATATGTTTTTTTTTCGACATTTCTTATCAAATTTTAACATCAATAATCTCTATATTAATAATCTGTTTTTATTCACCCCACAACCCACAAATCATATTTTAAATTATTCGTTGCAACATTATCACAAAAGTACGTGCAAGCGCATGAAACAATATTTTTTGCCTACTAACATTTGCATATTGTCTTTGATGTTAACAATAAATTTTTCTTTAGGCAATCCATGGCTATAATCTATTTACACACAACTTAAGTTTAATGATGGAATCACATACAAGTTATATATCAACATTCCAATCAACTAATAGGCCAATTTTCCAATTAAAATGTACTCTTATTAATCTTTTTCATGCATCATCATTTCATTTTAATTCTAGCATGCTTTCTAATTAGAAATACGGAAAATTACCCACCTTGATTAGAGAGAAGTACAATTAGCAACACCTGCTAAACAAATGTCCTTGCCAAGAGAGCGATCCTCCTCCTTGTCGATGCGCACACGAGCTCCAAGATGCCAAACCCGAGCACTCCCATATTGCCGGCCTTCCTCTTGTTGATGCAAGCACAAACTCCCCACACAACTCTCAATCTTTTAACTCACTTACTAAACTACTAATAATGTATTCTATACTATAGGACTTGGAGAATTAATTAGCACAAAAATAACTAGGCTAGGGGGGGGGGGTATTTATACTAAAAATTTGGGTAAATGGAAGGCTAGGATTAAACTAGGAATTAGAAACAAAGGGCTAGGATTCAAGGAGGAGTTACAATAACCAACCATGATCAAGTAACCACCACTCATGACTCCACTTGAATTTTTCCTTTTCCCTCCTAAAGCTAAAAACCGGCCATGCATGTATGGTGCAATTTGCATGTGTGCGTGCAATGCACGTGCATGCATTTGTCCCCATTTAACAAAAGTTGTACATTAAATTTTACATAAAAATAATCTTTAAAATGTGTTCTACATTACAAGTTGTATTAAAAATAAAAATAGCTCATGGGCTTTAGTTTATGGGTCAAAATAATAGTTTATAAAAAGAAAATAAATAAATTCAATTTGGGCTTTAAAAAGAAAGGCTTATGTTTGTTTGAAAAAGGACTTTTACTTAAAAATAATTAAAGAGCACATATATATATATACAAATACTCATCATGAAGAAAATAATCATAACATTTAATATTACCAAAATATTGCATGTGCACACTACGTGTAAAATTAAATAATTTTCATAAATAAAAATCGGGCATTACAGAGAGACTTAACAGAACACGATAGTTAGCCAATATGTTCTTTTTTATGTGTTAAAGTTATATTCACATCTTAGGCACAGAAGTGTGCTATTCCAACAGCCTAGCCAGATGAACTGTCCAGCGAAAACTCGGGGCATAACTACCACTGAAGATCCATATATTTAAATCCTAACTAGCCCATAACTCGAATCTCAGATATTGACAAGCATTCAAAGGCATGACAATTTCAATGTTGAAATTTTTTGGAATGGTCGTCAACTGCTTCTCCAACTCAATACCTGTGCCGTTTTAACTGATACATATCTTTTTTTAACTAAAAAGAAATGTAAGAATTGCAGGGATTTGGGCGAGGAAGCAATATGAAGATGGCGAATGGAGTGAATACTGTGCCTCAAGTCCCTTTGCTCACTAATGGTGAAATGATAAGTTCTTTAAGTGGTGAATTTGAGTGCAAACATGAAAGAAGAAAAGATTTAATTATGAAAGGGTAAGGATAAAAAATAATTTAATAATTATAACTTAACGAATAGGGTTAAGTTAACGGATAAATGGCTTTAGTGTACTTTTTCAAACGTTATATGGACATATTGTATTTAGGCCAAACGTTGGGTTACTTTGATTTTTACCCTTTTTTTTATATTAAAAAATACTATATTTATTAAGACGTGCAGTGTACGCTTGTAGTCTCATATCATATCATAGTCTCTATCTAAAGTTTCATTATTGATACTTAAGTTTCATTATTGATACTTAATTAATGGAGAGCCTAAAGATTGGTTATACTTATAATACTTGTGTGATGCTATAATGCATGTGCTTAGTCTATTATTCTCTAATATTATAATGGGAGAGTTGGGGTTGTCATTTGTCAACATATAAATCCGTGTGTTGAACGTGCAACTCCAACTCTTCCATTAATTACAAAAAAATTAAACAAATTTTTTTTTCACTTATTTAAAACGTGCAACACACATGCAAAATAATTTTATAATATGTTTTTAACACTAAACATACACACATGTTGCATGTACAACTCAAATTCTATTTATAAACACGTACATTGCACGTACAAATTGTAGCTTTTTCTTCAAAATATTTTTCCAATTACGTGTAATGCACGTCCAACTCTAAAACTTTTTCTTAACACGTAAATCGCACGTAAAAATTTTCTAACTCTTATCAAAACGTGCATCACACGTGAAAAATACTAGTCATTCATTAATGATGCATTTAGCTTGCAAATTGAATAATGACATCCATTCAAAGGCCCACTACATATTGGGCTTGCAAATGTTTTCCTCATTTCTAATGGGCCTCTGGGAAAGCCCAAAAGAGAACTCCAAACGTCACAGAAAGGTATTCTCGTTCATCTACATCAAATTACGCGTCACTCCAGATTCATGTAATTACATTAACTAGTTTGGGTAGTTTTATCCATGCCTCCGTCCCCCTTCCTTCAAAAGCTAGGGTTTATTAAGCCAAAGTTCACGAAGCACAAAATAGAGAGAGAGGAACAAATTTTAGGGTTAGGGTTTTGATTTTTCTTCATCCTCTTCAAAAAAGAGGCAACATGTCGGGATCCAATGGCGGCTACTTGCGTCGGTACCTAAAGCAGAGGAAGGAGTACATTTTCCGAAAGAACTTAGAAGGCAAAGAGCGCGAGTTGTACGAGAAGAAGCGCAAGATCCGAGAAGCTCTTCAAGGTCATCATTTTCGACAAAAAAAACCCCATTTTTTGAAAAATTTAATTTATAATTTCTATGTTTGATAGGTAGTTTTTAAAAAAAATTTGTACAGAGGGGAAGCCAATCCCAACTGAGCTGAGGAACGAAGAGGCCAAGCTTCGACAAGAAATTGATCTCGAAGATGATAACACAGCTGGTATATTTGATTAATCCTTAATTCCTTTTAGATAAATTTATCACTTGATTAATTGGTGTTTGTTTAATCCTTTAATTGATAGTACCCAGGACTGTCATTGATGATGAGTATGCGAATGCATCGGTGAGAGACCCGAAAATCATGTTGACTACATCGCGTGACCCAAGTGCTCCACTAGTCCAGTTTGTCAAGGTAGATTACTGTCTCTGTGTATATGGCGTGATTTTTGGGAGAAACTTGTGTTGCTGTTGTTAACGTAGGTTTTTTTTTGTAGGAATTAAAGTTTCTCTTCCCTAACTCGGAAAGAATGAATCGTGGTGGGCAGGTTTGTAACGTTCTCGTTGGTTTTTTTTATATAAATTTTTGTAGAACAGCATCGTATTTTGGTATATGATGTTTATAATTACCCTTGTCTTATTAACATGGCTGGTTCTTCGTTATCATTATTGTATACAGACTTTTTACATGCATGTGAAGATATTGTATAATCTTGCCACATATCGTTTCTCAATCCAAAATTCTCAAGATATATTTGAACCATCATTGATGATTGCTTGGAAGATAACTTATTTTCTCTCATATCAATGTTAAGATTGGTTTGGATACATATTTTAAATATTTTATATTTTGTTTTTTAAAATGAAAATTTGTTGCCAATTTGATAAAATCATTTACTGTAACTTTCATTGATCTGAATTTTTGCCGATACGACCAAAATTTTGGTTTGCGACTTGGGAACACACCAAAACTGTACAAAATGTCCCTGTCATATTAGAGGGAAGTTCCTGAAATTTTGGCTGAAATACAGTGGGGTCCTATATTGCAATTTGGGGTTGGCTGGCAACTTCAACCCATCAAAACCATAATAGACCCCATACTATAAGATTTTAGCTATCGCAAAGTAGGAATGCCTTAACGAGCACTTTTGACTTATGAGAGGGTGCATGGATGATCAAATTTAATAGGTCAAGATAACTTGGTATAATGTTACTCGTGCCGGTGACTTGTATTTTTAACTTTTATTTTTTGACAGTAAATTTTGTAATGTTTAACTTTTATAGTTATACTTGTTTTGTGATTTAGTTATACTTGTACATGTTTGTGTGATAGATCATTGATATGTTTTATTATATAGTTAATTGTTTAAATTGCGTGTTTGAATAGTGAACATATTGATATACTCCCTCCGTTTCACTTTAAGTGATATTTAGGGTTTTTTTCTTGTTTCACTTTAAGTGATATTATCCAATTTTTTCCCTTTTTTTTTCCAAGAAAACCCTTATTTATGTTGAAATTTTGTCTTAATTACTCATCTTAATCCAATCAAATATTCTTAGAAAATTGTAGTTTCAACTTTCTAGATTTTATTTTCTCCAAAAATTTAATGGAAACTCACCTTCTACTAGCAACTCCATATATATGTGAATAATTTTGAATTTAAATTAGTTTTGGACAAAGTGAATGCATGGAGGGAATTTTAGTTTTGGACAAAGTGAATACACGAAACTGAAATTTTGAGGAGGGAATTTTTTTTAATTTTACCATTATTTTTATTTTTGTAAATGATGTAAAAAGAATGTCTTGAAAACAGAATTTGTATTGAGAAAACATTAATTATAATTTCTTGAAATCAGAATCTGTATTGGAAAAAGAATTAGTAATTAAATCATGGAGACTTATTAATAACGGTGTAAAGGGAAACAAATGTTTATCTCACCCTTCCTTAATTTGTGTGCAAGCAAAACTCCTGAATATCACTTAAAGTGAAACGGAGGGAGTAGGATGTATTATATAATATAATGCATGCTTCATTTTTCAGCATGTATGTGCTCATTAAATATTTGATATTGTGATACGTCATGTATGTATAGGTTACATACTTCACAATTATGAGATGTTTTTATCCAACATAACTCTCAAATATTTTCAAAATTCCCTGAAAATTTCCCAGACATCCGGCATGGAAATTCCTAATCTAACACAATATCTGAATACAGCATTAGAACTTTTATAACTGAACTTTTCTTTTAGATTTGTCGATCATGGCAATGGGCCTATGGAGTTTGAGGGTGAGTTTTTTAGCTTCAAATTTCTGGCAGTGGGAGAAGTGCGAACTGCTTAGTATAAAATTTAATAAATGCCCTTCTCTGATCAAAATATAATTTAATAAATGCCACAACAACATAAATATCCTTCGACAACATTCTAGAAATGTTGTAGAAGGGTTTCGACAGCGTTTCCAAAACGCTGTCATAAGCCCCGCTGTAAAAAGTATATAGCATTTCTATAAAACGCTATTGTTTGACAGCGTTTCTAAAATGTTATCAATTACAATGTTTCTGAAATGCTATCAATTAACATCGTTTAGAAACGCTGTCAAAGCACAGCGGTTTAGAAACACTGTAAGATGGCAACGTTTTGGAAATGCTGTTTCTTTACAACGTTTTAGAAACACTGTCAAATGACAACGTCTTGGAAAGACTGTTGCTTAACAGCTTTTCGAAATTTCATGCATATTCACAAGCAAGGAAGCACCAACGCTAATTTAATCGAGATAGATTATATTGCAATATATTTTTTGTGAACATCTATGGTTTTCCGACAGCATGATGTAAATATTTGCATAATGAATAATAGCTTCATTGGAGGAACTTCTCCTTTTCTTGATTATAAATGCCTTTTGAGCAACCCAGCTCGATAACATCAGACATAACAATTGTTATTGTTCAAAGTTGCATCAACCAACTATAGTTCAAAATGTACACCACAATCTTCATTAGCTTCATATGCCTTCTCACTCTCTCTCAACTTTCATCCCAATGATCCCATAGAATCATCATCAGAGCTTGGAGGAATGATTATTGTCGGCATCCTGGCTTGTTTAAGCTTCATTGGAATCAATTTTTTTTTGTGAAGGAACTGTTGTGATCACTGCCCTGGCTTACTTCAGCTTCATTAGATTCTGTAGTTTCTGTGACTAAGCAGTCATTGTACTCATCATGGTGGCTTGCCTCAGCTTCATTAAATGTTGTTGTTTCTGTGAATGAGGTAACATTGGGATCATTGTCCTAGCCTGCTTCAACTTTATAAGATTCTTTTCCTTCTGCTATCGAGTCAAGATAAGCAGAAACTCAGCTACTAGTTCAGGGGATGTGCCAGATAAATCTGTTGAAAAAGGAAAATTTTCTATCAATAAATAATGATAATTTCCTAGCAGCAATATGATGAACAACATAATGAGATCAAAACATTGCCAATTAAAATTAAGTGACCAAAATAAGAGAAGTGTTCAAGAAAATTTAAAAACCCATAAAAGAAGAAAAGAACAGTTATTGATAATGGAATTGACTACGTCACACAGCTCCGAGTCTCTATCAGATTGTGGCTCCTGTTCGTGTAGAGAATTAAAATTAGAAATCTGAAAATAAGAAAGTAAACATCGATGAAGTAATAATTAATAATAAAGCATCATGCAACCTGCATTTCGAAAAAGAATCTTTTATCTTCACTTATGAACTTCAAGAAATACACTCATCCTGAAGATTGAGTCACCTGAATAACATGATAATGAAAAGAATGTCATAAATGATTGGTGAATTATCAATTACCTCTTCAAAATTAGCCTCAGCCGGGACAAATATTAGATCCTGTAACATTTAGTTTTAAGAAAAAAAAAGTATCTTCTCTTACAAGAGACACCTATTCTTGTAAATATTTGCATAATGAAAATAGCTTCATTGGAGGAACTTCTCCCTTTCTTGATTATAAATGCCTCTTGAGCAACCAAGCTCGATAACATCAGACATAACAATTGTTATTGTTCAAAGTTGCGTCAACCAACTATAGTTCAAAATGCACACCACAATCTTCATTAGCTTCATATGCCTTCTCACTCTCAACTTTCTTTCACTCTCTCTCAACTTTCATCCCAATGATCCCATAGAATCATCATCAGAGCTCGGAGGAATGATTATTGTCGGCATCCTGGCTTGTTTAAGCTTCATTGGAATCATTTATTTTTTGTGAAGGAACTGTTGTGATCACTGCCCTGGCTTACATCAGCTTCATTAGATTCTGTAGTTTCTGTGACTAAGCAGTCATTGTACTCATCATGGTGGCTTGCCTCAGCTTCATTAAATGTTGTTGTTTCTGTGACTGAGGTAACACTGGGATCATTGTCCTAGCCTGCTTCAACTTTATAAGATTCTTTTCCTTCTGCTATCGAGTCAAGATAAGCAGAAACTCAGCTACTAGTTCAGGGGATGTGCCAGATAAATCTGTTGAAAAAGGAAAGTTGTCTATCAATAAATAATGATAATTTCCTAGCAGCAATATGATGAACAACATAATGAGATCAAAACGTTGCCAATTAAAATTAAGTGACCAAAATAAGAGAAGTGTTCAAGGAAATTTAAAAACCCATAAAAGAAGAAAAGAACAGTTATTGATAATGGAATTGACTACGTCACACAGCTCCGAGTCTCTATCAGATTGTGACTCCTGTTCGTGTAGAGAATTAAAATTAGAAATCTGAAAATAAGAAAGTAAACATCGATGAAGTAATAATTAATAATAAAGCATCATGCAACCTGCATTTCGAAAAAGAATCTTTTATCTTCACATATGAACTTCAAGAAATACACTCTTCCTGAAGATCTGAATAACATGATAATGAAAAGAATGTCATAAATGATTGGTGAAATAAATGATTGGTGTATCAATTACCTCTTCAAAATTAGCCTCAGCTGGGACAAATATTAGATCCTGTAACATTTAGTTTTAAGAAAAAAAATGTATCTTCTCTTACAAGAGAGGAACCTATTCTTCTAAGAGCATCTTTAGTCGTTAAAGTCAAATTTTGGGTATTTGGCAAATAGCAAATAGTAAAAATAGCTTTGGTCTGTAGTCGTTGTTAGCCAAAATTTGGCTTTTTCGAAATTCAAATAGGACGGACGGTAAATTATTTTCCGTCCGACGTTTAAAAAAAATCCTAAAAAAATAATTGAAAGTTCTGATAGTGACCTTTACACCAAAAAAAAAAAAAATCAAAAAATGGACCTGCTGGATATGTTAGGACGGTGTTTGAACTTTCGTTTGAGGATTTTTTGTTTTTTTAAAAAATGGAACGGAATTTCCCGTCCGACCGTTTGAAAAAAATCTTTCTGACGAAAAATAATATTTCGTCCGATCTCTCCGATGAAAAATCATCTTTCGTTAGCTATATTTTGGCAATTGCCATTTCGTCTGCCAAATATAGCCCACTACTGTTGTCACGCCCCGCTTCCCGGAATACGGAAATATAGGCACGAAACTGAGGCCCAGCGAATGATATAAGTACGCCAACTCATATCATCCATAAGCTGTGCCAGTCTTTGCTCAACAATATAAGAAAAATGAATCACAACCACGCAGGAATTATGATCACATAAACGAGAATGGAAATTCAATAACCAAATCTGGAATATAAAGACTTACCAAATAACTTGAGATACTCCTGCTCCAATCGTAGAAGAACTGCTCACCAATGTCCTTTTCTTCACTTCAACACAGACAGAGAGAGAGTGAGAGAGAGAGTGCACGTGACTGAGAAGCACAGGCAGCGACGACTTCAACGAGGAGTGGAGGCGGCGGCGCGCTCAGGGCGGCGACGGGGAGAGGCCGACTGTGGCGATGCTCGACGAGAATGTGCCGCGACTGGGGGTTGCTGAATTCGAGCGGAAGGAGAAATGGCTTCGACTCGATGGCGCGACTGGAGGGGAGTCGGGAGATCAGGCAGTGGTGCGAGGGTGTTGCGGGTGGTGTCGAAGCTTGAGGTCGGAGGAGAAGATGAGCGGGAATGGCGAGCGACTGGCGGTTGTCGACTGCGGAACGGCGGTGTGCGGTGCTGTCGATGAGGAGGGCAAGAGGAGAAGTCGACTGTGGGAGTAGTCGAGGTTGTCGAGGTCTGAGCGAGCTCAGCGGGGGTTCGAGCAAGAAGACGGCGAAGGCTGGCGATGGGATTTGGTGACGACGGTGGAGATGAGGCGGTTGCGGAGCAGTGGCGAGGTGTTGTCGAGGCAGTGCGATGGAAAGTTCGAACGACGCTCGGGGCTTGAAGACGATGGCAGAGCGGCTTCGGTGGGTCGTCGAGGCTCTGGCTTGCGGTGTTCGAGCGGAGAAGATGGAGATGGGGCACGACGGGAGTCGAGCTTGGACGGCAAGGCGAAGAGCGCGACGAGGGAGGAGCCTGCGGAGGGCGGCTGGTTGGTGCTTCGGAGTTTGAAGATGCAATGGCGGGGTGGAGAGGTGAAGAAGACGAAGTGGAAGGAGGGAGAGTTGGATTCTTTGGGTTTTGTTTGGTTTTGTTCTGTTTAGTTTGGTTTCTCTGTTCTTTGGTTGAGAACAGAGAGAGGGAGAGATAATATGGGAGAGAGAATGAAATGGGAAGGAGGGAGTATTAATATAATAATAAGATAATGGGGGTGAAAAGAGAGTGGGGGTAGTTCCGAGGTAATGGGAAGTGTGCAGGTAAAGTGGGAGGAGTTGGGGTACGGGATTGAAGAGTGGTAAAAAAACGTGGGAAGAAATTGTATACGGGTAGATAATCTGTACAATTATATGGGTCCTCAGTTATTGGATTTGGGCTTGGGCTTAAAAAGGGGCTCAAAATATTTAAATAAACAATTAGGATTTTGGGCCAATCTTTTGGGCTCAGATTAAATATAATAAAATCAAATCAAATACGAATTTGGGCTTTTAATAGACAATTGGGTTTCATAAAATAGTTTACTTAATAAAATCAATTAGGGGAAAATAGTTATAAAATACTGAGAATTTAAATACGGAAAAATAATTTTTAAAATACGTATTAATGAAAACAGGGGTTACAACTGTAGCTCTGAAACCCAAATTTAGGGTATTTGGCCAACGACTACAACACCGTTTTTGCCAAAATTTGAAAATTTTGGCAAAATGGCCAACGACTACAGATGCTCTAATGAGATGAAATGCCACTATTTTTAAAAATGATAAAACAGAGAAGGGTTAGGTTCAAACATATTGTTGGTAAATGAACAAATGTAGTTACAAGTTTTTCATTAAGCTCAAACTACTCTTTTACAACTTCAGTAAATAAGTTTTAACTTAAATGGATTAAGAAAGCTAGTCAAGCTGCTCCTTTTATGATATACTTACCGTTATGACTCGGTGTTTAAAAATATTCACCTTCTACCATAAATCAAACAAGCGAAAATGAGGAAAAGATAAAGTTCAGATACGCCTGCTGTCTGTTTTTTAAGGATGATGTAGGAGCGACCCATTTTCCTTTGATGTTGCAACTTTTTGTGTGGAGTGAATGTATATGTTGCAACTTGAATACAAATGTTAGAAGACTGAGATTCAGAGCATTTGAACTAAAGATATCGTGCTGAAATCTAGAGACTTACAGTTGCTTTTCAGACAAAACCATTGTGAGTATCTGCAGTCAGCTCTTGGACCATCCTACCAGCACAGAACTGCAGCATAATTTTCTAGATGATGATACAAATACAGTAAGAATCAACTGAAAAGATTCCTCAAAAACTTAGGGCTAAATTTTAATCAGTAATTAAGAAAATTAATAAGAAAACAACTACATATGTCAGTAAATTCATGAATGATAAGGAGATTACCATGATCAGTGTGTATAATTTCTGTTGTGACTAGTGTACAATGTAGAATTAAAGCAATTGTTTAACAAGAAGGAACGTTCAAATTCATGATCCTACCATAATTGCTAAACAGTGGACAGAGAAAAAAGAACTGTCTTAGACCTTTAGAGTCTAACATTTTATTAAAATCCAAACCTCGAGCTGTTTGATTGAAAATTTATATCAAGAAAATCCAAAAGTAGTTAAACTTTATGAAACACTTACAATCATAATTTTACATAATTCCACAAAATATTTAAAAACATATACAAGTAAATTCAAGAACGAGAAGGAGATTAATCAAGAATCACTACTTAAAGCACACATTTCAAGAAAATGATAAGAATGATTAATCACAAGAAATTTTAAAAGAACTTTTCTAAAACGCTGAGAACTTTTATAAAATTGGTTTTAATGACTAATTGTTTGGAAGTATTAAGAGCGACAAAAAGACATTCATTCGCAGAGAATGTGAGGGAGAGAGAGATCACTCATCCTTGTACTGTACTAGTCATGCCCATATTCCAGATACAAGTATATAGTAGAAGGAAAAAATGCATCATTAATTTTATCAAAACCAAAGACCAATTTTATTGATTTTCTTTTACAACACCAATCTTATTGATTACATAGAAGTATTATCAATCACGAAGTCATGTCACTAATTCTTGAGCAAGAGATGTTACCCATAGCATTAAAAAAAGTGCAATATATCTCAGAATTTTTAGTTATAGTTTTACTTATAATTACTTGGAAAAATTCCAAAGAGAATTATTTGCCCATGAAGTGAACTAGCTATGCCAATATTGAAAATAATACACAGTTGAAAGAGAGCATATAAACTAGCTGTATATATACCAATACACTGGGGAGAGATGGAAAGCGGCGGCACAAGGGGAGGTCGACGGCGGCGCAAGGGTGTTGACGGTGCAGGGGTGGGGGACACGGCGTGATTGAGGATTTGGACTTCGACGGGCGCAGGGGGAGATCATGTTAGAAAATGGGTGTTTTAACACCATTTTAGGAACCAATTTTGAGACAAATTTTTGAGTGAGATCCACTATGAATTAGTGTGAGAGCTCTTTATGGATTTGTGTTCTCCTTCGCGAATACATCAAAATCATATATTTACTTGCTCAAAACAGTTATGGGGTTAATAAGAAATTGTCTCCCAAAGTGAGACACTTTATGTCTGAAAAATAGGTTGAGAGACTTTATTTCCATATCGGAAAAATCATAAGAATTAAAAGAGTATATATAATATACCCCGTCTTGGCATTGTAAGATAGCAAGTCAGAAGGTTTTCTCTCCCTCGTGCAGGATGGTGCAAATCTTAGATCGGTTACATGTGACTTGTGTGCACCGCATGTCTTGCGAACACGAATACCAAACCAATTGAACCCCACCTCGTGCGGGGATTATTTTTTGCATCAGTTTTGATTTTTTCGATCTGTAATGGCTGAAATAAATGCAGAAACAGTTTTATCTGCCATTACAACCCATTTTAAACTGAGAAATATTTTTGTCTGCCGTTACAGTTTGGGCAGTCACTCACTTGTCTGCCGTTACAGAGGGTGCATTCAACCATCTGTCTGTTTTTCCCTGTCCATATATATAGAGGTCCCCTTCTCCCCTCATTTCTACACTAGAAACTCTCTTCCTCCCTGTCCTCTAATGTTCTTTTGTCGGTGATAGTTTTTGACGCATCAATCAGTTCGGGAGTGTAGCGTTGTGTTGCCGTTGACACTTGACGATCGTTTTATCCTGGGAGATAGATGTCACTACGTTTCACCAGCACCGGTGAGACGGTGAATCTGTTTTAAGGACTCTGTGTGATACACAGGACTCAGTTACTACTTGGTTCGATTTCATTTTCTGTTCAATTATTTTTTTCTTTACATTTGTACGGTTTTCAATTGGTTCGGGTTTTGTTCTTGTTCCCCTTCTATGGTTTTTGTGCCTCTCAATCCAAACTTGCTTTAGTGCAACCAGTTTTGTAACAAATGGTGGCACGGTGCGAGCGGCGGCACAAGGGGGCTCGACAGTGTGGGGCTGGGGGACGGCGTGATTGGAGATTTGGACTAGGGTTTGTGGAGGAAAGGGTATTTGGATTTAGTTCGGGGGAGGAGTTGAGGATTTGATATGGATTTGGATTTCTGAGTTGAAATTTCTTTTTTACCCTTATCTATTCAGTTTATTTTCGGATATAACGACGTTTCTAAAATACCGCAAAAAGTACAGCATTCCAAAATTGTTGTTGTAACTAAGAGTAAATTTTAAAATTAATAAAAGACATCATTTTTTCCAGAAATGTTGTTATTGATCATTTTCAACAGCATTAACACTTAAATGTTGTAATAAATCCGTTGTAGAAAGTCTTGTATGTTGTAGTGTGTCCTCTGATTTTGATCTCTTCCTCTACATATCTCTCTTTGGGTACATTCACCGTAATGAAAAAGATTCCCTGTTACTAGTAGACTGTGGCCGCTCCAGTAATTCTTCCAAGGCTGTTCAAAAAAAAAATTCTGAACGAGTTCGTAAAATTTACCTTGACGAATTCATATGAAAAACCACAAAATGTATATAGCCAAAAGTAAATTATTTTATCACAATGCCTCCAAAAAAACATCAAAGTTCATAAGCTATTACAACTGTCCTTGATGAGTTTCATATTTTGAAACCGTTGCCAACTTGGAGAATATTGGAGAGATGATTTAGTGATTTAGTCTGGAGAACATAAGTTAAAGAATTGAAAAAAAAAACCTTTGTCCCTTTGTTTAGTATTTTATATTTAAACCTTACGCAGTTAAAATTTTCACTGCCCAGCCCTTTTTAACTCTCACCACCAACCTATAGTTTTTTCTTTTGTGTTGTTTTTGTAATTTTTGGTTAGTGGGTTCAAATATGGGCTTGCATTTTCAAACCAGATTAGGCAAGATTTTTGGATGGGTGTTCATTTTTAAAGGATTGGGTGTTTGTTGACTTTTAGATTGGGTATTCGAACTAAAATTATTCTAAAACTTTTACATGTATACTAAGTAAAAAAAAATGGGTGTTTGGTTGGACATTGAACACCCAACGTGTAGCCGCCTCTACCAGGAGAGAAAAATCTGATTAGATTAAATGATAGACAAAAATAAATAAATAAATAAATAAATAAATAAAAAAGAATCGAATAAGCTACAGATTATGTACTTTGTTATGCAGATCATAGTTAAAATGAGCTTTGTTATGCAGATCATAGTTAAAAGGAGCTTTGTTATGCAGTTCCTAGTTTAAAGGATCGGCCTGATTGGATTGGTTTTGGAGGGTTGTGATCTGGTCCTCCACCAAAAGATTGGATCGATGATCCAGATCAGGGATCGACCGTGATGGATGTGGGATCGGCTGGTTCAAGATTGATCCATGACGATACCACTGATCCCACACATTAAAAAACAACAAATTGATCAATTAATTGTTAGAAACTAATCAAAATATTTTATTTAACAGTAGAAAGTATTTGAATGTTATTTTTCTTTTAAAAGATACCTCATATCGAAATTTCGATTCAACGGTCTGATATTGCCGATTTGGTTGATACCATCCCGATACCACAAATTTTGTCATCCTGATACCGTAATTTTGAACCTTGATGCAGATGCATTCTCTTGGAAAAGTACTGAGCTTACTATATTATGATATAACTATTTTTTGGGTCATTGATCCCAACAAACTATTTACGTAGATGTCTCTAAAAGTTTATGTTTTAGATATACTTTTCAGATATTATAAGCTTTTGTCCACAAAGAAACGGACACCATTAAGCCATTTGCAGTCAGCTAAATAAGATTTTCAAGTGTCTTGTCTACTGTGCAATTTTGGGTTTCCTTCTTAAATATAGGATACTGACTATCATCATCCAATATGATTATGACTGTTGATTTTCAGAACTAACTTTCACCCTTTGAAGTAAAGGTTGATTCATCAATTGGATGATCCCTTAAGTCAGCACATGATGTATAGAAGTTACAACAACCGTTGACAGTTTATATGTTCCCAAAATGGAATTTAGTTTTGAATTGCTGATAGTGTCATGTGAGGCATTTTATGATTGAGAATCATATTCTTTCTCTTCTCTTGTCCAGCTATTGACAACTTATAGAACTTGAATTATTTTGATTTTTTATTTTTTTTACTTGTTTGATATTTTTCCAATATGGTGGAGACTGTAGTATGAGGGCCCTTCTGTCAGATAGGCAGTTCAGTATATTTTTTACGGTGTATTTTTTTTAAGGCATCTTTGACTAATTTCTTCTAATATATATATCTTTGCAGGTGCTCTCAGAAATAATAGAAGCTTGTCGTGAACATGACTTTACGGATGTTATTTTGGTTAATGAACATCGTGGTGTGCCTAATCGTTTAGTTGTTTGCCATTTACCATTTGGTCCAACTGCATATTTTGGTTTATTCAACGTGGTATGCAAATTGTTAATTTTAATTATTTTCATTTAAATGTTTAAATTTAAATATCATTGATATATCTTCAATGTGTTTGTTTACTTTCAGGTGACAAGACATGGTATCAAGGACAAAAAATCTTTGGGAACAATGCCTGAGGCTTACCCCCATTTAATTCTTAACAATTTAACAACCAAGGTATTTTTCAATTTAATCAGTAAGATGGATTTCTGCTCCTTATTATATTTGTTAAACATGCACTTCTTTGGAACCCTGATGCGTTGTTTAGTTGTCATTTTAATGCATGTATCTGGCTACTGTCTGGAGAGCAGATGTTCATAGATGTTCATTGAACTGTAATGTGTTTTTACCTATGAGATTGAAAAAATACTTTTTGATGCATTATTCAAGGCTTTTTAGGGTAATACACATGAAAGCAATATTATTATGTGCGTGCTCGAGAGATGGAACTTTTTACTGGATAAGCGTTATGGACACTATCTGAAAGAAAATACTCAGCAAGCAGTCATGGCAATTGTCTGCAAACCTTATTTAGATTTCTTCATACTTTCCGTGTTTACCTTTTGTTTAAAAACAAATTGATTAGCACTACAACAACACCATTGGCGATAAAACATCTAAACAATAAATCTTCTTTCCCTGTTCAATTATTTTTAGTTAAATTAGCAACAAGAGCACTATGGCTGAATTTTGCTGCTAGAGGAAGGGGTGCCTTGGAGAGAGTTCAAACAGCCAACTCTCTTGTTAAGGTGAGTGTGCTACTTCACCAATGTGGAGTTTTGACTTCCCTTTAATACCCTCTATTGTTGGAGGGGTTGCTAACTTCGACACCACAAATGGGTTCACTCCATCTACTGTGGCTGCCAATCGCTGCCTGAAGTGTTCATGACTCATTAACTTTCACTGCTGTTTCTGATACTCTGTTGCACTGTTCTCATGTAGCTAATGGCATAATTTTATTCAATTTATCCAATCTTTAAGATATGATATCTTTATGCGGAATTGTGACTATTTTTCAGACAATATTTTGGCTATATTCATTTGTTTATGGTTTGGTCATGTGCAGCTTGGAGAAAGGTTTGGTAACATCCTAAAACATCTTTTTCCAGTACCTAAGCCTGACACCAAGCGCATTGTCACTTTTGCAAATTTGTCAGATTACATCACATTCAGGTTGGTGTCGAATCCAGCTCTTTGTCGATTGGACAAAACTGTCCAATTAAAAGAACAGGGTTTTTTCTTTTTGTTGTGTGTTGTGTGTGTGTGGGTGGGGGGGGGGGGGGGTTAAAGATCACAATCAATTTCAATAATTGTCTTGTTAAATATGACACTCTTTCTATATGAAACATGGTGGTTGGTAATTCATAAATGAGGTTACTTTTACTGTAGTTGGCATGCAATCTCCTGATTCACTTTTTGTTATTGTACTTCTGTTTGACAATGCAGGAACCATGCCTATGAAAAGCGTGGTGGACCTAAATCAGTTGAATTGCATGAGATTGGACCTCGCTTTGATCTGAAACCTTTTAGGGTGCGTGTTAATATTTTTATTTGCACACTTAACTTTTATTCCCATTATTGTGTTGTTTATTGAATGGATATCTGATCTCTTACATTTATTTATGTTGGCATCAGATCGAGCTGGGAACTGCAGATCAAAGCAACGCCCCTATTGAGTGGCAGCTCAAAAGTTTCATGAACACTTCCAAGAAGCGGAAATATCTTGGAGATTAGTTCCCATATATTCTTCCCGTTCCTTCCCACCCAGAAACTCTCCTTTCTGTTTATTTGCTTGTTGAGAATTCTAAGCAGGTAGCTAATTGTGCCTTTTTTGTTGAAATATTAATTATGTATGTTCAAGTTATTACATTTCTCGAGCGCTCTCAAATTTTGATTTTGTATTTGCTATTTGGTCAAGAAAAAATAGTTTCTTTATGTACAGATTATTACCATCTGTTCTTCCTATCCTTTCCACCCAGAAACTTTCCTCCTGTGTTTTCATTCTAATTGTTATCTAATTAAGAAATATCTGTTATCAAATTAAGAAAATTTGAAGCCAAATATAATTTCCTTTTCGTCGAGTAGTGTATTGTTTCTATTATCATTTTCAGTGAATATAAACTTTTTCTGAACGGGGTTATATATTTATAGCCACTTCTAATTTCATTCTAGGTTGTTAGCAGGTAGTGAAACTTGTCTGTTATCATTTTTAATGAATGTAAACCTTTTCCTTTCTGATCTGGAGTACATTTTTCTACTGGACCTTTTTTAACTTGTGAATCTTTCAGAGAAAAATTATGTCGAGTCAAGAACTGTTCTCTATTGAAATGTTCGTTTCTTTGTTAAACTTAATGCGATTTCTTAAGACTTGATGTATATGTTTTATGTTTTCGTTATTGTCCTACTTCTTTATTATCAAAATATGTTGCTCAAAATCATTTGAGTTGTGTTTTATTCACCAATATAAAAAAATTTAAAAATCATGTAAGTCGTGTTAGTTTGAAGGAAGTGTTTTTCTTGGGACGTGCAAAATATTTGCTTTAGAACACTTCGAAACTGAAGGAGTTTCATTTACTCGCTATTATATCCTGTCCTTGAGAATTGGGTAGGGCTTAGCGAAAATTTACCCTTCTGTAAACCCTCTTCAATTCCACCATATTTACCTGTACTATAGACATAAGCCACTTTTATTAAATTATTTACTTAGGTATATACAGGGCTGGTATATACAGTGCCGACCTTGAGTTCCTCGGGGCCCAAGGCGAAATGCCCAAATAATAATTTTTGGGATCCCTAATTACAATATAAATTTTTTACGTGCAGAATATGTGTATATTTACAAGGAGAATACAAATTCGGGATTTCTAAAATTGCGAAAAAATTGGGGGCCTGAGGTGGCCTCCTCACCTGCCTCAAGGTGGGGCCAGTCCTGGGTATACTGGTTGTTCATCTCCTTTAGTAAACCTTATAACTGTTCACCTCCTTTGTAAGTCTAAAGTAGATTAATTAACGAACCAAGTGTTCTGAATAGAAAATACTGTTGGAAAATATACTGCAAATGAAATCAATCAAACTAGAGTTTGACAGACGAGACGAGAACGCTTTCCTAAAGTAAATATGCCAGAAACATGCATAATACATGTGTGCGTGCACATGCAAAGCCTACTTAAATAGCTGCAACAGTGCCATCACTTCATCTATAAGTTAGATGTGAGAAGTTGTGCCTTCATCTATAAGTTAGATGTGAGAAGTTTGCACAACGCCACAACCTTAGAGACAAACTCGGGGACAGTGCAAGACGAACAAGTGATTTCCACAACCTTCCAAGGTTACTACAAGGACCTCTTAGGGAAGAAGAATGACTTCAGGGTCCCATTCAGGAATGATTTCTTGCAGATATACCAGATCGAGTCATCGCCATCTTTAGCCACCCTAGAATCTCCTTTCTCGGATGAGGAAGTAAAAAAGGCTATCAGTCACATGGGAGCTGACAAGTCGCCAGGGCCAGACGGCTTCCCATTGATGTTTTTCCAAATTTTCTGGGAAGAAATTAAAGGGGACTATATGGCGCTGCTGGATGACTTTTTTAACAACAAACTCAGATTGGGCATGTTTAATTTTGCGGAAGTCGTCCTGATACCCAAACGGGAGGAGTCGACGAGAGTGGGCTATTTTAGGCCGATTAGCCTCATAAATTGTTCGGCTAAGATTATTACAAAAATCCTAGCCATCCGCCTGGGGAGTGTTATGGACAGCCTAATCAACAAGTCTCAATCGGGCTTCATTAAGGGCAGAAATATTCTAGATTGTGTAGTCACGGCAGAACAAGTTATCCATCGATGTCATACGACCAACTCTAAGAACTTCCTCCTAAAGCTGGACTTTGAGAAAGCTTATGACTCAGTCGATTGGGAGTGCTTGCTGGAAGCTCTCAGGGAAATGGGCTTTAGGAATAAATGGATAAGCTGGATCAGCCAGTGTTTGCAGACTAGCAAAACGGCAATATCAGTGAATGGACGGCTTGGGCAGCCGTTCCCTTGCAGGAAGGGGCTCAGACAAGGGGACCCGTTATCACCACTCCTATTTACTATCGTAGCGGATGTGCTGAGGGGTATGCTGAAGAATTGCCAGGAAGAAAGTTGGATCACGCCGGTGGCCAGCAGCGCGTCTACTCAGGGGTGCACGATCCTTCAATACGCAGATGGCACCTTACTTTTTGGTAATGGGTCCATACGAGAAACGGTCTGCCTTAAAGGGACCCTATACTGTTTTGAGGCCTGGTCAGGCCTCAGGATAAATTTTCACAAGAGTGCGCTGATTCCAATTTCCCTATCCGATGATGAAACTTGGGTACATGCTACCATTTTGAACTGTATGTCGGATAGGTTTCCGATCAAATACCTAGGGCTCCCACTCAGACCAGGGAAGCTAGCTAAATCAGACTGGCTGCCTATCATTGACAGGGTAGAGGACAGACTGTCGGGTTGGAAAGGTAAATCGTTGTCACTCGGGGGCAGAGTGGTACTCATCAACTCTGTTTTGTCTAATCTGCCAACCTACTACATGTAGTTCTTTGAGCTTCCAAAATGGGTGATCCAGAGGATTGACCGGATCCGAAAGAGATTCCTTTGGAAGGGGGCAGATTCGAATAAGGGAGGTTACCACCTGATCAAATGTAGTATCGCTTGCATGAAGAAGAAGCATGGAGGGTTAGGAATCATTGACCTTAGAGTCTGTTTGGAAACATTTAAGTTGGGGAATGGAAAGGAATGAAATGAAAATGAATGGAGAGGAATGGAAAGAAAGGGAAAATGATGAATTAACTTTATAAGTTGTGTGTGTTTGGCAACTGGTGGAATGGAATGGAATTGATTTTTTTTTTTTTTTTTTTTTTTTTTTTTTTTTTTTTTTTTTTTTGTTTCCATTCTCTAGTCTTGTTTGGCAAACAATGGAATACTATGGATTACGGCATTTAGAATACGTGATGATGGAACAGGGGCACAAGTATCTCTAGCGGTACTAGAAGGATCTGGAACAGTATCAGTCTGTCCTTGTAAAATCTGCAGATAAATCCACCAATCCGGAGCACCTCCAAAATGACTGGCATATATCTGACTGTCGAATGCTCTTGGTAGCCCAAAGCTTTCCTGTATGCTTTTGCCACGACACAAGCGCTGTGGATTTGTCTGATCACCGAATAGTCTTCGGAGTTCATGGCCTTCTTGCATGTTTCTTCCACCCCCAAAAGGGCTTCCAATATTAATCTGATCTCTAGATCATCTTGGTAGTTCATGGCCTTCCTGTATGCTTTTCCCAGCACTGGAGTGCCTTTTCGTATTTATCTGATCGCCGCCGAATAGTCTTGGTAGTTCATGGCCTTGTTGTACGTTCGACTCCCGTCCAAAATGGCTTCCTGTATTTATCTGATCTTGAACTGATCTTGGTAGCTCAGGACCATTCTGCATGATTTTCCCACCTCCAAAAAGACTTTCGGTACTTATTTGATCCCTGAATAGTTTAAGGCCTTCATGAATGTTTTTTTGCCAGATTCAAAAGTGTTTCTGGTACTTACCTGATCATCAAATGATCTTGGCAGTTCATGGTCATCCTGCACAATTTTCCCACATTCAAAATGACCTCCGCTATCTGTTTGATCACAGAATAATGCTCTACGTAATTTGAAGCTTTCACGAGTGTTTTGGCCACATGCAAAAGGATTTCTGGTATTTATCCAACCATCAGTTGATCTAGAACGATTGCTTAAGTTTGTAACATAACAGCCTTTTCTAATAGAAACTTCACCAATCTTATATGAGATTTGCTACATCTGAAATTGCTCAGTTTGATCACCTTTAAATAGTTGAAGATGACATCAGGTGGCTTCTTTAAGGAATCTATTGTCGTGCCTATCTCACTCAAATCTTCAAGGTACTCAGGTAGCTGCAATCGCCTCTTCCTCCCCGCTTTGAATCCGGTCATCTCCCTTTCCTGATGAACCGAACCTCTCAAGAAATGATAACATGGCGACGACGAAGAGGGCGGCGGCGACGACGACATAGATCTCCCACAGCGAAGAGAAGAGGAGGCCGATCGAGAACTCTGCCATGAAGAAAAGCCGAGATTGAGAACGAGATCGAGATCTAGGGTTTGGAATCGGGGGATTTGAGGGTTGGGAGTTATTAGAGAGAGAGAAGGGAAGAGAGGAGAACCATCATGGGTTTGAAGTAGTTCCCGCGCTATCAAAGAAGAATGTGAACTCAGGTCTCTTGATTCTCCATTCCTTTACGTAGCTTTCCGAGGGGGTGGAGTTGGAATAGAAATCGACTGAAATCTTTCTTTAGGGAATGAAATTTAGTTGTTTTCTTTGTTTTCTTTTTCAAAACAAACAGGCTGTGGAATAGGATAAGATAGGCCTATCCGCAGTATTCCATTCATTTTCCTAGTTTTTTGGATTCCCAAACGCGCCCTTAAAGATATGAACCTCGCCCTTCTGGGAAAATGGTGGTGGAAGGTATTCCACAACAGCGGGGAGGGATGGCAGGAATTCATTCAACCTTATCTAAGGGGAAAAGGCACGAGAAGCCTAGGCTTCCGTGTAGGGGCTAAAGTGTCGCGATTCTGGAAAGGAAACACCAAGGCTAGCGGCCCATTCAATTCAGCAACCACGTCGACTATCGGCAATGGACGGTCCACCAGATTCTGGTGGGAAAGGTGGTGTGGTGCCCATACATTGAAGGACACGTTCCCAGAGCCGTATGAGAAGTCGAGTCGCCCGAATATGTCCGTAGCCGAGGGTTGGAAAAGGGAAAGTTGGAGGCCGTCGTTCCGAGGAATGCTCACCCCAGAACTATGTCAACAATTGCTTGACATGCAAGCACACATCACACGGGCAGGCGTAAGGTGCGTCCAAGGCCCAGATCAGATGCGATGGGGACTCGAGAACAAGGGAGCCTTCTCGGTCAGATCGCTGTATCATCGAATCCATTATCGAGGATGCAGACCAAGTTGGGCACAGGTGTTGTGGAAGGCGAAAACCCCCCTTAAAGTCAGAGTTTTCTTATGGCTAGTGCTCAATAATGCCATCCTTACTAGACAGAACCTTGCCAAAAGACAACCACTGATTGCGACCAACTGTGGTTTCTGCAACATGCATACGGAAGATCTAAATCACCTTTTTATTCACTGCCCAAGAAGTAAGGCAACTATGGTGGAGATACTTTGAGCCTTAAGAACATGTGACTACCCCTGCGAATATGAGGATTTGTGGATTGGCCCCAAATTTGCCTCGAATCGCCAAGAAATGAAGGATGCGTGGTACATCGCTATTGCGGCTACTACATAGGTGTTATGGCTGGACAGAAATAATTTTTATTTTCGTGCTTCATGTAATAGTATTTCTAGTAACCTTACTCACATCATGCATTTTATCTCTTTTTGGGCCACAGCTGCGGCCACGGGGACAAGAGGAAGGATAGCCAGAGTGTTCCAGGTGGAGGAATTTGACGATGAGGAGGTAGAGTTCGGGCCGACGCTGGACTGAGGGGCTAGCTTCACCAGTCATGTCAGAGTTTCTGCCACTTTGTGTTTTGTACCAACCTACTGTACTCTTTGGTTGCTTGGTGTTTGGATAGTTAGACCCACTCCCCAGGGTTTGTTGGGGGAGCATGTTTGTTTTTTATTTTTCCTGCATTGTACTTTTGTGTTCTCCCAGTACGCCGGGGTTGTTTTATTAACCTCTTATTAATGAAATAGGGTGGTCTTATTCCACCTTTTACCTCAAAAAAAAAAAAAAAGTTTGCACAACGCATACAAGACCATGTACAGCTGTAACATGCAAAACACTGAAAGATGGTAGTAAATGTTACTTATTGAGTGCTAAAATAATGTGTATATATATATAACTATGAAATCAGATATGCCCGTGCAAGATATCTGTGATGTGAAACAATCTAAACTAAAACAGGTGATCAATATAAAGAAACCTGTTTCGTCCTCGATATGGACATCTAACTGTAAGTAAGATTTGCAACTGACAGCAATTAACTGCGGAGTTAAGCATATTTTAACTGGGCAAAATCTCAGGGAAACAACTAACATAGACACTCCGAAATGGACATGGTGTGTGACTCGACGAAGACAAAATTTTACAAGACTACACAGGGGTTGAAATTGATAATGACATGTAAGTTCGCGTGCTTCCCGTATATATTTGTGAGGCAATCTAGGTAAGTATTTAAGAATTATATACCTCCTCTCTTCTCCTTCAGCTTGATCAGTGGTTTTCAGCATCCTTTGCCAAACCGAGCTAGTCTGCAGTTGGATTTGAGGTGACTCTATTAATTGTTGTCATTCTTGAAAGCAACACTTTTCGTGTGAAGAATAAACATGATGATCCCATCTTGCTCAAACTTTGATACAACTTGTGGCCACTTGTTCTTTAACTCATCGATGACGAATTGATAGGAATTATCAAGGTCTGCCCACCTTCGAGGGGCTGTTGCAGGCACTGAAACGTGATTCAATGCGGAAATTCCTTAACCTGAAACAATGAATTGTACTGTTTTATAAAATATTTCCAGCAGCTTGATTCCAGGTAGAAAATTGGTGTCATGAAGTAGGATATGAGTAGATGAGATCTAATACGAGTTAGAATTTTAAGCCGGAATTCAGTTCTGCTTGGCAAGTATAATCACATACAATAGATGTGGTAAGATAAATAGCATGATTTCTATATTTAGTCTTCAGACTACTTGTAGTTGAAGTATATGTTAAGCCTAAGCGAAGGACATATCAGATTATCAGTTATCAACTAAACAGAGTACAAGCAGAAAGAACTTCGAAATTGTGGCTGTTTCTAACTTCTGAGCAAAAGAATCATGGATGTAACCCGGTTTAAACTTCAAACTCGGTACGGAATTAAGTATCCACCTATCATTTTTTCTGGAATATTTGACATATCAAAAGTATAAGTACACTAAATTTCAATCTGATACACCTGGTGCATCTGGCTAGTTTCCGAGATTTGAAACCACTTGCAGTTGAAATTAAGACAACTAAGAGGAAACATTAAAGTTAAATCCTTTAACAATATACAACCTAGGAAACCATTCAGATGGTAATAGGGTTGGGATGGATAAAGAGAGGTGATGTTTGAAACCAGGCTACGATGCATATCATTTATGTGATCCCTTAAGAACTTATCTTATAGTTTAGTTTGAGATCCTCTTTCCGCAGAGATCTGAAGATCGTCCGATTAAATTGGCACGCATCAGGAGGTAGGAAAAAACAAACAAAACCAAAAACTCAAAAGAACGGCTGTAGAGTTCTGACCCCCCTTCACTCGAGTTTAGCGGTCGGAGCGCACATTTTTAAAAGATCGGATGGCTACAGAGTTCTGACCCCCCTTCACTCAAGTTTCATGATTGACATGAATCGTGGAGCGGTCGGAGCACACATTTTGAAAAGATCGGACGGCTGCCGAGTTCTGACCCTCCTTCACTTAAGTTTCATGATTGACACGAATCGTGGAGCGGTCGGAACGCACATTTTGTAAAAAAATCGGACGGCTACAGAGTTCTGACCCCCCTTCACTTAAGTTTCATGATTGACACGAATCGTGGAGCGGTCGGAACGCACATTTTGTAAAAAAATCGGACGGCTACAGAGTTCTGACCCCCCTTCACTTAAGTTTCATGATTGACACGAATTGTGGAGCGATCAGAGCACCTTTGGGGGAGATCAGACTACTGCAGAAGATGTGGTCTGGTTTTCTTGTGAGTGAATCGGGCATTGGGTTATTTCTGGTTTTCTTTCCGCTTTTAGATTAAGTGAAGGATTCGGAGCCTTTGAATCAGATAAATCTCATATGTGACGGCTCATAATAGATGCAGTGTATTGGATTCTTATATATATATAAGCTATGGGTGAGAAGAGTTTGAACTAGTACCATAGCCATCTCATGGTGGAAACTAATCATGACATCTAGAGGGATTGCATTAGTATTGGAACTGGTCCCACCTAAATGCCTGAAGGACATGCGAGAAGTCATCAGCAGACCCCACACTGAACCCTCTCAGGAGAATGGCTCCGTGTTTCTCCAAGGTGTCTATTAGCATCGCTCTCTCTGCTTTCACCATTTCATCAAGGAGGCCATCAGATGACGATTGTTTGAATGTTTTCAGATATTTAAGAGATATATGTTCTTGGTGAGAGTATTATAACTCTTGTATCTGCTTTAGTTGAGTAATATCTCAGTTATTTCTCCCACTTGATTAGGTTCACCAAATTGGGACAAAATTTTGTGCTTGTATGTTTGGTTTTGGTCTATGTTGCTTGGATGTTGGTTGTGATCAGTTGTCACCTCTCGCTATATCCTTACAAAAGAAATTGTCCCGTGGTTCACTACAAAGTGGTATCGGAGCAAAGTTTGCACGAGTTCCTTAGTGGAGATGTCAGATCATGGTTTTCCTAACATCAAACAGTTCACTGGTAAGATCAACTTTAATCTCTGGAAGGTAGATATGTACGCTATATTGGTTCAACATGGCTTGCATCTTGCCCTAGAAGGAGATAAATAGAAGTTATCCGACATGAAGTATGAGAAGTGAGATGAGACTTGTTTAAAAATCTTGGGTTTAATCTGGCTATCATTGACGAACGATGTCAATTGCAACTTCCTTGAAGAGAAAAGCACGACGAGTCTGTGGGCAAGACTTAGAATTGACTATTCGGGATTATCGTTAATTGATCAGATGTACTGAAAGAGAAAATTATTTCGTTTCTCAATGAAGGAATGTACCACTCTTAATGATCATATAGTGGAATTTAATAAGGTGTAATTTGAATTGAAGGCAATAAACATTGATGATTTAAGTGAAGATGATAAAGCTTTCAAGTTGATATATTACTGCCAGATTTGTACGGACATTTGATAACCTCCATGCCATACGGGAAATTTTTCAGGGAGACGCTCTCGGTGGCCGGTGTGATCACGGGCTTGAAGGATGATGGATTTAGGAAAGAAACTCATAAATCAGACTCTACTTCTATGCAGTGAAGGAAACTTCAATTGGAAGGGAAAATGCGCGTAAGGGTGTGACATGTTGCCACCATTGCTGAAGAATTGGACATTACAAGAGAGATTGTCATAAGTTGTTGAATCAGAAGGGTGCCAACATAATCAGTGCCGCTAAATATGGTGATAACTTAGACTATCTTCTTGTTTATGTAGGGTTATATGATTAGACAAAAATAAATTTATTTATTTGTCATTTTATTAATAGAGCAATTTTTTGGTTTATTCACAAATATTGATATTGTGCATCAACAAGGTCCATACGGCATAGTAATTAAGCCTACGCAGAAAGAACATATTCACAGTCTATAATAGAACTATGCATTCTATTTGGCATACTGTAGCACAACAAGTGAGAGGATCGACTCGAACTTGTTGTGCTAGTTCGTCTAGTACAAATTGATGGAATAAAGAATGATATATTGCACTTGTAAATAACTACACGACAGTGTTATCGTAAAGGTAATATAAACATGATCTCTAAATCTTGAGCATATAGTGAACTCATTTTTTTTAATATCGCGCATTTTGATAAATCAAAGAGTGAGGCATTCTAGACCAATACCTCGATGCATTAGATGTGTCTTATTAGAAATATGGAAACATGTATTTGCAATACGGAATCCTATCTCTAAAAGAGAAGATATTCCCTTGTTCATTTAACGAATGTTATAATCTGACAGTAAAATCCTATAGTTATATTTTACAGAAAAAATATTTTATTATATACAAATTTTTTTTGTAACCCCTGTTTTCGATTATACGGATTTCTATGTATTTTTGTATTTCAAATTCCGTATAAATCCTTCCAATGCATTTAAATCATTTTGAATCTCATATTGACACCCAAATTTATATTCCAAGTTAGAATTTGTCTCTCTTCTTTTATTTATCTCATTTAGAGCCCATTGATTTTGATACATGTTATGTTATTTAATTGAAACCCAACAATTCCTATTGAATTTATTATATTCATTTGAAGCCCAATAATCAAGCCCAATTTCATATTTTGATCTTAACTATTTATTTAATTAATCCGGCCCCAGAAATTTAGCCCAACTTCCTAATTATTTTATTTAAATATTTTGAGCTCCTTTTTAAGCCCAAGCCCACTAACCCAGAACCCATTACCCCTATGTTGTACAGAATCAAGTCTATACACACACCCGTATACAACTTTTCAACTTTTCCCCACTCTCCCCACAATCCCGTAACCACTCCCCCACTATCTCTCTCTCCCGTTCAATATCTCCATCTCTCTCTCTGTTTCTCTAACAAACAGAGAAACGAACAAACCATTGAACCCAAACAAAACCAACCAAAACGAATCAGAACCCAAGTTGCCATCTTCCTCCTCCCGCTCAAGCTTCGATCGCCCAATACCGCCCCCGCTCGAAGCACCACCAGTCGAGCTCCGCCTTCCACTCAATTGCCGCTGGTCTTCCTCGCTCGAGCTCTCCATCGAACACCTCCTCCGCCATTCCCGGTGCTCCTCCTGCCGCCGAGAACCCCTCGACAGCCTCGACTACTCCCACAACCGACTTCTCCTCTCGTCCTCCTCATCGACAGCGCCGCACACCGCCGTTTCGCAGTCGTCAACCATTCCGGCACCTCATCTTGCCGTCAAGCTCATCCTCGCCATTATCGAGGAACTCTCCGGCCCTCACTGTGCCGTCGCCCTACCCCGCTCATCTCCGTCTTCAACCTCGAAGTCCTCGTCGCTCCAACCGCAATCACGACTCCCGAAGCACCCTATCTTCCCTTCGACTCAGTCGCTGCTCCCCGCCAGCGCGTCGCCGCTCGAGCCAGCCGCTCGTCGCTGCACCGCCGCGTCCACCTCAGACCGCTGCTTCCGCTGCTCACTTCCAATCGCGCCAGTGCCGTCCCTCCACCGCTTGAACCACCGCTCCTCTCATCCCCTCAACGCCACGACTCCCCCCCCGCTTGCTCTGCCTCCGCTCGTCGCCGCCCCTTGACTTCTCTCCCGCTCGAGCCCAGTCGCCGTTCGCACTCCGTCGCCGCTCGACCTCCCCCTCGTCGAGATCGCCACCCCGCTCGACCACCGATCGCAGCCGCTCCCTTCTCCCGCGCGCTCTCCGCTCTCGCTCTTTTTCTCTCCCTCTCTGTCTGCGTAAGTGAAGAAAGAAGAAGAAGAAGGGGAACAGGGGATTGTTGCTGTTGTGTGGATGTGGGTTGATTTTATTATATCAGTGTTGGATTGTTTTGGGGATTGTGTGGAGTATTATTCTGGTGTCTGAGTTGCTCTGTCTTGGAGTTGCTTTGTGAAGTTGTTGTTGGGAGATTTACTGTTGTGTGTTAGTGAGTTGCTGTTTGTAGTGGGATTGGATCGGAGTTATCAGTTGTTGTTGGGAAGTTACTGTTTGGAGCTTTGCTATCTTGGAGTGGTTGAAAGGAGTTGTTGCTGCTTGCTATTTGGAGTTGCTGACTTGGCGTGGCTGCCATACATATTTCGCACATGTTCGACTGCCCGGGATACTGATCCCGTTATTCTTAAATTATTCGGATCAACTACTACAAAAAGGCAAGTCCACTTGAACTCTCTTATTTATTCTAGTTCAAGCTTATTGATCTCCTGCAAGTAGTTCCATTTTTAATCATCTTAAATTGCCTTGTGTCCCGTCTCGTTAGGTGTATTGAGGGTTTACACGAGCTAACCCGACATACTCTTAACCTCCTAAAATTGTCCATTGACTCAAACCTAAGCCCATATAGATATAATCGATATGAATAAAATGAATAGAATTGTGTACAAAGGAAAATGAATGGTAATTGTATATATTGATGGAATGAGACAATCGTGATTGGATTAATGACTTCATAAAGTGGATTGTACACAGAAAATGACATTCTAATTGTTATATGACATTGTAATGGGTTCCATAAGTTGTAGTAGCACATTAATTGGCATTTTAATGAACGTATGTGTGATGGCTTTTTATAGGTTACTGCTGCATTGTCTGCATTGTACTGAGGTTTCGACCCAGTTATAATTGGAATCGGTTTAAATAATAAAAAGAGAATTGTTGTTTTAAATTTATTACTTCATGTTTATTATTTAGCAATGCATCATGTTGTTGCATTATTATCGTTCCCTTGACATTATTATATACACATTTACATAGACATGAATGATTTAATAAGATACTGTGACAGGGTAAAAATGGCCTGAGGCCCAACCAGGGCCCAATACAATTCCCACTCAGAAAGGTAAAGATAGCAACCTGGTTCGGCTCCGAACCACTTCAGGGTCGGCGCCGAACCTCGTGTTTGCCCTCACGGTACTGGCCTCCTCGTACCGACGAGCCTCAGTAGCCCTCGGAGTCTGATCCGGGACAGTCCCACAGGCCGTCCCCCCTCTCTGGCGGAGCAGAAGGATGACCTGGCGCAGCCTAGGCCCTCCGATCCCCCCCAGAAGCACAGGAGGCCCACGATGGGCCACGTCAGCTCCAAATACCGCCAAGGGTTTTGCCACGTCAGCCCTATACCACTCCTGGTATTGCCACGTTCGCCCTAAACCCCCTGGGCCTTCTGCCACGTCAGGCCCACGGGCTTTCGGATCCAGACCCGGCCCCCAAGTGGAACCAAACCCGGTTGGGATTCTCTATAAATACTAGACCCACACCCACCTTTTGAGGTAATGAATCTTTTGCCACTTAAATATACCTAGTTATTGCTACTCTCTCACAGAGACTGACTAGAGCGTCGGAGGGTCCGCCGCCGGGATAAACCCCGGTGTTTCAGGACCGTCTGCAGGTACACAAGACCTCGGATCCGACCCTTCCGATCCGAGCCCAGCCTTCAACATCTTCCCGAGCTCATCGTAGGTCCCAGAAGGTCAACCGAAGGTCGGCAGACGAGCAGCATTCTCCTTCAATACAAATTGAGTCCGAACTCACACCTGGTGCATCCACACGTCTCCCAGAAATAAACAGCATCAGGTTGGCGCCGTCTGTGGGAACAGCTGCTCCAGAAGCCGATCCGACCCTCAAAAGACCTCGACAGCCGAAACCTCATGGCCTCCAAAGGCAAGGGGGCTGCTTCCTCCGTCAACCAACGGGACTCGCCCCCACCCACTGATAAAGCCAGGCAACGCACGTCGAAACACAAGGCTCCCCCTCGGGAGTCCCAAAGGAGCGTCGGCCGGCCAGCCCAGCCCGACCTCCGGGGAATAATCCTCAACCGCAGGATTACCCGCAGCAGGGGAAGGGCCGCTTCCAACCCGGTCCCGAACCGTCCGAGACCGCCGCCCGAGGTACGAAGATCCGCGCTCAGCCGAGTCGGAAGACAACCCTCGGACCAACCAAACCAAGTCGAGGGAGCCCCCGTCACTCACAAGGAGTTCCAAAGACTTCCGAAGAGAAATTCTGGGAGCCCTCCGACGGACCCCCAGGGAAGAAGCCCCCCATTCCCAAACAGGGTCGGACGCCGAAGCCAGCACGTCCCACCCTTCAATAATCCAGCCTGAGGACGATGGCGTCCTCCTAAGGCGCCTACAAGGGATGGAGGATCGCCTCGATCACATAGGGGACGGCGGCCAAAGAGCGGCTCAGGGGTACAGACCTGTCCGTCCTCCCTTCTCCGCCCCCATCCTCCAAGCGGAAATACCCAGGAATTTTCGACCCCCTCAGTTCGAGACCTACGACGGCGAGGGAGATCCTGCTGATCACATGGGGGGTTTCAAAACCCTCATGATGATTCACAGCGCCTCGGATCCCCTGCTATGCCGAGCCTTCCCTGCCACCCTTCGGGGTCCCGCTCGTGAGTGGTTCTCGAAGCTCGCCCCTGGCTCCGTTTACTCCTTCGACCAACTCGAGGGCAATTTTCTCGCCCACTTCGTCACCAGCCGGAAGACCGAAAGGACCAGCGCCTCGTTACTCGGACTCAAACAGTTAGAGGGGGAATCACTCAGAGTGTTCGTCCGGAGATTTACCGCTGAGGCAAGGTCGGTCTCCTCCCTCGACCCAGGCGTCGCTTCAGCGGCATTCCGACACAACGTCCGTCACGGACAGCTGAAGGCTTCTCTGGCGAAGAAACCCCCCGTCGACTTCCCCGACCTCCTCAGTAGGGTCGAGAAATACATTAGGGCAGAAGAGGCCCTTAACCCCGAAGATGCCAGGGACGCCACCGGGAAGGGAAAGCGGAAGACCGAAGAAGTCGAACCATCAAAGAAAGCTCCCAGGGACCCGGGGGCCATGAAGAAGGTCCCGCCGGTCCCCCGCTTCGAGAGATACACTCCCTTGACGCACAACGTATCCGCCATCCTCTTGGAAATCGAAGACAAAGGCATGGTTCGACTACCTCCCCGAACTAACAATGGCAAGAACTGAGATCAGCGCTTCTACTGCCGCTTCCACCAAGACCATGGACACGACACAGATCAATGCCGGGCCCTAAAAGACGAGATTGAGGAACTCATCTCCAGAAGATACCTCCGAGAATTCACCCGAGAAGTCCCGCAGGGTCGACGAGATGCCAGGAGCGGGATACACTCGCCCCCGAACCCCCCTCCGAGCCGCATACCGGGTCGGGATCCCGAGTCCGAGGGAGCCGCGGACACACCATTTATCTTACATTGAGTCCATGGAGGGCTAATAGGAGGGGAATCGAATACTTTCCGAAAAGCCTTCATCCGAGAGCTGAATGCTGTCCAAGGCGATCCCTCTCCCGAGCTACAACCCGCGCCAGTCTCATTCTCAGGGGAGGACCTCGAAGGCGTTCGCCTCCCCCACTGCGATGCCCTCGTCATTAGCCTCCGCATGGCTAAGTGTGAAGTTCGCCGAATCCTTGTCGACAACGGCAGCTCGGTGAACATTCTTTTCCTCGAAGCCTTCGAGAAACGGAAGTTACCTAGAGGCAAGCTCCAACCGGCCGGATACACCTTACATGGGTTCTACGGCTTCCCTGTCGTGCTAGAAGGGATTGTCACCCCCGATGTTACAGCGGGATCGGCTCCCGCCAAGAGGACCGAGCCTATGGACTTCATGGTGACCAACGCCAAGACGGCTTACAACGCCATACTCGGCCGATCCAGGTTATGCTCCCTCCAAACGGTGCCTTCGGCCTACCATCCGGAGCTCGAATTTTCCACCCCACAAGGGGTCGGCATCGTCCGAGGCAGCCAAGAAGCAGCGCGATCGTGCTACATGACCACCGTCGGAGGAGGAATGTTCCCCCTCAACGCCGTCATGTTCAAACCTAAGAAGGACAGCCCTACCCCCGGACCTACCGTCGAGCCAGAGAGGTTCCCCCTTGACGCCTAGCACCCAGTGAACTCCTGCAAAGAGCAAGCACAGACTTTAACTTAGCTATAGAAGTAAACCTTTTGTAAAGCTTTCCTTTGTATAGGACCGTTTTAGCGGCCCCCCCTATCTTATACTAAGGAAATCTCGTTGTGTCATACTCCAAACACCTCGGCAGACCCGACCTAATACCAGGTTAGGGGGTCGACCCCCAAGGCGTCACCTCACCCCACTCCGATTCCTCGCGAATCAATAAGGCCGAGCCACATCCCCTTCATCACTTTGTATACTGTCAACCGGGGCAAAGGCCGTTACAGAAATACTCCCCTCATCTCGAGCGGCACGCCACGTCGGAACGACGGGGGTCCACCTCGGGAAGGGAAGCCACAACCTACGAAGTGAGCCAACTCGAAGCACATAAGCGGGGAGATCCGGAAACGACCGGCGTCAAAACCCTTGGCAAGTCCGAATTACTTTTTTATAGATACACGAAAAGGCGGGGGCCAGTCCGCGGGAGGCAAATACAATCGAAAGGAGGAAAGAAGAAAGAAAGACAAAACTATACAACTCGATTTCCCTCCTCGGCGTCGATCGGGTTCACAGGAGGATCGACGGCCGGGTTGTCAACGAGCCCCTCTCCGGCAGGAATCTTCGGGGTCCCATCAATCTCCATGTCGTACTCGAAGTTCGACAGATCGAGGGTCGGATAGAAATGCCTCACATGACTGAGGGCCTTCGCGTAGCACTCATCCTGGGCGGCTATCACCATCCGCTGGCCCGCATCCGTCAGCTCTTTCCTCTCATTGGCAAACGCAGCTGTCAACTCCCCCTTCTCCTTGGCAAACTTCCTCTTCAAGGAGGCCACCCTCTTCCCCCACTCGGTGTCCTTGACCTCGAGCTCCAGCTTCATCTGCTGCTCCCTCTGATGCGAACCCTCGAGCTGGATCCGCATCTCCTTCGTCTCTCGTCCGCTCTTGTCCGCCCGAGCACGCTCTTGTAACAGGGACGCTTCGTAGAGATTCTTCACATTAGCTCCCTGCATACAAGCCTGCAACCGAAAGACGCAGATAAGAAGAAAACTCCTGAGGCAAGACTAAACAGAAAGGGGGAGGTCGACAAGCTTACCGACACGGTGGCCTGCGCCAGGCGCGTGAATGCCACCTCCACAGGCTCGTTCTCCATCATCTGGCGATCACGAGGCGTTGCCAGCTTCTCCACCACCTCTACGGCCTGGGCTTCCTCGGTCAGACAGTCGCCCGTCCGAACCGACTAGTCCGGCGCCCACCGCTGCCGCGACAACTCCACCACCGGGTCCTCCTCCTCGACCCCTACCAAGGGACCTTTCCCCTTATCAAGATCGGATGCCCTCGCCGGGCCCTTACCCCTCAAAGGGGCACCCCCCTTGCCCGTCTCCGAACGAGTCCTCTTAACCCTCGGCTCGAGCGGTACCTCCGAGATAACAAGGGGCGGCTCCCTCGGCCTCTTCGCCGCCTCCCCCTTCTTCTTCTCGGCATTTTCCTTCTTCATGGCGAGCCTCCTTGCTTTGATCGATGCCTCATCCATATCTACAGAAAAAACCATTAAGAGCAATGAGCAAGAATGTACGAAAGGATCGAGGGAAAAGAAACAACTACATACGGAGAACGGCTGGGCTCAGTCCAACACTCGCCAGGCGAACCTCCGTCACCTTCGTCCAATCAATACTAGGGGACAAACGGAGACGCTCGACAAACCCCCACTCCTCGACCGTCAGATCCCCCTGCCCCGGCGCAGGATAACTCGGTTTGGAGTAGTTCCATCGAGTCGGAATGTCCCAGGGCTCTTCACTCCGGATCACCAGATATTTTTTCTTCCAATCCTTGATAGAGTCCGGGTGGCTATGAACAACCTTCCTCCTGCTCCGGGGGGAGATATAGTAAACCCCCTCGGCCGCCGAACTAATCATCAGCGTCGCTCGGAACACGTTCAAGCGCAGGGGTACCCGTTGTTCCTCGCACATCAGTACGAAACTGATTATCTGCTTCCAAGAGTTCGGCCCATACTGCATCGGCGCCAAGGAGGCCCAGTTCAACACTTCCCGAACAAACGGATGGACAGGCAGCCTCAGTCCAGAAATAAGCGCGTCCACGGGAAAGACACAATACCAAGCGGACAGGGGATCGGTTGGGCGAAGAGTAGAGCTCGGCAGCATCAATTCGTAACTAGGACCTATGTGGTACGCCAGCTGCAAAACCTCCAAGTCCCCGCCATCCAAGACGGTCAGAATCGCGTCCATCAACACTCTCGTCCGACTCGGCGAAGAGGCCTGCACACCAAAGAGCTCCTGGTCGGACAGGTCGTCAGGATATTGACGGAAATGCTTCGGCTGCACGGGCGAACCTGTCCCCTGGCTCGAACCACCAGTCCCCAACCCTACCTTCCTCGGAGCCTTCTTCCTCTTCTCGGTTCGCTCCGGCGAGGGAGTGAAGAAGGCCCCCCGACCAGTCAGCATGGAACTCGGACCTGCCCCCTGAACCGTGGATCTCCTTACAATGCCGCCCTCGCCTCTCTCTCTCCCTCGGTAGCCAACTCCAAAACACGGACGTCGTCCGAACCATCAGTCGCTTCCTCCGACTCGCTGCTCTCCACCACGAAGGGACGACGAGAGCGCGACAGCCTCGCACCATGTACCTCCTCCTCAACCACCGGTTCCTCCCACGAAACCGTGTCAGAAGACTCATCAACGTACACTGACTCCTCCTCGAGTACGGGCTCCTCCCAGGACGTCGAGTCAGAGATAGGCTCCACTTCCCCCCTAGACGTCGACGCTGATGAGCCAGACTGAGCCCTGTCCATCTATGCCTAAACTAAGTAGACTTGCTAACTCACCTGGGGTTACTTTGGAAGGGCAAGCCTGGTGCAGCAAGATGCAAAGATGAGCGCTGAAGTGTTGAAAATTTTTTTTTTTTGAAAAAGAAAGGAGTGGACAGATAGGGGAGAGGGGGGAATATTTATAGGAGATAAAAACGACTCCTCGATTTCCGCAAGTACTGTTCACCTATCTGACATGCAACTGCCGCCTAGGAATTCGCGCCACATCCTCAAAACGTGCGATGCTGACATCATCCATTGACAGGCTGGCAGCCAGACAAGGAGGTCAGCGCGGAAGAAGTATTCGGAGGAGGGAACATTTTTATTTTTTAAGATTTAAGGCGCCGTCCTCAGACAGACGCCCCGGGCTCCGAGACTGGGTCGGTTCCCCTTTCACCCGTGAGCAGCTCGGGGCTTACAGCGTCATCGGCCGAAGACCTGAACTGTTCCCGGGTGAGACAGAAACCGCCTCAACCTGGAGCCCTATTGGGACGCAGAGTAGTCAGCCTCCAATCGGAGAACGACTTATCTACCCGGGGCCCAAAGCTTCAAGACGCCCCCCTCGGCAAGCACCCCGGTCGAAAGCAGATCAACACCCAGGGGTCGAAAGAAGTGCACCATTCCGAGCCAGTTGATGCAACTGCAAAAGTCCAGCCTACTCCAGCAACGGAACCTTCACAGTTGCAAACAACCGGCCCGGAACGCCCTTCATCTCTCTCGGAAGGATAGGACCTCCACAGTTGCAAACTGCTCACCCTTCGAAGTTCGGTCGTTGTCCCTCTCGCCCGGATCCCCCCTGGGTCTGGCCGCCACATCAGGGCCATCAGATCCAAGAGAAGATCCGGGCGATAAAGAAACAACCTCTCCGACACAACCGGGGGTATAAATTATCAAGAGACAGGCGTCCGCCGAAGCAGACACCTTTAAGGGCCAAACAGACCACCCTTGCTTTGATCTGAACCACTACGAGAAAGAGGGGGGGGGGGGTACTTATAGCCTCCCCCAGGCGCCGACCTTTATGACATGGGGAAAACCAAACGGTGGAAGACCATGCGCCATACATTTATTTAGGCGGCGCCATTAACGCACCTAGGAAATGGGAACCTTGCACAGATCCCAGGGCGCCCCCAAATGCTCCGCGAAAACAACAGACTACCCTACTCAAACAGCCCCAAGGCACAACGGTTCGCCCACAAACGGCCCGACCCATAATCCCCTCACCAGCTCGAGGTCCGGTCTTGCACCAGGGCACCCCTCTTCGGAGGATCCACCGGCTGGCCATCGCCCTTACCAGCCCATAATTCCCCCTCATCTCGAGGTTCGGTCTGGCACCAGGGTACTCTTCTCAGGAAGAAACAACGGCTCGCCTTCACCCTCACCGACCCGTAATCCCTCGCCAACTCGAGGTCCGGTCTGGCACCTGGGTACTCTTCTTCGGAAGATCCACCGGCTGGCCATCACCCTTACCAGCCCATAATTCCCCCTCATCTCGAGGTTCGGTCTGGCACCAGGGTACTCTTCTCAGGAAGAGACAACGGCTCGCCTTCACCCTCACCGACCCGTAATCCCTCGCCAGCTCGAGGTCCGGTCTGGCACCTGGGTACTCTTCTTCGGAAGATCCACCGGCTGGCCATCACCCTTACCAGCCCATAATTCCCCCTCATCTCGAGGTTCGGTCTGGCACCAGGGTACTCTTCTCAGGAAGAAACAACGGCTCGCCTTCACCCTCACCGACCCGTAATCCCTTGCCAGCTCGAGGTCCGGTCTGGCACCTGGGTACTCTTCTTCGGAAGATCTACCGGCTGGCCATCACCCTTACCAGCCCATAATTCCCCCTCATCTCGAGGTTCGGTCTGGCACCAGGGTACTCTTCTCAGGAAGAAACAACGGCTCGCCTTCACCCTTACCGGCCCATAATCCCTCGCCAGCTCGAGGTCCGGTCTGGCACCCGGGTACTCTTCTTCGGAAGATCCACCGGCTGGCCATCACCCTTACCAGCCCATAATTCCCCCTCGTCTCGAGGTTCGGTCTGGCACCAGGGTACTCTTCTCAGGAAGAAACAACGGCTCGCCATCACCCTTGTCGACGCATAAACCCTCGTCCTCTCGAGGTTCTGTCAGGCACCAGGGTACTCTTCTCCGGAAGATACAACGGTTCGCCATCGCCTTCACCTACCCATAAACCCTCGACAAGCTCGAGGTCCGGTCAAAGCCTCAGGACAACCCCACCAAGAAGGCCCTGTGAGTCGTCCTCCCATTTTTTCCACAACCATGAACACTCCCCCAAGGCTTGCTCCCGCACCCCCGCAGGAGTGGGGGGCTAGTGTGACAGGGTAAAAATGGCCTGAGGCCCAACCAGGGCCCAATACAATTCCCACTCAGAAAGGTAAAGATAGCAACCTGGTTCGGCTCCGAACCACTTCAGGGTCGGCGCCGAACCTCGTGTTTGCCCTCACGGTACTGGCCTCCTCGTACCGACGAGCCTCAGTAGCCCTCGGAGTCTGATCCGGGACAGTCCCACAGGCCGTCCCCCCTCTCTGGCAGAGCAGAAGGATGACCTGGCGCAGCCTAGGCCCTCCGATCCCCCCCAGAAGCACAGGAGGCCCACGATGGGCCACGTCAGCTCCAAATACCACCAAGGGTTTCGCCACGTCAGCCCTATACCACTCCTGGTATTGCCACGTCCGCCCTAAACCCCCTGGGCCTTCTGCCACGTCAGGCCCACGGGCTTTCGGACCCAGACCCGGCCCCAAGTGGAACCAAACCCGGTTGGGATTCTCTATAAATACTAGACCCACACCCACCTTTTGAGGTAATGAATCTTTTGCCACTTAAATATACCTAGTTATTGCTACTCTCTCACAGAGACTGACTAGAGCGTCGGAGGGTCCGCCGCCGGGATAAACCCCGGTGTTTCAGGACCGTCTACAGGTACACAAGACCTCGGATCCGACCCTTCCGATCCGAGCCCAGCCTTCAACATCTTCCCGAGCTCATCGTAGGTCCCAGAAGGTCAATCGAAGGTCGGTAGACGAGCAGCATTCTCCTTCAATACAAATTGAGTCCGAACTCACACCTGGTGCATCCACACGTCTCCCAGAAATAAACAGCATCAGATACTAAACAAGCCGAGGTTTATAAGGGTTGACCTAGTAGTGGGAAATCTCAGAAAATGTACTCGAGGGCCTATATTGAAATGGTATTGAAATGGAAGGAGAAGTAATGAATGTGAATGGATGAATGAAAATGGTAAATGATTGTTATTGAAACCGAGTACACGCTCTGTAGACCCCACCACTATGTCTCAAACGAACACTGTTTTGCGTGCACCGAACCTGTAGTATGGGATGCAGTAGTACGTGCACTAGATAGGAGAAATGACACTCTAATGAACATAAATTGACATATATGTATATTTTATTAAGACCATTGTTATTACTGCCATTATTGTCATCGTATATTTGATCTTGATTCATATCCCTTCATGTAACCTGTTTCCTTTACTCTCTGCTTGTCACTACTTGCTGTCCGTACTTGCTCTAAGGACAAATTTTCCTTCTTTTTAGATAATCAAGCACAGGTGCATAAAGAGAATTTCTAGGAGATATTGATAAGCAGATCTTGTACAATTGGAGCAGAAGTCTATCGAGTTATTTGGTAAGTCTTTATTTTCCAGAATTGGTTATTGAATTTCATTCTCGTTTATGTGATTATTATGTTTCCTGCGTGATTGTGATTCATTTTCCTTATATTGTTGATTAAGACTGGTACAGCTTATGGATGATATGTGTTGGCGTACTTATATCATTCGCTGGGCCTCAGTTACGAGCCTGTATTTCCGTATACCGGGAAGCGGGGCGTGACAGGTTTTGTAAAAAATTAATTAAAAAAAATAGAGTCATTGTCAGATTGTATAAAAGGTTAAATATGAAAACAAGGTTTAAGTTACAAATTGACCCATGGAGGTGGTATCACGAATTCCAAGGATGCGTTTGTGAATATCGGTAAATGATGGGTGTCTTGTAGAAATATATCTTGATAAGGGTCTAATAATAATTTAGATTTTAGTTGGGGAGCAAAATACAAATACATAGTGGATAGTATTGTGATTTTTATCCCAACTAGGATTTCCTAAAGTTCCTAACCTTAGGCTTTCATCTCTTCTATAAATATGAGAATAAGAGTAAAACCTTGTGGACTCTCTTGTGCCTCCCATCAGGATATAGAAGAAAAGGAGAGGAAGAACTAGAGTTAGAATTGAAGGAAAAAAAGAAACAAAAAAAATCAAAGTTTGAAGGTAAAGTTTATTGATTTATGTTCTTATTATTTTATTTGAGATTAGATTAGATATAAGATCAATGTGATTTTGGAAATAGGATAGAATGAATCCCAACAGTGGTATCAGAGCCACTTTGATCTAATTTTAATTAATCATCATATTTATTAGTTTTTTTTTTGTTTTTTTATTTTTATTTTTTGAGATCGGCACTTCATGTTCTTTGGAAGGGATGATCAATTTTTTTAAAATTTTTTTTATTCAGATGATGTTTGATGATATCAATAAACTTAGATGATTCAATTTTTTTATCTAATTTAGATGGATTCAATGATTAAATTATTAGATCGCTGTTTAATTTGGATGTATTCATCTGTCGCTATCTTCGGGCTTTGGGCTTTTTGATTTTTTTTAATGTATTTATGATTCTTTTTTTTTGGATCTAGATTTTATTTTATTTTGTTAACTATACTAATAATCTATATCTCATTTTTTTAAATATAAGTTTAGATCTAATAATTATTTATGATTGTTTGAACTTTTTTTACTTATTGGTATTAACTTGATAGTTTGAGATCTTAGATGATATTGGTAGAAACCGTTATAATTATAGGATTGTACAATTTTTTGTTTTCCGCTGCTTTGCATTATTATACTTCCTGTGGATGTATATGTATGTTTGTGAGAATCCCCCCATGGCGAGAACTTGTTATTTTTTATTTTGTTGTTTATTGATTTAACCTCTTTATGTTGAGGTAGTTTTGTTATTCATTGATGTAAATCTCCTTATATTGAGGTAGTTTTATTATAATTTAATGTAAACCTCTTTATGTTGAGGTAGTTTAAATTTTTGCAAATATCGATGAAGCAAAGACAAAGCAAAGAAAGAGGACATGAAGACTAGATCTCTAGGTTCTCTATCGCAGGGATACATCTAAATATTGTTCTTGCCATGTGTTTGGTTGGGGGATGAATGAATTTATTTTTTGTTGCTATTCTGTTTTAAATTGCATTGAATTTTAATCGAGCTAAGACAGATATGTCCTTTAATTTCCTCAGATAAAAATATCAAGTGGGAGAGGGTTCTTGATGAAACCCACGACCTTCCATTATCTATTCACAATAGTATTGAAACGGTACCCCGTCTTTCCTTGTGAAGCTCCCTAACGGAGGATACTTAACATGGACTATAAGTGTGAATTTCTTTAAGTTAGAATATGAATTGGTAGCATGAAATGAGATTCTCCCATCGAGAACTTAATTCATGCAATCAATTTTAAATTCTTGATAATGGTGTACACTCGACCAATAAATAATGGTAGACTCCCCAACGAATGTTTATCGTTAAGTATTAGAGCCAAAGAAATCGGATGTTAATTTGACATATCATGTCTAAGATAATTAATGGGTTTTCCGCTAGTTAGTTGGAGCAAATTTTTCCAACGAAAATTTGTAGCCATAGGACTGGTCATCCAAATTTTCTCTATAAGTTTATGGTTTGAGGAAAACCATATTGATTATGATGAAAATTTTAAAAGTTTTGTTTAAACCATTTTTGCTCTAGTTCTTATATTATTTTAAATTATTTCAGATGTCTTTTGGCATGAACCCACACTTTATGATTCTTAAAGACAATAAGTTAGAATGACCTAATTATATTGACTTGAAACGCAATCTTGACATTGTCCTTACATCTTAGAATTACAAATTTGTACTTCTAGAAAAGAAACCTGATGAGCCAACGGATGAAACTTCCCGGGAAGATTTTGATTATCATGAAGTATGGTTTAAGGCTGATGACATGGCTAAATGTTATATTTTGGCGTCCATGTCAAACGTGCTTCAACACCAGCACAATGAAATGCCGCATGCTTTAGATATGATAACAAGCTTAAAAGAGATGTTTGCCAGTCAATCGCGAGACGCAAGGCAAGTTGTGATGAAAGCGATAATGAATGCTGAGATGTCTGAGGGTACTCCTGTTCGTGAGCATGTCTTGAAAATGATGAACTTCAAATTCTTGGTGTAGTAATCGATAAGGAAACCCAAGTTGACATGATCCTTCAGATGCTACCACGCTCATTCAATCAGTTCATGCTCAATTACAATATGAGCAAAATGAATCTGTCTCTTTCCGAACTGATGAATGAGTTGATTGCGGCTTAAGGTATCGTTAAGCCAAAAGTAGTGTTTTCATTGGTGAAACTTCTTCTATCAAATCGAAAGTTAAGATATGAAAGAAGAAGCAAGGCAAAAATTTTGAAGGTAAATCTGGTTCTGGGAAACCAACAAAGCTTGTGAATCGGTATCAAAGGGCATTGGAAAGGGAACTGCATGAAGTATCTGGCAAAGAAAAATGCCAACTCAGGTATGCCTGAATCCCTAGTTGTTGAAACATGTTTTATGGAGAAGTCTATAGACACTTGGTGTTTTGACTCAGGAGCCACTGACCATGTTTGTAATTCCATGCAGGGGTTCAAGACAACAAGGAAACTAAGTGATGGCGAAGTTGACATTTATGTAGGATTGCAACATCGAGTTAAAGCAGTAGCAGTAGGATCAGTTGATTTGCAGTTTAGTGATGGAAGATCTTTAGATTTGAATAATGTTCTTTATGTTCCAGATATGAGGAAAATTTTAATTTCAGTTAAATCCTTGTGGAAACATGGATATTCTACTTTATTTGAGGACAAAGCCATAGTTAGTAAGAATGGCAAGTTTATTTATCCTGGTATACTAAAAGATGAATTATATTTGATTCATACTATTTCTTCCAAACTGCCTATTAATGAAACTAATGCCTTATCTAGTACTATATCAAACAAAAGAAAAACACATTCTAGTAATTCTAAGGCTTTTTGGCACTTATGTCTAGGACATATCAACCCTGATAGGATTGAAAATTTGGTGAAAAGTGGATCTTTGGGTCCCTTGGCAGAGGAGCCTATGCCAGTTTGTGAATCTTGTTTGCAAGGAAAAATGACTAGAAGACCATATTATGGAAAAGAAAATGAGCCAAAGAACCTCTAGAATTGGTACACACAGATGTATGCAGATCTATGAGCACTACTGCAAGGGGAGACTATGAGTATTTGTGACTTTCACAGATGATTACTCAAGATATGGAATGCATCACAAGTCTAAAACTTTTGAAAAGTTCAAGGAGTTTAAGACAAAAAGTGAAAAGCAACTAGGTAAATACTTGAAGATTCTTCGATCAGATCGAGGAGGATAGTACCTCTCTAGTGAGTTTCGGGATTATCTTACGCAGTATGGGATTGTACCACAGTTATCTGCACCTAACTGTCTCCAACAGAATGGTGTGGCTGGGAGGAGGAATAAGACTTTACTTGATTTGGTTAGATCTATGATGATTTACGCTATATTACCTATATCTTTTTGGGTATATGCCCAACTTACAGCTGTTTATCTTTTGAACTTGGTTCCATCTAAGGCTGTTGATAGCACACCTACTCAGTTATGGAGTGGAAGACAACCAAGTATACAACATTTGCGTATATGGGGTTGTATGCATATGTGCGGAAGCAACAACCAGATAAGCTGGAAACAAGATCAGAAGCTTGTCTTTTCATTGGGTATCCAAAAGGAACTCGTGGAGGCATGTTCTATAGTCCTAGTGAACATAAAGAATTTGTTTCAACACATGCTGTTTATCTAGAGGAAGACTATGTGATGAAACATATTTCACGATGTGACTTGATTTTGCATGAGTTGTCAGATAATCTGACACCAAGTCTTGATAGTATAGATGCAAATTTACCCGATACTAGTTTAGTTACCATAGAATTCTATATTGTACCGGTACTTCGTCGTAATGGGAGAGAAACTAGACTAACTGGCAGATACATGCTTTTGGGAGAAGTCTCCGGGCCCATCCCTGATGAGCATGACTTAGATGCCAGACACTACAAAGAGGCACTTAAAGATGTTGACTCAAAATCCTGGCAAAAAGGCAATGAAATCAGAAATGGAGTCAATGTACTCTAACAAAGTTTGGAATCTTGTAGAACCACCTGCAAATAATAAACCTTTTGGATGCAAGTGGGTATACAAGAGACAGAGAGGAGTAGATGGGAAGGTTGAAACCTTTAAAGCACGATTAGTGGCAAAGGGTTTTAATCAAAAGGAAGACATTGATTATGAAGAAACCTTTTCGCCAGTGGCTATGTTGAAATCTATTCGAACTCTCTTATCCATTGCAGCTCATTTCGATTATGAAATTTGGCAAATGGATGTCAAGACCGCATTCTTGAATGAGTGTCTTGAAGAAGAGATTTACATGTCTCAACCAGATGGTTTCATAGTTAAGGGCTAAGAGGATAAAGTATGCAAGTTGGATAGATCCACTTATGGACTAAAACAAGCATCTAGGAGTTGGAACATGTGCTTTGATCAAAAGATAAAGTTCTATGTTTTCGATCAAAACGAAGATGAACATTATGTGTACAAAAAGATTGTGGGCAAAGTAGTGATATTTTTAATTCTTTATGTTGATGACATTCTGCTCATTGGTAATGATGTAGGAGTCATGGCAACGATCAAAATTTGGTTGTCAAAATAGTTTGATATGAAGGACTTGGGAGAAGCCACTTATATTCTTGGCATTAAGCTCTTTCGAGATCGCAAGAAAAGAAAAATGGGACTTTTCCGGGCTGCGGATATAGATAAGATACTGGTTAGTTTTGGCATGCAAAATTCCAATAAAGGTCTTTTACCTTTTAGACATGGAATACCTCTTTCCAAGGAACAATGTCCAAAAACAGCTGAGGAAAGAGAGAAAATGAGATCAGGTCCTTATGCATCAACAGTAGGAAGTCTCATGTATGCTATGCTTTGTACACGACCAGATCTGACATCTGTTACGTAGTTGGCATGGTCAACATGTATCAATCAGATCCAGGCTTCCAATATTGGTTAGTTGTTAAACACATATTGAAGTATCTCAATGCTACAAAAGATTATGTGTTAGTATACAGCAGTTCCGAATTGTCACCAAGAGGTTACATCGATTCTGATTTCCAATCAGACAAAGATGCTAGTAAGTCTACTTTTGGATATGTTTTCACCTTGGGTGGAGAACCATCAATTGGAGGAGTGTGAAGAAATCTTGTATTGCTGATTCCACCATGGAAGCTGAGTATGTGGCTGCATCTGAAGCAGCTAAAGAAGCAGTATGGCTCAGACAGTTTCTTTTAGATTTTGGAGTTGTATCACTGGCATCGTCACCTATGATTTTATATTGTGACAACACTGGTGCAGTTGCACAATCTAAGGAACCAAGAAACCATAAGAAGGCAAAACACATTAAGCGAAAGTATCACATCATTAGAGATTTTGTCAACACTGGAGAAATCGCTATAACTAAGATACCATCATCTACAAAGACATTGCCGCAAAAGAGTTTTGAGTGTCATCTGGGCAGCATGGGTCTTAAGAGGGATTAGATTGCTACTTTTTAAGTGATTGTTAGTATGCCCTCAAAGTTTATCTTTAAACTGTGAGTGCAAGTGGGAGTTGTAGGGTTATATGATTAGACAAAATTTTATTTATTTATTTGCCATTTTATTAATAGAACAATTTTTGGTTTATTCACAAATATTGATATTGTGCATCAACAAGGTCCATGTTGCATAGTAATTAAGCCTATGCACAAAGAACATATTCACAGTCTATAATAGAACTGAGCATTCTATTTGGCAGACTGTAGCACAACAAGTGAGAGGGTCGACTCAAACTTGTTGTGCTAGTTCGTTTAGTATGAATTGATGGAACAAAGAATGGTTACACTTATAAATAACCACAAGATAGTGTTATCGTTAAAGGCAATATAAACATGACCTCTAAATCCTGAGCATATAATGAACTCGTTTTTTTTAATATTGTGATATTTTGATAAATCAAAGAGTGAGGCTTTCTAGACCAATAGGAATAGGTTGTTCCAGCTCGATATCGTCAAGAATTCTTGGTGGCATGAGGTTCGTTTTCGAAGCATTTTTCCTTAGTCTTCTTCTGTCTCTCCATGTCCTTGGAAGGGGCCGCTCCCCCCTCGACATGAACTCTGGTCCTCCGGACGGATGAGTAACGCGTAATAACCTGCCTTTGGGAGGGGAACAACCACTGGAAACGGTTGCTAGATTGAATACCCGGATCGAATTAGAGTTCACGCCGCCCGCCCTGAACAAATAGGAGGCGTGGGCTTTTCGAAGGCACGCGCTGGTCAGGTCAATAAGCTTATCTTTCGGCTTAAGCTTCTATTGCATCTGCCTCGATGCATTGGATGTGTATTATTAGAAATGTGGGAATATGTATTTGCAATACGGAATCCTATCTCTTTTAGGATATTTTGTTCATTTAACGAAGGTTATAATCCGACAGTAAAATCCAATGGGTATATTTTACAGAAAAAATATTTTATTATTTACAATTTTTTTTGTAAAAAAAAATAAATTTTTTTTGGGAGTCATTGTTAGATTGTATAAAATGTTAAATGTGTAAACAAGGTTTAAGTTACAAATTGACCTATAGAGGTGGTATCAAAAATTCCAAGGGTGCGTTTGTGAATATCGGTAAAGGATGAGTGTCTTGTAGAACTATATTATGACAGAAATCTAATAATAATTTAGATTTTAGTTGGGGAGCAAAATACAAATACATAGTGGACAGTATTGTAATTTTATCCCAATTAGGATTTCCTAAAGTTCCTAACCCTAGACTTTCATCTCCTCTATAAATATGAGAATAAGGGTAAAACCTTGTGGACTCTCTTGTGCCCCACCACCACGGTATAGAAGAAAAGGAGAGGAAGAACTAGAGTTAGAATTGAAGGGGAAAAAAAAAGAAGAGTAATGCTACATCCACTACCAACTTCACTACATTTTTCTTCACTACCTTAGGTGGCACACTCCAATAGGTGGGAGAAAAAAGAGTAGGTGGGACAACTTTCCAATAGAAGTGTGTCACCTAAGGTAGTGAAGAAAATGGTAGTAAAATTGGTAGTGGATGAAGCATTATTCAAAAAAGAAACAAGAAATCAAAGCTTGATGGTAAAATTTATTGATTTCTGTTCTTATTATTTTATTTGAGATTAGATTAGATATTAGAGCATTGTGATCTTGGAAATAGGATAGAACGAATCCCAACAGTTTCACGTTTTAATTATGTGGATTCTGGCTGGTTTCTTGATTCGAGTAGTTCTTCTCATATTTTCTCGGGGAGAGAGAGAGAGAGAGAGATGTTTTCTACTTGCATGTCTACAATAGTTCGTTAAGTGAGGACGGGGGCTGGTGAGAGTTGTGACGTTGTGGGTGAGAGAACATTTTAGTTGGAGACGCCATTTGAAAAGAGGTTCACATTGAAGAAGGTAATGCATGTTCCTTTGTTTAAATAGAACCTAATATCCTTGGGAATTCTAGAAGCACAGGACTTCATGTACACAAATCGAGATGGAGTTCTATGAGTTTGGGGAGGTCGTGATAAGGTGATGAAGGTAAGGATGGGGGTTTAGCACAACCACTATAAGTTTTGTGGGAATGAGAAGACTCGACAAAGTATTTTAAAGCCCATCGTTTCTAAAGCATATAATCTCGGCATCTTATTAATGAAACAGGGTAACCAGACTCCACCTTTTCCTAAAATATATATATATATATATATATATATATATATATATATATATATATATATATATATATATACCGTGGCACCCTGTGATAGCGGCCACCATGTGAATTTCCAGTTCCACAACCTTGATCTAAATTAGTAGACATAATTAAATTAAGTTATTGAGTTTTAGGAATTTAAAAAGGGCCAGATAGGAGCTTGAGCTGTCCAGTCTTTTTTCTGGGCCTAGCCCAATGGCTTACTTTAAGGATCAAGATTGGGGCCTTGATTAATTTGCTGTTGTATTTCATTTTGTTATACTAAATTAAAAACAGAACCAAAGGAGATTTTCTATCAAATGACCACACTCCTTTCTATCAGAAAAAGAAAGGAAAATAAAAAATAAAAGAAAATCAAGTGACCAAGCTCCTCATAGTTCACGTAACTCACCTTTTTAAGATAACAAAGTTTAGATATCTATACATATTTTTTAAGATCTTGAAGGTGACTTGTCTACTATAGTTATCTAAAGTTTGGTCTCTCTAGATCACATTCTGAAGGCATTCTACATTCCTTTTTTTTTTTACCTCAAATTTAATATCATAAATCATAGGTTATAGTAGATATTAAACTCGAATTCAACCATATTAATTTTTTAAGCTAAAATGACATGTAGGTTGCATTTTTCTACATTCACTAAAAAAACTTACTTTTGTATCCTTATAGAACCTAACTGAAGGTGCATAAAGGTATGTAACATATTGGTAGTTCTGTAGTTTACGAAGTGAACATTTAGCTATGAGGTAAAATGACTTATTTTTTTTTGAAGGTGACCAAAAAGTTAAAATACCTATAGTTAACTTATCTAAAAAATGGTTCCTGAACGTATCAGAAGCAAGATGACTGTAGATATCTTACATACCTCTACTCTACTATGTGTACCCCTGGTTATCTCCGTTTTCAATTGGGGCCTTACATTTTCTATAATCTGCACCAAATCCCTTGTTAATCAATTCTTTGCAAAACCAATAATTTGTTGCATTAAATTACAAATTTTCTTTTGTCAATCTAAATACACCAGTAATTTACATGTGCGATGAACGTCTTTATATATATATATATAGGAAAATGCTTTATTGAAAACGCAAATGTCTGTGAAAACGTGAAAAGCCACCTAGGCCGTTGTTGAAAACAACGGCCTAGGTTATAATGCATTATAACCTAGGCCGTTGTTTCCAACAACGGCCTAGGTTATTTTTACGGGTTTTCACAATATTTGCATTTTCAACTGAGTATTTCCCATATATATATATATATAGAGAGAGAGAGAGAGAGAGAGAAAGGTTCAGGTGAGAACCATTCCCTGGGGTGAGAACCTAAGGGCCTATCCTAGCCATTCATCTGTGTAATCTTAACGGTCAAGATTTTTTAAAATTAAACAATAAGATTAATTAATTTCTGCATTAAGATGTCAATCCCTTTAATTAAGGGATGGGGACCGCGTAATCCCTTTAATTAAGGGATGGGGACCGCGTAATAATTAATAGCAATTGATAGTAACCGCAGAATCGATATAGACTCATTTTGAACATAATTAAGAAATCTTGGCCCTTGAAACTCAATTTTACACGTTGTGATTGGTTTATTTATTTTCATGATCATTTTTACTGCAAATTGTATTCCACAATAAGAATATTTTTGATATTTACAAACCTACATCATCATTACTTTAATTTTAAATAGCAACTGTAATAACTATAAATAGCAACTGTAATAATTATAAATAGCAACTGAAATAATTATAAATAGCAACTGAAATTGGTGAAGGAATACTATAAATAGCAACTGAAGTTAAAATTATAAATAGCAACTGAAGTTGCTATTGTATCTACTTACAATACAGTTGCTATATAGTGAACGAATTGTAATAGCAACTGTAATAACTATATAGTGTAATAACTATAAATAGCAACTGTAATAATTATAAATAGCAACTGAAATAATTATAAATAGCAACTAAAATTGGTGAAGGAATACTATAAATAACAACTGAAGTTAAAATTATAAATAGCAACTGAAGTTGCTATTGTATCTACTTACAATACAGTCAGTTGCTATATAGTGAACGAATTGGTGATGATTCTGAAGTTGCTATTAAGTTGGGATACAAAATCTTCTCGAATAGCAACTGTAATAATTATAAATAGCAACTGTAATAATTATAAATAGCAACTGAAATAATTATAAATAGCAACTGAAATTGGTGAAGGAATACTATAAATAGCAACTGAAGTTAAAATTATAAATAGCAACTGAAGTTGCTATTGTATCTACTTACAATATAGTCAGTTGCTATATAGTGAACTAATTGGTGAAAGAACGAATTGGTGATGATTCTGAAGTTGCTATTAAGTTGGAATACAAAATCTTCTCGAATAGCAACTGTAATAATTATAAATAGCAACTGAAATTGGTGAAGGAATACTATAAATAGCAACTGAAGTTGCTATTGTATCTACTTACAATACAGTCAGTTGCTATATAATGAACTAATTGGTGAAGGAACGAATTGGTGATGATTCTGAAGTTGCTATTAAGTTGGGATACAAAATCTTCTCGAATAGCAACTGTAATAATTATAAATAGCAACTGAAATAATTATAAATAGCAACAGAAATAATTATACAACAATACTTGACCACTTAAACAGCAACTGTAATAATTATAAATAGCAACTGTAATAAACAGTAACTGTAAGGAACGAAATGGTGAATGATTCTGCAGTTGCTATTAATTTGGAAAACAAAATCTTCTCCAATATTTTACGGGAATAAATTATTTCTCTCTCCAATTTGACCAAATTTGCCTTAACCGTCGCACACAAAAAAAGGCAATTTATAATTATTCCTTTTATTACGCGGTCTCCATCCCTTAATTAAAGGGATTGACATCTTAATGCAAAAATTAATTAATCTTATTGTTTAATTTTAAAAAATCTTGACCGTTAAGATTACACAGATGAATGGCTAGGATAGGCTCTTAGGTTCTCACCCCAGGGTTGGTTCTCACCCGAACCGACCCATATATATATATATATATATATATATATATATATATATATATATATATATATATATATATATATATATATATATATAATAAAACACAAAGAAAACTATCAAGTGGTTTTCCTTCAATCCCCCCAAAATTAAAAGCCCAGATCTAACCTCACAAAACACATTCTCTTCCCCCTTCAAAATTTTCTCCCAAAACTCAAATTCAAATCCCCCCCCCCCCCCATGCACACACACACACACAAATTCATTTATCTATTTAATTATCTCTCTCTCTCTCTCTCTCTCTCTCTATGTATATTTGTTGCAAATGAATTTCAAATGATTTGATTTTACATATTTAGACTAATTTAGATGTGTAGATCAATGTGAACGGTTCGGATTTTCAATATGAACGCCCGAAGACCTAGTGTTCACGCGGTGAGCACTAGAGGAGTGCTCAACCGATCATTTCCTTATATATATATATATATATATATATATATATATATATATATATATATATATATATATATATATATATATATATATATATATTTATGGGAAATGCTCCATTGAAAATGCAAATGTTGTGAAAACACGTGAAAACCACTTGGGCCGTTGTTGGAAACAACGGCCTAGGTTATAATGCATTATAACCTAGGCCGTTGTTTCCACGATTTCCAACAACGGCCTAGGTGGTTTTCCACGTTTTCATCGCTAAAGTACGTTTTCAATGTATATATATATATATATATATATATATATATATATATATATTGGGAAACTTTCCGTTGCACACCAGTCCAGTGTGCAAGCTCGTGCGCACTGTGTGTAGACCGTCCGATCTTCTTGATCCAGATCTAACGGATCAGATCCCGCTCCCGCTCATCTGTTAATGTGGGGGGGTATATTCGGAATTTCACCCCCCCTAAACATACATCTGGCTTCATCCTTCTCCTTTCCCAAATTATCCCGCTCCCGCTCCTTCATCCTCTTTCTCAGAGCGAAAAAAACCCTAGCCATTTCTCAAATCGGAACCCATCGATGAGCTAGAAGCTCCTTCTAAATCCTGCAGTCCTTTCCCCCTCTCTCCCGCTCACCTCCTTCCTCCTTTTCGATTTTAGAAAAACAAAACCCTAGCCCCAAAATCATCTCCTTCCTCCTCGAACGATCAGAACCCATCGACAGATCGATTCTCCTCCTCGTGACGCGAGCAAGATCTGGAAGCTCATTTCATTATTCTCATCTCTTTCTCCCACATTCCTCTTCGTTACTGAAGGTAATCCTTTTTTTTATTATTTTTTTTAATTTTTTTTTTATTTTTTGTTTGTTGATAATGTTGGGAAAAGAACACCTCTTTATGATTTAGGTTTTAAAAATAATTTTTAAAGTTTTTGTCGAAATTAAATCCGAAATGGACATCTTGGCCATGGTTATTGAAGGTAATGAAATTCAAGTATTTCATATGAATATGTAGTTATAAATTTTAGTAAATTCATGCAGGTAGTGTTGTAGTGAGATTTGGCCTATGTTATTTGGCTTTTTTTATGATTATGTAGTTGTATATTTTAGTTAGGTTTTAGTGTGTGTTGTTGGATGCAAATCCAAGTATAACCTTTAGCATGCCTTTTTTTGTTAGATTATTTGTATTATTTGTTGGAAAGTGTGTGTTGTTGGATGTAGTGTTCACAAAATTGTATTTTGTAGTTGTTATATTTTGCGGAACTTGTATGTTGTGCTGGGCTGGATGTAATCTTGTAAATTAAGAACATCTCTTTTATTGTATTGGTATATATATGTTGTGCTGGACTCTCCTCTTTCTTTTCCTTTCTTTCATGTAAGAGGACAATGGGTGACTTTTGAAATGAAACATGGTGAACCCTATATAAAAGAATGACTCTTGTTGATATTGGTATTGGTATTTTTAATTTGAAATCATTTGCTGATCTGTTTGAGGTATAATTTCTGAAGCTTGATGATGTTAAGCTCTTTTATTCTGAAACATAAAGTAATTTTACGTTACAAAACATGTATTTGTTGTTCTGATTGCAGAAAGGAAAACCAAAAAATGCAGCAAGTACCATCAATTATCATCTCAAGCGTCTCGGCAAAGACAAATTCTTCTGATGGAAATTTCTCATTGTTATTTGTTATTTATAAATTCAGAAATTGTTTCTTGTAAACACTATGACCAAGAATACATTTTTGGATATTTCTGAGCTTGAATATGTGCTAGATATCTGGAGATCACATTCAGATGTGAAATCCTTATTTCTTGTTGATTACAGTTTTCTCTGCATGAGCAGTGGATTTATGGATGACAGTAGTTCTTTGTTTGTGGAGATGGATGACCACTAAATAATTTTGACCTGGAGATTTATGGATGACTGTAGTTGTACTCATGTTTTGTTAATGTTCATCTCTCTTACTTAAAACTATTATTGCTTATCAAACAATGTAGAGCCCGCAATGACAGCTACAGTGGAAATGTTGTTCCCTGTGAATTTAACTTGTATTCCACAAATTGTTGCAACAGATGCATGTGCAAGTAGAGGAGTTGTAGCTCCTTGCAACTCCGATTTTGTAGGCACAACTATATTGTGATGATTGTGTTCAGTTTAGTTACCAACTAGTTATAGAACTGGACTTGTAGAGCTTCGAGTGACAAACTGTCGTATTACATCAATTAACCATTTATATATGGCACATATTTGTGTGGTAGACTGCCTGTGAGGAAACAAAAAGCAGTCTTATTGCCTTTATGCAGTACTCAGAATAATATGGTAATCGCAACTTATATGTAAGCCTTAGTCATGAATTTGTTTTTCTGGTGAAGATTGCAGTGGTTGATGATTGGTTGTACACACTTTGTGGTACAAAGCACAAAGATGGATTTGACTAAACAAGCCATCTTCATCAGGCAATCTGCTTTGGTTTAGTTCTGAGGATTAAGAGACAAACGGACCATTTGAACTAAACTAGAATACCACACATCTGAAATATGAATTTCCATGAACATATGTACCAGTACTACTCATCGATAAAGATTAACCATAGTGCTACGCCTATCTATCAAGTTTGCTGCGATCAAGGTAAGCTGCCATATGATCATCTAAGAAAAAACAAACAAGCTGTAATTAGCCACAACAACCACACTCATTCTGATCATGACCATTTAACACAGAATTCAATTGATACACTTGCATCTTAATATCTTAAATAAGTGTAATAATTTTTTACACATACAAAAATCTTAACTAAAGTTAAATTTCAACTGCACAGCAAAAAGAAAAGAAATTCATGCTACAAAAAATTAATAATAAAAGAGATAAAATTATGCTACAATTAGAATTCAAAACTCTCCCACAGTATCGTTTTACGTCTTCTTGAATTCGAGTTACCACCAGCAATCTACACAAGTCATTCTAACATGAGAGCTATCAGAACCTAATAAAGACGGAGACCAGCGCCCGATTAGAAATATCAGCTACAGAGGCAAGCCTAGTTCAACATAGAGCGGTTTGAGGCCGGGTTCATCCAACAAGCTTAGTGCAGAAAATCCATCATGAGTGATAAAGTTCGGGCAGCATTTCCTCTGCAAATTTTGTAACACCACCATACTGGTGAAAAGGCAAAGAGAGATGTCAGTAGACGGTTGAATAGACTTTAATAGATAGCATAAAGTAATTTTACATTACAGGATGATTATTGTTCATGAAATGAATTTAAGTAGGCTCAAAAATGACTTTAATTCACAGACTGCGATGGTGTAGCAACATTTGGCTGCAGTTGAACTGCCACGCCAAAATAGCTGTAACAATCACAATTCCGATCATGTTTTACCACAATTTTAATTAAATGCATCCCCATTTCCAAAGGGTCCACATTAACCAAAAGGAAACCATCAGACAGTGTGCAGAATCAAACAATGCAATCAAAAACTTTCCAAAAACAATGTATCAGCCAATCCAGTATGCAGCCCCGTATAGGGAAACTTTCAGTTGTACACCAACCCAGTATGCACACTAGCCCAGTGTGCAAGAACATGCAATGCTGTAAAGTTGCACTGAATATACAATTTGTATATTAATTACAACTGAATATACAAATGTAACTTAACAAAAATTCAACTATCAGCCGAAATGAAAGCTTAAGGGGATAACAAAAATCCAACTATCAGCATATGAATCAACTATCAGAACAAAAATTCCCATTGCGAACTCCCACATTAACAGATGAGAGGGAGTGAATCCCTTCCGTTGTATGGGGATCAAAATGGATGTATATGATCGGATGGTCTACAACCAGTGCGCACTGGATTGCACACTGCGATGGTTTAGAATTCGTGAAATTCATCACTGCCTATCAAATCATCCCGTACCAAATAATAAAAGTAGGGTATCAATAGTTACCAAAGCAAACTTGTTAATGAAATACTTCCCTCAGTTGGCACTATCGTGAGAATCCTCGGAACTATTCTCAGTAGATGAATTCACATCATCTTCGGCCAATGCACGCTTGCCACTGAAAATTGAAAAAACAACATAAAAGTCATTATTTTTTGCAAACTATATAATAATTAATAATAATTTTCATAATGTTCAAAATTTTACAAATACCATTAAATACCTTTCATTTTTCTTCGGGCAAGTTCGCGCATCATGGCCTTGCCCACGCAAACCACAACAATTGCACTTCCTAGGTTTAACTCTCATATAATCAAGATGTCCATTTCGGATTTAATTTCGACAAAAACTTTAAAAATTATTTTTCAAACCTAAATCATAAAGAGGTGTTCTTTTCCCAACATTATCAACAAACAAAAAATTAAAAAAATTAAAAAAAATTAAAAAAAAATAATAAAAAAAAGGATTACCTTCAGTAACGAAGAGGAATGTGGGAGAAAGAGATGAGAATAATGAAATGAGCTTCCAGATCTTGCTCGCGTCACGAGGAGGAGAATCGATCTGTCGATGGGTTCTGATCGTTCGAGGAGGAAGGAGACGATTTTGGGACTAGGGTTTTGTTTTTCTAAAATCGAAAAGGAGGAAGGAGGTGAGCGGGAGAGAGGGGGAAATGACTGCAGGATTTAGAAGGAGCTTCTAGCTCATCGATGGCTTCCGATTTGAGAAATGGCTAGGGTTTTTTTCGCTCTGAGAAAGAGGATGAAGGAGCGGGAGCGGGATAATTTGGGAAAGGAGAAGGATGAAGCCAGATGTATGTTTGGGGGGGGGGGGGGGGGGTGAAATTCCGAATATACCCCCCCACATTAACAGATGAGCGGGAGCGGGATCTGATCCGTTAGATCTCTATCAAGAAGATCGGACGGTTTACACACAGTGCGCACGAGCTTGCACACTGGACTGGTGTGCAACGGAAAGTTTCCCTATATATATATATATATATATATATATATATATATATATATAGATAGAGAGAGAGAGAGAGAGAGAGAGAGAGAGAGAGAGAGAGAGAGAGTTAATTAAATAAATAAATAAGTTGTTTTGGGAGAGAGAGAGAGAGAGAGAGAGAGAGTGAGTGAGATCTTCGGTTGCACACTACTTTGGTCAGCACTCACGAAATAGAGCACCTATGACAAATCTGAACCGCTCATATTGTTCTATATACCTAAGATAGCCTAACAATAAAAAATCAATTAATTTAAAATTCATTTGTCCATGATTTACATCATCACAGAATTGTATGGCTGAAAATTCTAACAGCATGATGGATGGGCAAATGAACTTCAAATTACTTGATTTTTTATTGTTATACTATCTTAGGCATATAGAACAATATGAGCGGTTCGGATTTTTCATAGGATCTTTATTTCATGAGTGCTCACGGAGTGCTCACCAAAAGTAGTGTGCAACCGAAGAGGACTCTCTACACACACACACACACACACACACTCTCTCTCTCTCTCTCTCTCTCTCTCATGAAAAAATGGACTTTTATTTACAACTAATTATATATTGTCATACTATTCAAACTTGAGCTACATAATTGTTGATTCACAGTTTACAAGGCTTTTCATATAATGTATTGTTTTGAAGACGTGTCGCAGGCACGTGCCCACGGGCAAATCTAGTATATATATATGAATGAAAAGTTTGACGTTGTCTGGCATCGCACCTAAGACCTAAATTTAGTATTTTAAAAGTAAAAATTCAGATATAGTATGTGTTTGAACCTGAAACCTCGTTTATGTTAGTTATATACGTGCATTGCACATATTGGTAGATTTACAAATGATACTAATGTCTTCTCCCATTATAATGTAAGCAGCAAAATATATATATATATATATGGGTAAAAGGGATATGAGCAACTTGCTTATTTAGTAAATGAGCAATTGATTATGTGGCATGCATGTGATACATTGGACAATTAACTCTTTTAAGGATTTTCCAATCACATGCATGCCACATCATCAATTGCTCATTTACTAAATGAGCAAGTTGCTCATATCCCTTTTTTCCTATATATATATATATATATATATATATATATATATATATATATAAATCATCAATTGCACCAAATCTTGAACAAATTCTAGACCATCTTTACTACTTTTGCATAGTTTTGCATATTAAATGAAATGAACAAAAATAAGTCGAAAAAGAAAATGAAAAAAGAAAAGGAAAAAAAAACCCCTAAAAACTAGCTGAGGTACATCATCATCTGGGATGGACAGCTAGCGGTATGAGCTCAGACAGTGGCGTAGCGATCGGCGTCGGCACCGGTGAGCTCCGACATACTGGACACGTGGCGCTCATCCGAAGCCACTCATCCACACATCTGGCATGAAAACAATGGCCGCACTCCGCCATTCTCCTCACAGCCTCCCCATCCTCGTACTCCCCCAAACATATAGCACAGGGGCCCACCATCCCAACTCCGCCGTCCACGTGGCTGCGACTGTAGTGGAACTTGGGGTAGTAACAGTCGATGGTGGGCCCGTCAAGGCCCAGAATGACTGCAGCAGGTGGTGTAGGAGGGGAGCTGATCAAGTTGGTGGGGCCCAAAGCGGTGGTGGATTTGAGGCGGATGCAGATGTAGGAGGCAAGGGTGATGGTGGAGATGAGGACGAGGATGCCGACGGCAATGGCGATGCCGTAGCCGAGGCCGACGGCCGCGGAGGAGGTGGTGGTTGAGAAGGAGTAGTTATCAGACATGGGAGAGGAGGAAGAGGTAATTAAGCACTAAAGAAGGAAAAGGGAGAGTGTGTTGTTTATTGTTTGTATGTTTGTTTGTTTTTAGGTAGGAGAAGGTGAGGTCCATGAGAGATTATTAATTGCTGTGATAAATGCATGGTGATGGTGGGAGTACTGAGTAGTAGTAGTAGAGGCCTACTGGAATTACTGTTATGACCTTGGTTTAGTGAGGTTGTTGTCGTTTGGGTCATTAATTAAAGTACCCTTGGGGTCTCATCTTGTCTTGCACGTTTATGTTTGGTTCTTTGCATTGCAATTGCAGATCTGTCCTGTTCAGGATTTTTTTTTCCCAAAATAAAAAACAATAATAATATTGTACCAGTTGAAATTTATGGACTAAACAAAATAATCATATAGGTTAGATATTATATTAGATTATTAGTCTCATATTGAAATATGTATTAGATTAGTTTTGCTTCTCGCTTATATATATATACAAAATATTGTACTCACTATAATCAAATCAATAACATTTTCTCAATATTCCTACACCTAATTACATCATAATCCATAATCTTTACTCTTTCAAACACCAACAAGAGCGGCTACATCAACAGCAAAGACGACAATACTTCCCTCATCCTCCGACTGCAACCTCCGACTACATCAACTGCAACCTCCCGACCTCCTTCTTACTTCAACTGCAACTTCCCCCGAATCCCAACATCCTTGGCCTCCCGCTGCACCCCACGTACCGGCCTCCCGCTGCATCACTGAAACTCCTTCTCCTCTCCACTGTCTTCATCTCCTAGCCACCACAATTCCTGAACACCCTATCCCCAAACCCAACTCCCACACCCCATCTTTCCGTCGCCTTCCCGTCTCTCCGTCGAACCTTATCTCGTTCTCGTCTGAACCCACTCCCGCCGGTCACCTACAACCGCTCCGCCAGCCCTCGTTCTATCTCAATCCCAACCACTCTTCTCCCGAAACCCAATCTTACTTCCCTCATCTACTTACCCTAGCCACAATCGACCCTTTTAAAAAAAAAAACTCCAACCCAAACCCGTAAACCAAACCCAAATCCAATTCAAACCCGCAAATCCTAATCTTAACCCTACTTCTCTTTACTCCCACTTTGTCTGTTGCCGACGCTGCCGCACCCATTTGTCGTTGTAAAAGAAACAAAAAATAAGTTTGCAGGTACTAGTACTTCTCCAATGGAACCTCAGCTTCGTCCGTATTTACCCATCTCTACTAGATTCCTAGTTACTGCATTTTCCTCTTCACTTATCCATGATACCGGCGTTGACAACAACAACATCTTCCATATTCCTGCTCCACCGCTTCTTCCAACAACAATAATAGTAGCAACATCACGATCCTTATCCCTATCCCAATCCCGACAACAACAACATCGTCGTCCTTATCCCTGCCACATCATCGCCAGTCCAATTCCTCTGCGGCGTACTTCTTTCCTTACTTCTTCTGTCAATATCGTTACTTCAGTTTTGCCATCTCCTTCTGACTAGGTCAATCTTCAGCATCGCCTCACTCGGCTGGAACTCTAGCTATTGGGTCGGTCTGCCAATGCTGGCCCCTCTGCCCCTGCAATCTCTGTTACTCCTGATATGAATTCTTCTTGAATTTTAAGTTCTGGTGCATCCATCATCATACTAATAATTATACATTGTTCACCACCAATACTGCACTTTCCTCTCACTCTCCATCCTTTCATACAGCTGATGGCTTACAACTTCTCACTACACACTCATAATCTAATAGCTCTCCCACTCTCACATTTCCTTGTGTTCTTTATGCTCCTCACTTATCCATGAACCTTATTTTCATTAATGCTTTGTGCGATAGTGGTATTATCGTTGCATTCGATTCTTTTGGTTGTTCTATTATGGATTCACACACTGACATGAGTTTAGGCATGCACATCGACATGGTCCTCTATATCATCTAGATTTTTTTCACGCACATAGATCTCATCCTAATTTTGCTGGTATTGTGTCATCTGATGTTGATCTGCATCACAGACGTTTATGTCATGTTAGTGAGTCTTGTCTCAAGACTTTAGCCTGTAGTGGTGTCCTTGGCAATCTTTCTGTTATACGTTTGTATGTTTGTCAGGGTTGTTAGTTGGCCAAACACATAGTACTCCCTTTTAATAACAAAAACACTTTTCAAACCACTCATCATTTTGAACTATCTCATTCTGACATATAGGGATCCTGTCCTATACTTACTAGTAAAGACTATCTCTATTATGTTGCCTTCACAGAATACTTCACTCGATATACATGAGTTTTTTCTTTTGCACCAACGATATGAGATTCCTGACGTTTACCGGTTCTTTACAACCATGATTTACACTTAATTCGGTGTGCGTGTCAAGATTTTTCACTCAGATGATGTTCTTGAGTACACTTCTACTACTATGAGATCGATCTTTCAATCTCATGGCATACTTTTTCAGCAATACTGTTCTCACACACATGAGAAGAATGATGTAGCTGAACGCAAGCATTGTTACATTCTTGAGACGGCTCATGCACTTTTACTCTCCTCTTCTATTCATCGTCCTTTCTAGGCTGAAGTTATCATGATTTCTATCAGACTCATTAACATCACTCCCTCGTCTTCCCTATCCGGTATAACACCTTATGAGGCTCTTCATCACTCACCGCCGGACTACACTATCCTTTGTATTTTTGGGTGCACCTGTTACGGTATTCTCCCTCTTACTAAGCGCACGAAGCTGACCACTCGTGCTGCTAAGTGCGTTCACCTAGGTATCAGTGTCGAGCACAATGGGTATCACTGTTTTGATCCCTTAGCGCATCATGTCTGTATTTCCCAACGTATCTCCTTTATAGAAGACTTTGCTTACTACATGTCCTCTTCTGAGGATACTAGCTTTCTCGATTTCCCGGTCCCCTCGTCCAGACACATCTTCACGCATTTCCTTCGTCCCACTCCTTTAGCTCTCCTTCCATCTCACGCAGACATTACGACTCTTGCCTCTCCGATAGAGGCCCCTTCCATATCACATGCGTCACCGCATCCACGTGCACCCACCCCTCCTGCATCCCCACAGCCGCATGCAGCCACACCACCTGTATCCTCACCGACCTCACGTCCACACCCTGTACATCCACTACCAGTTCATCAGTCTACACGTACCACTTCGGACATCCCACTAGCGCATTATACACTTGATGCCACTGATCCCTATGACCAGTTTGGTTTTGCAACCCTTGCCTCTTACTCATCACAGTTCCATGCATATCTCATCGCTATACACTCCATACGTGAGTCCAAAAATCTATCAGGAAGCAATTCAATATCTCAAGTGGCGGAAAGCTATTGTAGATAAGTTCCGTGTATTTGATCAGACTGACACTTGGGATGTTGTTCCACTACCAGTAGACATCAAGCCTGCTAGCTGCAAGTGAATCTTGAAGGCCAAATATCGGCCCGATGGCTCCATTGAGCGGCACATGGCTCGTCTAGTTGCTTGAGAATTTACTCAGAAGCATGGCATTGATTATGATGATACTTTTGCTCCAGTGGCACAGATGACTAAAATTCACACTCTCCTTGCTGTTGCTGTCATCCGTTAGTGGCCGTTATACCAGATGGATGTGAAGAATGCATTTCTTCATGGTACCATATCTGAAGTTGTTTACATGCATCCTTCCTTGGCCTTACCACACCTCCTCGTCATGTTTGTCGTCTACGTCGCCCCATATATGGTCTGAAACAGGCTCCTCAAGCATGGTTTGAGTGCTTTCGCAATGTTATCACACAAGCAGATTTCGGTTAGAGTTCATAGGACCACTCTATGTTTAACTCCTCGATCAGCCCACTACAATACTATTTTTCGGATCCTCAGATATCTTCGAGACACTATCACTCCCTCATTGTTCATACTTTCTACATCTAAAGTAAAGCTTAGTGCATATTATGATACAGATTGTACAGGTGATCCTACTACTAGATAGTCTACCACATGTTTTTGTCTATTTCTTGGTGATTCGTTGATCTCATGGCGAAGCAAAAAATATGCAGTTATTGCATATTCTTCCACAGAAGCTGAGTATAGAGCGATTGTAGCTACCACTCGAAAGATTGTTTGGTGGTTGTTTTCAAATATGGGTGTCACTCTTATAGGAGCCACCCCTCTTCATTGTGATAACCGAAGTGCCTTGCATATTACAAGCAACTCGGTATTTCATCAGCGAACGAAACACATAGAGATTGATTACCACTATGTTCGTATGCACTTTGAGGCAGAGACCATTACACTTCATTCTGTGACATCTTCACAGCAGACAACAGACTTATTCAGCAAATTCCACGCTGTCCAGAGATTTTGATGCTTGGTGGGCAAACTCACACTTTTCAACCCACCATGAGTTTGAGAGGTGTTAGATATTATATTAGATTATTAGTCCCATATCGGAATATATATTAGATTAGCTTTGATTCTTTCCTATATATAGTAGATATTGTACTCAGTTACAATCAATTCAATAACATTTTCTCAATATCTCTATTAACCTTAACAATATCTACAATATTACTAAAGTCGTCCGACTGATATTTTGCGGTAAAGTTGGCCAAAAGAAAATGGTGCTTGGCATGGCGGAGTCCTACTCATCCTGCGTTTGTCGAGGTGGCCAAATCTTGTATCCCATGAGTACTCATAATTATGAATAACAACTGAAGTAAACCAAATACATTATGATGTATCCAACTTATTTAGCAATCGCGCGTGTGGAATAATGCAATTGCAGCTGACCAAAAAAACTGAGATTTGGTTTTAGGATATATATATATATATATATATATATATATATATATATATATATATATATATATATATCATGTCAGAGATTTTTGGTTGAACTGAACAGCAAGCAAATTAAATCTTCTTGTTTGAATTAAAAATCCGTACATGGATCTGAAGTCTGAACCTGGCAGGTTAATTATTTTGAATTTAAATATAGGGTTTGCATTAAACTGCATGTATTAGGTGATCAGCCGGGTTTCCAGGTCCACACGCATCCCACGATTAGATCAGTTAACTGGGATCACTTGTATATATGAATCAATTAATTAAGAAAAACAAAATCAGTAAGCAGTAATGTATATACCACTTTTTTTAAGATATGTTCAAACTTTAATTAATAATTTTTCTTAAACTAATTCATCTATTAATAAGTAATAATTTACGTGCGTACATCAAAGAAGCAGTTTGTTTGCATTGGACTTTTGAACTTAAATAACAGAAATGCCCCCCAAACACGGAAATTTGTCAACGTTCACACACTCTGCTCGAAATATTCTAATATAAGAAAGAAAAAAAAAAAGAACAAGAAGCATCAGATTCGAGCAAGGTTTCTTCAACTAGGGCATAATTAAACAGCTTATCAACGGTATAAAAGGGACATAATCCAAGTGAATTTTGTGTTTATATATATTTATCACAGAACCCTTGATGCTTCGGTTCCATGGTCTAGTGGTTAGGACATTGGACTCTGAATCCAGTAACCCGAGTTCAAATCTCGGTGGAACCTTTTTATTTTTTATTTTCTAAAAAATTCACATTATTTTATTTTATTTAACATATATATATCTTTTGCTCTAGTATTTTAATGGGAGAGTCTAACTTTGTAACCAAATAAACACGTACAGTATACGTCCAAACTAAATTCAACGAATACATACATTTATATCAAGGGAAAAATGGGTATGAGCAACTTGCTTATTTAGTAAATAAGCAATTGATGATGTGGCTTATATAAAAACAAACCCATGCATACTTAATATAAAGGAGGTCTCAGGTTCAAAGTCAGCCTACGCTAAAGTTCTTACTTTTAAAAATATATATTTATTACTTTGTAACCAAACAAATCCGTGCAATACACATCCAAACTAAATCCAACAATATATACGTGTACCGCATGTGTCACCCAAATCAAAACATTCAAATATAATTTATTTTTTTTATTCGATACATATTCATTTAATATAATGACTATACTTTTAGCAGACGTACATTATACTAGTACATATATATTCACATAAAGGCTCGTCTATATGTAAAGTCAGTATTATGTATTAGGGCTGACATCCTGTATTCGTGGCGTAATTTTAAGATTCTGAGATATATACTTAGTTAGTTATTTCAGTTTGATCATTATTTTTGTTATTGCTCGCTAATGAAAGTGGATGACATCTGACATTCATGATTCAAAACCAAAATGAAAAGCGCCATCTATTGGTTGGCCGAATATCAACAGGCTAGCGAGCAGCACCGCAAGCACGCGGAGCCTGCAGTGATGCCGATGATGTTTCTCTTGGAATAGATTAGTTACAGTACCAAAGGTTCATAGTAGTACAATAATTAGAGTAGCTAGGTCAATGTACAGGATGCAAATATCAAAACTGCAAGCAATCTAATTGAACATGTTTAGTACCGATCGAGGGAGAAATTTTCAAATATATATTTCAGATTTCTAAATGAGCATCAAATTTTAGAAATGATTAGGTGACCAACTAGAATGCTTTCTGCCCATATGGTGTACTAGTAACTGTTTCTGAACTCCAAAAGTAAACAATGTAACGAACAGGCTCGATCGAAGTAAACAACAACTACATAATCAATCAGCTGAAATCACTAGTAGCAATAATATATTCACATTTGTTTTCTTGCGCATTTCTCCTTGTACATCAACAGAGTAAGTAATTTTGGTACTAAATAATGTTAATGTTCAATTCCCTTGATGTATAAAAATAGTATTTCGGGCGATTTGGATATATTATGATACAAGGGGAAAACTATTGTTTTTTTTTGTCTAATATGTAATCCCCAATAACGTGATATGCACACTTTCAGGGGTAGTTTCTTTTCATGTGAAAAAATGGACCCAGCGTAGCTACTTCAGTTTCAGTAGCTTCAAATTGTACTGAATGAAGGAATTGTGGTGTGTCAAAAATAACTTTAAGCTTCTTTCCGAGTAATCCTGTCAATTAAACAAAAGAAAACCATGTCAAAAAAATTGTTTCCTCATTTGTAATTCTACGTTTAGAACTTTCCACAACAGAATAATCTTCAAACCTGAAGCAGTAGATGCCCAACGATCGACTTCAGTGATTTCATGAATGACGGATAAGTGATGCGAACAGGTGAGTTTCCATACAAAAACACAACATGAATCGTGGATAAAGATTTGTAGTTCCATTGGCAAAGAATACAGGTTAATTTAAACTATCAAGGTATTTCGCAGGCTGCATGCCGAAATGGGAGATCCATAGTTCCATACTATTATAATATTCATCTTAAAATACAGAACCGTTAAATTTAATTATATGGATAAAAAGCTGTCTATCTACAAAATTCTGGCAACTGTTCTTAATTGAATGAACTGCTTTTAAGTACGTAATAGATCGTAAATAGGTCATCTCATTTTCTTTTGGAAATTCTTTATGATTGTATTATGTTTGGAGATTAAACCTGTTCCCAAACCAAGACGTAAAACTGTAATTTAGACATTTTGGTCAGATGCTACTTGTACAATTTACAAACTTCTTTTATGTCACTTTTAATAAAATTAATTTAGTACCTTCAGTCAAGATTCTTGGTAGTATTATTCAGCTAACAAACTATAGTACAATGTTTAATAGTGTCATACACAATAAAAACTACATAATTAGCAATATGGTTTACCTGTGAAAAGACAGTACAGGAGAACTAAATATTCAACAAAAAGAGGAACCCTGCAGCCAAAATTGAGAAGGAAAAAAAAAATCCTACATTAGAAAATGAGCAAAAGGAGTTTATCGGTAGAACTTTGTAATTAAAAAGGCGTGAAAATAGAAACATACCCATCATTTAGCTGAGAAGCACGAGCATTTGCAATGGCAAGCGGTAGAAACAGTAAGGAATGTTACAGATAAACAAACTTCAGTTATTATATAATGCAAGTTTCATTCACTCAGAACATTAATAGCAATTGTGCTATAATAATTTGAACTGTGGTTCAAACATCATACGAAGTGTAATCAATGCACAAGCGTTAAATAAAACTTGAACGGGAAAAGGGCATAAGAAAATACCATGCACATGCCAATCTTCAGACCTTTGGGCTCATCACACAGGTGAGCAAGAATCATCTTTCCCTGCCAATACCAGGGTCACCATACTAAATCAACTTTTTGCTAATTACCATTGTAAAATAATGAAAGAATGCATATATATATTGCAAATAGAATTCAGCATTTCATCCAGGATCCCATAGTAAAAAAAACAGGAGTTGACATTAAACATCCTGAAGGTCAAGGTTGTTCCACTGGTGAAAAACTTCGAAGAGCCAACAAAAGCTCTCTGATTCATCCACTATCGATGCAGCATCAAGTCTAAATAGTGAATACTAGGTAGGGAAGTTGATCTGTGCATAGCTACTATAGCACAATCAAGTGCGAAAAGTGTAAATCACCCTTGTGTGTGTGTGTGTGTGTGTGTGTGGGGGGGGGGGGGGGGGGGGGGGGGGGGGGGGGGGGAGGAATAGGGGGATCGTGTAGAATTAAAAATTAAAGAAATCTAGTAAAGTAATTGCAAGAGAGACAAGAAAAGCGACGCAGCGATATAACGTGGTTCAACCCCCAGGTCTACGTCCATGCCACCTACTTGTAGCAATTCTCCGCCACAAGCGTTCCACTATTCTAAAAAACCCTTAGTACAATGATTCTCGGATTTAGGCCGAGAGACCTATTACACCAACAGGACTTCTAATCCAAGTCCCGTCAATCTCACCGAAGTGGAAAAGAAATAAAAAGAAAACTTAAGATCGCTTTGAGATCTTGACTGAAGAATACAATCAAATTCGCGCTCACATTTGGATTGATTATCGAAGGATTATTTCAAAATATTTTTCTCATAAGTAATCGGTAGAGAAGACATAGTGGATTCGTTCTCTTAAGTAGAAGAGGAAGTGTATCGATCAAAAATAGAAACGATACATTCCAAAACAGTATACAGCTCAAGTTGTGGTCGACCATTCAGCTCTCTGGCGTAGCTAGAGAGATGAAAGGTCGACCGATGTCTTAAGCAACTAAAGTTGCGGTTGACTGTGATGCAGTCGACCGACATTATGTACGGTCGACCGGTCTTGGCTGTATAATTCAAATCCACTTTGTTTTCTTACCATAAATTAATCCATCTTTAATTAATCATATACAATAATAATCTCACGAAAATATTGCTAAAAAGCCAGTCTTGATAGATTGCTTGGAGACCAATTAATTGACAACTCCTTTTGAATAACTTTCTCTTTTGCTCGTATATGCAATCTTCCTTCATTATTTTTCTTGTTTGTATATTTGTGAATCTCTCTTGGATCTTTTCATGGTGTTAATTGATCCTGAAAATCTTGCACACTAAATTCAAACTTATTAGTACAAGTTAGCACGTTTTGTACACATCAAACTAAGAGTCAACAAAAAGAAGGGTTCCTCAGTGAGAAGAGGTGATTTCACAAATGAAACAGTAGGATTTACCTAGTCTTGAAATTGTTGAGTGTAAACTGAGAATTATGGAGAGGATATTCTAGAATACTATGGGCCGGCCGTGGAAAAATGTAAGAGACTAACAGGCTAACAGCTATATGTTATTTGTTCACAGATGATTTGAATATACACTTGACAATATGTGCTGGATAAAGCTAATATGACGGGTATCTTTTAAATTAACTCATTTACTGCAAAAACAAATAAAATCGCTCTAGCAAGCTGCTGGCTCCATGACTTCCCAATTTTACAACAGTGTATTAGTAGAACAATCAGCAATTGTAGAGTAGTCTAATCCTAACTGGATTAGACAACGTAAAAGTAGCAACGAAAGGTAGACTTGGACCCTGTGGTTGAAGAAATATTTGACAAAAAATCTTCTGCAAATAATGTTTCACATTCAGATCTTCTTTATGATATATAGGGCAGATATATACGAACGGTGACCATAGCCACAGAGAAGAATAAAAATTATGCTCCCTTTTAATGTTTTTGCTATTTGACGAATGAAAGTCTAGGCTCTTCTCTCTTGCTCTCCTAATCATGGATTATTGCACAAGTTATTGAAGGCTCAAGGTTGTCATCTTAGTCATAGAATGTGGTCATCTCCATACTGCCTTCTCAGTTCTAAAGATGCACTGCACCAACTGACCTCACTGATAAGGTTAGATGATGGTAATGATTATGACAATGTAAAAGAAAAGAGTGCCAATTGGTTCGACTAAGAATAATAATTCCAGATATACCACTTGTTTACCGACCACGGATGCCCTAACACGTTGCAGAAGAAAGTAAACAAGATCATGTCTGATATAGGTATATGCTATATGAAAAAATCTAAGCAATCAAAGAAACTTTACATACTAATGTATAGATAGTATATTATTCAGTATAAACTGCATCTCCGAAGTTTTTTTATAATAATAATTTTCTTAATTTTTTATTTTATTAAAGGAGTTATTGTATGCAAATACGTCTATTGTACATTATCTTTATACAAAAGCATGAACATGCATGCATGTTATGTAAATCAAAAAATCAGTAATGCATATTAATAAGATTAAATCCTTACCATAAGAAACCAAATGCAAATCCAGTTCCAATTATAACAAATGTGGGTGATTCTGCATAATATCAGAAGGAGAGAGAGAGCAGACCTACCACAGTATCAAAAGGTGTGGGTAAGTAAAGGTTATTTTTCAAGAATATTTGTATGGAAGTTGCTAGTATCACTAACTCGATACCAAACAAGCACTTAACCATGAGAGCGACAAAGGGAAAGTGCTGGCAAGAGGATGATAATTCAGTGAAGAAATAATCAACACGTACATAGGAGAAAACTTTCAAGTTCGATCATTACCATATAGCTAATGCCATTAACATGCTTCCTTTTAATTTCTGGCCTGAACAACCTTATAGACATTGCCATAAAAATTATATGCTTGTTCTAGAGTATTAAACGTCATACATTTCTTTGGTTTTAGGTGCTTTTTAACTAGTGGCTACATTTAAAAATTTGTCGCCGTCAAAAGAGCTACCTTCATCAATCTCCATACCTAATACATAACATCAAACATCATTTACAACCCCAAGATCAAATATCTATACAAGCGGTAAGTTAGCTAGGGTAGAATATGCATACAAACACTACTAGTTCAAACAAAACCGAATTGTAATTCAACTCATCTCAATGCACTACTCAAATCAGTCTTGACAACATCTCAGTACACTGCTTATATCCATGCATACATATACAACAATCTTCTTAAAGTTGATAAATAATTATCCAATTTGATCATAACCTTCATAAAGTATACGTTTTAACCAAACGGAAACAATTAACAATGCAAACAATTAACAAAACATCTCAATACACTACTTGTTCAAACAAAACCTAATTGTGCCTTCAACTCATCTCAATACACTACTCATATCAGTCTCGACAACTATTGGCATTACACTACTTTCCATATCGTTTCTATGGTTAATTCGTAAACAGTGAGGTCCTTTTTAATACACTGGAGCATGTTCTTGTAGGTTGTGTACATGTACCTCCACTAACAATTAACCAAACTGTACTAACCAAACCGAAATACACTACTACAACAATCTTGTTCAATTTGACCAAATCGTATTAACCAAACCGAAAAAATTACCAATAACAACAATTATAGAGCAATCCATATTCTAGTCCAAAATTCTCACAACAATTAACATTTGTACGTACATTCCCATTTTCCAAGTAATAATTTTGCAATCATATTGATGAGGATAAAAATGGCAGAAGATTTGCACCGTACGAATCTCGCACGAATCTTAAAGGAACCTTACAACAACTCATGGGCCGCTTGCGAGCCCGACGCCCGATCCAGCCCATCACGGATCGATTCCTTAATGAGCATGGAATGAACGGGTGGATTAGATCTGGGGAATCTTCCATAAACTGACCCCCACTAGCCTATAAATACAGCTATACCTCTATAGTAACCGGGTAATCACAATTTCATCACACAATCACCTTTTAAACCGCTGGTTATTGACTTAGCATCGGAGGGTTTGTCGCTAAGAATCCTCACGGTGCTTCATACATGTTTGTAAGTACCCAGCGGCAGTCATCCATCACCCAATCCATCAAATCAAGCCACTCATCAGCCTCACAATAGGGTCAGGACGGTGGTCGAGATCTGAGTTTCCTCTTCACCAAAAGAACTCACTATCTGTTACTCCCACACCCAAAATCAAGTAGCATCAGATTGGCGCCGTCTGTGGGAAACACAGATCTGACCCTCTTCCTCAAACCCTAGTTCGCGAACAGCTGCTTCCATGACTCCCAAAGCTAGGAAGACTGCAACCGGGGGGTGTTAGACCGCCCCCCAGCTTCCTCCTCCACGTCCTTCCCAAAGTCGAGTCATCACTCAGGGATCCCAACCAAGGCGGGCGAAACAACCCCGTGGTCCAGCCCCGAGTGCCTCACGCTTAGTTGCGAGAGAGCCCGTGGTCCTGGTGATTCCTAACCTCCGGAATGTCATCAACAATCGAGCGAATGAGGATGACCTCCGAAATCGCCTCAACCGCTCCCGTGGAGAAAGGGAACCCTCTAACCATGGTCAGAGCCGAAACTACCACTCCTCCCACGAGGAAAGGGGATGAAGTCGCTCCCCAAGGGATCTTCGACCTCCAAATGGCCATGGAGAGGGAGGCCATGTGACGAGGGTCGAATTACAAGAGTTTCAGGGTGAGGTCCTCCAGGCCCTCCGAGGCGGAGCTCAAACCCAACGCACTCAGAGCCATCGTGCGAGAGGAGCCGAGAACCAGGAGTCCACAGGTTGACCCGATCTGAGGGACATGAAGATGCAGTCTCAAACACCTCCAAGAGATGGAGGAACGCCTCGCTCGAATGTAGGGCGGTCTGACCGGGGGTATCGGCCTATCCGGCCACCTTTCTTGTCCAGCATCCTCAATGCCCCCATTCCGAGGAGCTTCAAGACCCTCGCTTTCGAGACCTACGATGGAGAGTCGGATCTTGCTAATCACATCGAGGGATTCAAAACCTTCATGATGATTCACAGCGCCTCGGATCTGCTCCTCTGCCGCACCTTTCCGACCTCTCTTCAAGGACCCACGAGAGAATGGTACTCCAGACTCACCCTAAACTCAATCTTTTCCTTTGAACAGCTCGAAGAGATATTTCTCGCTTATTTCATGGCCAGCTGCAAGGCTGAGAAGACGAGCACTTCCCTTTTGGACCTCAAGCAAAAGGAAGGGGAATCCCTTTGGAATTTCGTTTGCATATTCACAATCGAGGCCCGAACAATCTCCTACCTTGATGTCGGGGTTGCACAACGTCCTGTACAATTCACTGTAGGCCTCCCTGGCTAAGACTCGAGCTCCTCCTGTAAATTTTTCGTCCGGGAGGTCAACTCCGTCCACAACTATCCGCCTCCTTGAGGCCATGGACTGTATGTTTCGTTCTCGGACGAGGACCTTGAAGGCGTCTGGGGTCCCACATTGCGATGTCCTTGTCATCAGTCTCGGTTTGGCCAATCATGAGGTCCATCGTATCCTCGTCGACAATGGGATTTCAGTAAACATTTTGTTCCTTGTAGCCTTCAAAGGTTTGAAGCTCTCTCGGGAGAGGCTAAATCCGACGGGCTACACCATTCACGGGGTCTCTGGCGCTCCCATCCAGATCGAGGGAATCATAACCCTTGCCGTCATCGTCGTCAAGTCCCCAACCTCCTGGACTGAGGCGATGGATTTTATGGTGGTGAATGTCAAGGCCGCTTACAATGTAATCCTCAGATGCCCCGACCTTGCCTCTCTTCAAGCCGTTCCCTCAGCTTATCACATGAGGATGAAATTCCCAACCAAGTCCAGGTTCGGGGTAGTCAAAGGAAACCAGGAGGCAGCCCGAGCCTGCTACATGGCCACAGTGGGGGGCTCAGTTCTCCTGCTCGATGCAGTCGAGCTCCATTCTGGTCGGAGCTCAATCGATTCCAACCCCGTGGACGAATTAGAGGAGATACCTTTCCCCGAGACGGACCCAGTCAAATGATTTCAAGTGAGTCAGTCCCTCCCCCTCGACCTCAAGGGGAAACATCAATTGTATCTGGCGGAACCGAGACCTGTTCGCCTGGAAACCCTCAGACATGCTCGGGATATATGAGGACCTCATCATGCATAAACTGAGTGTCCATCCGGACTCCAAGCCGATACAACAAAGATGCCAAAAACTCACCCCCAAGAGGCAACAGGCAATGAAGAAGGAGGTTGACAAACTCATCTCTGCCCGTTTCATCAAAGAAGTCAACTACCCGGAGTGGTTGGCTAATGTCGTGTTGGTCAAAAAGTCTAATGGCAAATGGAGAATGTTCATTGACTTTACCGACCTCAACAAAGCTTGCCCAAAAGATCCTTTTTCACTCCCGAGTATCGACGCCTTGATCGATGCAACCTCCAACCATGAACTGTTAAGCTTCATGGATGCATACTCTTGTTACAACCAGATCCGAATGTTCCCACAGACATTCAGAAGATTGCTTTCTTCACCGATCTGGGGCTCTACTGATACAGAGTCATGCCTTTCGGACTGAAGAATCCAGGTGCCACTTATCCGAGGCTTATTAATTGGGTCTTCATGGAACAAATCGGTCGAGACATGGAGGTCTAAGTCGATGACATTCTCGTCAAAAGCCTCTGAGGCCAAGATCATGTCAAGGATCTGGAAGAGGCCTTCGGGGTCTTGAGAGAGCATAACATGATGCTCAACCGTTCTAAGTGAGCCTTTGGTGTCACCACAGGAAAGTTCCTCGGCTTCATGGTTAGCAAGCGGGAGATAGAAGCAAACCCTGAGAAAATTCAGGCCATTCTGAATATGGCTCCTCCCAAGAACGTCAAGGAAGTACAAAGGCTCACCTGGTGCCTTGCAGCCATCGGCCGCTTCCTCCCAAGGTTGGGAGAGAAGTCGCTCTCTTTCTTCAAAGCCCAACGAAGAATTTCGATTGGGGGAAGCCTCAACAATAGGCCCTTGATCAGCTAAAAGAGTACCTCTCCAATCCCCCTATCCTTAGTAATCCCGAGCCAGGAGAGGTACTATACCTCTACCTGGCCACCTCGGAACAGGCCCTTAGTGCGGTCCTAATCAGGGATGAATATGAGGCCCAAAAGCCCATCTATTATGTCAGCAAGATTCTTCGCGATGCTGAGCTTCGATACACAAAAATGGAAAAGGTAGCCTATGCCTTGATCATGGCCGCGCGCAAATTCTGCCCGTATTTCCAAGCTCACCCATCGAGGTCCTCACGGACCAGCCCCTAAAGCAAGTCCTCCACAAACCGATCACCTCCAATCGTCTAAGCAAATGGTCCATTGAGCTGAGCCAGCACGACATCAGTTACAAGCCAAGGACCGCCATCAAGGGGTAGGCACTTGCTGAATTCATAACCGAATGCGCAACCCCAGAAGGCCCAGAAATCCCAAAAGACGAGCCCATCTAGGAGCTTTATGTGGACGGATCATCTTGTGAAGAGGGTAGCGGAGCCGGAGTTATTTTAAGTGGCCCGGACGCTTTCATCCTCCAATACTTCCTACGCTTCAGCTTTAAAGCATCTAACAACGAAATAGAGTATCAGGATCGTCGGGCTCCTTCTGGCCCGAAGGGCTAGGACTAAACGGATAAAGGCCTTCAACGACTTCCATCTCATCGTCAACCAGGTCTGCGAAGAATATGAGGCCCTAGACACTCGGATGGTCCAATATTTGGAACACATCAAGCTTCTCTTGGCAGACTACACAGATGCTCCCATTACCCGAATCCCCCGGGAATAGAACAACTAGGCTGACGCCTTATCCAAACTGGCGTCCTCCTCCATCAAAGGCCTTGAACGCACAGTCCTGATAGTGGTCCTCCTAAGACACAGCATCGAGAAACCCGAGGTCCTCTGCCTCGATCCGCCCATGCAAGCTGAGACTTGGATGGACCCGATCTTGAATTACTTGAGAAATGGAGAACTTACACAGGATCCGTCCGAAGCTAGAAAGGTTTGGACCAGGGCCGAGAGGTTTTTGCTCATCGATGGCACGCTCTTCAAGCACTCGTACACAAAGATTGATAGAAGACCTTACCTCTGATGCCTGACATTGGAGGAAGCCAAATATGCACCTGAAGAAAAGCATAGGGGGTCGGAGGTTGCCATATGGGCAGTAGGTCACTCACAAGGAATGTACTCAACCATGGGTACTACTGACTAACCCTCCTACAAGATGCTCACGACCTCGTAAAAAATGTGGCATGTGCCAGAGACATGCACCCCAGGCCTAGCTCAAGTCACTGGCTAGTCTTGATCCCTTCGCTATGTGGGGGATGGACCTAGTCGGCCTGTTTCCCAAAGCAACTGGCCAAAGATGCTTCCTCATCGTGGCTATCAACATCACAAAATGGGTCGAGGTAGAGCCCTGACCATTATCACCGAGCATCAAGCCCGACAATTCTTTTGGAAGCACTTCGTCCGCCGATTCGGGATCCCTCGTATCCTCATTACCGATAACAGTACCCAATTCATCAGTAAAGGCTTACACAAGTTTTGCGAAGACCTAGGAATTCAGCAGAGGTTCTCCTCAATCTCACCCCCCCAGTCCAATGACCAGGCCGAGAATGCCAACCACCAGATCTTCGAGGGCCTCAAATTGGACAAGTCTCCCAAGGGATTGTGGGTCGACGAGCTACCCAGCGTATTGTGGTCCTATCACACGACCAAGAGAATTTCTACGGGTGAGTCACCTTTCAACCTAACCTTCAGCACTGAGGTTGTAATCCCCCTGGAAGTTAGGATGTTATCCCAGCGGATTATGAGCTTTGACGAGAATACAAATTAAGACAGCCTCAAGGCCAACCTGTACCTCCTTGACGAAGCCCACGAAAGGGCGGCCATTAGAAAGATTATCTACCAACAGATGGTAGAACACTTTTACAATTAGAAGGTCCGACCTACCAACATCAAAGAAGGCAATCCCGTGCTCAGACGGCCCGAGATTTCGGAGCCGAACAGGAAGGGGAAATTGGCTCTTAACTGGGAAGGCCCATATAGGGTCTCTAACGTAGTACGCTTAGGAACATACTGACTTGAAGACCCGGGGGCAGGGTAGTTAAGAGGACATGAAATGCACAGCACTTAATGAAGTTCCATGAAGGCCCGTAGTGGCCCCTACTTGTAATCATGCCATAAAGGCTAGCAAATGTAATAAGCGCTCGCCTTTCGGCAGCAGCAAATGAATAAAATTTCATTTTAAATTTAGAAATTCAACAAACTGAGTTCGTGCAACAAGTGCCCTTTGTTATCAACCCCTCGTCGTTGTATCTGACGCCAAGAACACGAGTTAAAACTCCTTTGAACTCTCCTTGGATCCACTCCTTTGCATGGCGTCCGATGCCGAGATGGCAGGGCAAACTCCTAAACGTCTCTTCGGAATCACTCCTCAAAGTGATTCCCGACATCGAGATGGTGTGATCGGGCCCTCGGACCTGCTCTTCGAACCTGTCGGCCAGTCTACTGCTCGATGCCTGAGCCCTATCTCAAAGCCCTTGGATCTCCGCGAATAGTCTCACGTTATTCGTTCGACATAATGCAAAACAATAATACAAACATAATTTTATTCATTAAGGAAAAATAATTACAAGGGTGGCGGTGGCCAGTCTGCAATTGGAAAATCAAGTACAAGTGAGATAAAATCCGATGGTCGTCTCGCTCTTCAGCCCTAGTTGCCACCATCAGCCTGCCATCACATAGTCGTGTCACTGTTCAGTCCCAGCTGTCGCCCTCGGCCTACCGTCGAATGGTCGCCTCGGCCTATCAATGTCTCCAAGGCTTCAAGTGTAGAAGAGGTATCATAGAGACGGAAGACGGTGATGATGGATGATACCGGTCCAACGATCCCTACAAGGGATTAACTCGTTGATCTTCTCAAAAGTCCCTTGAGGATCAGCATCGTAGGCCCGGTCCCGAGCTCTGGATCCTAGAAGAGAGGCACTCATGAAAAGACTGTCCCTCGGAGCCAAAAGGAGCTGAACCAACGTGGGGCCGAGGTCGGTGGATCTTAGTACAACCCATCAACCCCGAATCCACATCAGCATACGTGAAGTATGAGGATGAAGAGTTCTCTGATGAGGGGAACTCTCATTCCTGGGCCCCGGCTTGACTTCGTCGTTCCTCGAAACTCGGTGGGTAAAACTTCAGATCTCGAAACACGGGACAAGCGCAAAGTCCCTCGGCCGGACACCAATCTCGGTTGGGTCAAAATCTATCCTCTCGGACTATCCCCTACCACCCTCGACCCTCAGATTGCCATCCAGAGCATGCACTGATGGGTAAACCAAGTGCGAAGTCATCAGACTAAGTTTGCGGGATTTGTGAGCCAGTCACCCAAGAATGAAGGAACTTATATACGTCATGAAGAACCCCCCAACTTCCCCCATTTATTACGGATAATGTTACAACTTTCTACGCACCTTGAATTCCTCAAACGGTGACGTAGGCCAACCGTGTCAAGTCACATGTCCTCCCAAAAGAGACGATGGAGCATCGGCGTAGTATCCGATCTCGAGGCTTTCTGCCAAAACCTCTCAAAGATTTTGCCTCGGGCTCACCCCTCGGCATGGCATCCTAGGCTGAAGCCTGACACTAGAATCATGAAGCTCCCTACTTGGGTCTGTTCCCTCGGTTTGGTATCTAACCCTGAGGTCTTCAACCAGGATCTCCCTTTAGTTTTATCCCTCAGTGAGGCGTCCGAGGCCAAAGGCTTGCAATAAAAGACATTGAGGATCTTTCCTCGTATTTGTTCACTCGGTTAGGTGGCCAACCTCGATGTCACCCCAGACATCTTCGATATTTGTTTCCCTCGGGCACGTCAATTCAGAAAGACTTCGACGAAAACGACCCAACCATTGCGGCTTAGCGCTGGCCTATTTATCGCATAGGGATTTCGCACACAGAACTGAAGCAAAAGTCTTTTATTAAACAAAGCTATTACAATAAGGGTGGTGGCCAGTCCGTAGTTGGAAAGTCAAACAACTCTTACAATCGACCTCTCACCTCGCTCATCACTCTTACAATCAACCTCTCGCCTCGCTCGACACTCTTACAATTGACCTCTCTCTTCAGCCCCAATTTCCCCAGACCTTCGAAGCACAGAAGAGGCATCATACGAGCCTCGGTAGTAGAGGGTCGGTCGGTTAGAATAGGCATGAAAGTTACCAGTCCGCCCACGCGGATCAGCTGTAAGTGCCTACCTTGAGAATCACCTCCTTGACGGCAAGTCCTATGTTCTGGAAGCTGCATCAGTGTACGCAATGTACACAGAAGAAACCTCGGTGATGAACAAGCACCAGATAACCGCCTCCGCCCCTGGGCAACTCCCCGAGCCAGCATCAGATGATGCAAAGGAACTCTACAAGGGATAAATCTGTTCGGCCAGGTCCCTGGAGTTCAGAGAAATACATAAGATCTTGGAAACCGAGATGCAAGTGAAGAATTTCGACACGGAATACCCTGATCCTTTCCAAGCCCCTTAGAGTCGACTTCGTCAGCACCAAGTGCCCCGACCGAACAAACACCACCAAGTCCTAAAGGGACACAATCAAGAAACATTGCCGCCCCATAGGACTCGGCCGGTAAAGCCTTATATCTCAGAACCCACGATAATCAGCCCATGGCGGTGAACCCGAACACCTATCCCCTCGGCGTCGAATACTTGAACAACAGGGCGAACACCCCCCATCATCTCAGCCATCGAAAAAAACTTATTTCTTGGGAAATCTTTGAAGGTGGGGGATATTTACAAGTGACTTTATGGCGAGCTCCAACCCTCCTTACTTATGGAGATCAACGCTCCAACTTCCAAGATCAACAGTTACCACGAATCCCACGAAGGATGACAGAAGCAAGCCCACGTGGCATTCCAGTGGTCATTCGAATGCATGAAACTTCATCAACACATCATCCTCGCTCGCCTTCGGCATGGTATCTGAGGTCGATCCTTGCGAGGAAAAATCCCTTAAGTTATCGCCTCCCTTATTCTCGGCATGGCATCCGAGGTCGACCCTCACAAGGGAAGCCTCAAACTATCACACCTCTCCACCTCCTCGGTACGGTAACCGGGGTTGACCCTGCCACCCGAAAAAAATAATATCAAGGCCAATGCCCCGGGGGTGGCAGGCCGAGGACCTCAACCCTTTGGCTTGAGAGCCACGAAAAGAGACTACTAAATTTAAAATAAGGGGGCAAATGCATTTGATTCATTCAATAAAGGTCGGATACAAGTACGGTGGTCAGTCCGCAAGAAGGCAAAAATACAAACAGCTTACCACTACTGCCTGGAAGTGGACCCTTTTTTGACGATCGGGACAGGACGCTCTTCCTCAACCATAGGGGTAGGATCGATCGTCTCATGATTTGCTGAAATCCCCTTAGTCGCGAGAGCGGTAGTGTCACCGCTCGGGCTATCAATACCGAAGCCGCTGAGGTCAATCTCCGGGTGCTTTCCCCGACGTGCTTGAAAGCACACATGTATTCACCCTCCCCGGCATTGATGATGTTGGCTGCCTCTTGGAGATCCCTCTCAATCTTCGCCTCCTTCCCCTGCCACGTCAGCTTCTCGGCGACCAACACGTCCTTCTCTTTGGAGAGCATCTCTCGAGCTTCTTTCTCCCTTTCCAAATCCTCATGTAACTCCCTAAGGTGTCCGAGGCCCGACCGAGGAGCTCCTTCTCGGCTGCCTCCGCACACTCCATCTATCGAAAGAGCTGATCCCGCCTCCGCTTCAACTCGGCCCCATGAACTGCAGCCTACGCAAGAATGTCGAGGCACACTTAGCAAAGGTTAAGAAAAATTCTTACAAAAATGAATCAAAAGGGGACTCACCAGAACGGAGGCTTGCGCCCAACTGCCGTAGATCTCCTTCTCGGACTTGTTCTCCAAGTTGGAGAGGTCACGGGGAGTAGCGAGGTGAGAGACCATCTCCAGCGCCACAAGGCAACTGATCGACACGTCTGCCTCGGTCACAGACCAAGAGGGAACCCACACCTTTACTGACGGGGTTGACTTCGTGACTGCTGTAGTGTCGGTTGCAGGCAGAATCGGTAGTCTCTTACCCTCTTTCTAGATAGTCGCTTCGACTGCCTTGGCCTTAGCAGGCTTGGCACCCTTAGCCTTCTTCTTCGGGAGCTCCTCCATCTCTGGAGGCGGTTGTTTTTGCAACACCTCCTTTTCAGGGACCTTGGCGTCAGCCTTGGTCTTCACTCTCGTCGTGGCCTCTGCTGCCTCCCGTGCTTTCTTCTTGGCCCTCATGGCCGCACGCTTTGCTTTGATGAGTTTGGGAGCCACCATTCTTACTGGGCGAGAGCAGGAAACAAAGGCAAGATTCAAGGAAAGCCAAGGTGAAAGAAGGATGATTGAGCAAAAACAAAGAGCTGGAGAAGTATATATAGAAATGGGACATCGATTAACACGCCAAACACGTGACCCCACGTGGACGCGCACGTGAGCAAGCACAGAGTGCCGCCTCTCCTCGCCCTCGGCGTGGTGTTCGAGGCCGAACCTCAGGAGAAAACTTGTCCCAAAGGGTCGACTCTCCTCGACCCCACCACAACAACCGAGATCGGCCCTCATGAGGGAAGCTCCTATAAAAACAACCGCATTCATCCTAGCGTCCCTCTTGGAAAACCAAAGTTTGAAAGAAAAAAAGTTTTTTATTATAGAACAAAAAGAGGTTATTACATCCATACAATTACAGTGAAAACCACAAGTTCAAGGCCCAGGGCTTCTGATCCCGAGGTTCTCTTCGGGCCCCAACCCTGCGAACGTCGCTCCTGTCGCCTGGGGGCTGATGCCCAGCCTAGGTGCCTCCAAAACTCTCACACTGGCCACACTAGAAGATCCTGCGACTTCGCTCTGGGCATCCCCCGGAGCTCGGACTCTCAAATGAACCCCCGGGTAAGGCTCCAGCCTCGAGAATGGGCTGTAAAAGGTGGACGTCTGGCTCACCTTTCCTAGCTTGACCCTCAGCTGGTAGATTTTGAAGTCCTTTTCCAAGCATCCGCCTAATGATAAAATCCGAGGAATGTCCTTCAAAAGGTCGGGAAATCTTGCCAACCTCGGCATGGGCGAGAGCCATGTCGGCGTCAGGAAACAACGCTTTCAAACGAGCCAACTCTGACGCATAGAAAGAGAGCTACCAGGAAGCCCTTCAACACGTTCGGGAGAGACATCCTGGTACGGTTGGCATTCGGGTTGATCGGGCCGGGTCGGGTCGGACCTGCCCGGGTTGGAGGTTGACTTGGGCGGGTTCGGGTCGGGTTGGAGGCTTAACCGGGCCGGGTCGAAGAGCTGAAATGGCGACCCACCCAACCCGTGAACCCTTTTGGGTCCAACCCGGGTCGGTTCGGGTCGGGTCGCGGGTTGGCCCGTTTAGATAGGATTTTTTTTTAACTTAAAACAATAATAATAATAATAATAATAATAATAATAATAATAATAAACATTAAAAATCGTAATAATAATAATAAGATTGAAAGAGTGAAATTGCCAAAAAAATATTGAAATATTATTCATATGATTTCAAGTTATACAAGTTTCACAATTTCTAATAAGAAATAAAGATTTCACAAATTTGTTTTATACACTAACATATTTCTTATATACAATTTCAGTTTACTTCAAATTTTCTAATTTGAAATAACAAGCAAAGATTTAATACAATTTTTTATCTATTTAAAATTGTCTTCAATTTGATGGCCTTCAATTTGTTGTTGATGACTTGTTGTTGTTGGTCTTGAATTGTTGATTATGGTTGCTATTGTTGTTGTTGTTCTGGCGAGTTGCTCCCACTTGTGGACGTAGATAATGCTTTTTCTTGTGTCATATCTTCAGCCTTCAGCCAGTCTTCAGTGCAAACGAGCATCTCTAACGAATCGGATTTAAAGCAATTCCTGTAATCAGTTAGAACCCTGCCACTTGTAGAAAATGCACTTTCAAAAGCAACTGTAGAGATAGGAGGAGTTAGTAGATCTTTAGCCATATATTTAAGAATACTATATGTGTGTTCATGATCTTTCCACCATAGTAAAATATCTAGTGAAGAAGTAGAAGACTCAGAATCTTGTTGGTTATACCAATTTAATTCATTCGGTTGATTAGTCCTAGGTTTTTTGGATTGAATTTGTGCAAGTAAATTAAATGTTCTATCATCAAATTTACTCTTACCCTTATCTTTAGAAGTACCAGAAGAAGAACTAACTACAGAAGTTGTACTACTAGAAGCAAAACATCTATCATAATAATCATACAAATTATTTAATGTAGATTCAAATTTAACTAAAAAAGAAGCGCAATTAATTTCTTTTTCTACATCCTCCCCAATTAATGCAAAAAACATTTCAATCAAACTCTTCGTATCTTCTAATTTGATACGAGGATCCATAACGGTAACAACACAATACAACATAGGAGGAGGATTAAAATACTTCAAAAATTTTGTGTATGCAGGTTTGACAATATCACCAACAAAAGCATCATTTACCATTTCGTTAAAAGTTTGCATCATAGTAACTATTGAAATAAAAATGCTACTAGAAGTAGAATCATATAATTTTGAAAATTTGAAAGTTGCGGTTTTAAAAGGTTCTAAAAATTTCAAGAAAGATTCGACATAATACCAATCGGTGGGAGTCATTTGAAAATTTGGCATATTTTTTGCGATACAAAAATCATTTATACATGCTTTATATTCGTTAACAACCTGTGGTAAACCAAAAGTAAAGTTCCATCGGTGTTTAACATCCTTTGGAAATTTTCTAAAAGATACATTTGAAATCCTACACCAATTTTTCCATTCTTAAAATACGGTGCCACTTAATGCAATAAAATATACACAATTTTTAATTTTAAGTATATATGGATCAACTATTTTTAATATATCTTGAACACATAAATTTAAAATATGGCATGCACATCTAACATGAAAAATATTGTCAGATGGAGAGTTTAATTCTTTTTTTAAAATACTAATTGATGCATTGTTGTTAGATGTATTATCAGAACTAATACACATAATTTTATCGCGAATATGAAAAACATCACAAATTTCTAAAATATGGTTTGCTATTTCAACGCCACTATGGGGATAGGGCAACACAGCAAGTGATATGATTCTTTTTTGAAGAATCCAATCATTGTCGATCCAATGACAGGTTATTCTCATCATTGAAATATTGTTGCAACTCGTCCAACAATCCAAAGTTAAACTAACTCTACAAGTTAAACTCCATAAAATTGCAATTAAAGTGTCCTTCATTTCATTGTACATTTTAAAACAATCCGATTTGCAAGTATTTCTCGTGATTCTTCTAAAATGAGGGTTTAAGTCCGTTTGATTAAAATTTTTCAAGTCCCTACTCTCGGGATAGGAAAATGGTAACTCTTCCTTTATTACTAATCGGGCCATTTTCCGAGGAACAGGATCGGGATCATAAGGGTGGCTATCAACTAAACCGGTCCTAGGGTGGATTTTTTGTTGGCTGGGTAGGTCAACAAGCAGGTCTTTATGGACATTTAGGATGTGTCGCTTAATTGTACCCGTGCCATCACGCCTCTTGAATTTGTATTGCTTAGAACATGTTTTACAAACTTTCAAACCTATACCCGGAGTTTCTTCGTCCGGGATAAAATCGTAAAATTTATGCCAATCACTACTTTTCCCTCTACTTTGCCTACCACTAGGGAACTGTGTTGTTTCGGTTGGTTGTTGTTGTTGTTCTTCTTCTTCTGATTGTATGTCTCCTACAAACTCATCGTGTGTACCCTATTGTTGGGTAGGAGGATCATGGTACTCTTCGGCGTGCTCACTATGTGGGACAATTGGTGGCCTACGAGAAGTGCCGGTAGAATCTTGCCCACTTTGGCTACGACCGCTACCGCATGATCTAGACATGTTTATATGTAGTAGTGTATGTAAAAAAAACTACACAATGTAGGGGCGATAAGTTACAAAAAAAATCTAGAAAACAAAAGGGTTGTGAGAGAGAATATCAAAAAACCAACCAACAACAAGATACCAAAAATTATAACTACAAAAATAATAAAAATTGAAGAAGAGGGATATGAAATTTTGATACCGTTCACTGTGGATACGCGTATATAAAAAAACCCGTGAAAATAAGAATAGAAGTACAAGTAGAAATCTGGAATTGAAGACTCGAGGAGAGCTTGGAGGAGAGTAGAAGACTTGATCACTTGGAGTTGGAGGAGAGTTGAAGAGTTGAAGACGTTGTTGAATTTTGACTTCGATACGATCGGAATTTAATCGTGTATATGACTTGCTAGCTTGTTTGTTCAATTGTTCACAAATTAAAATAAATTGAGTAATAATAGTAGAGAGAGTAAGAGAGTAAGGTGTGAATTTTTTGTTGAGTTTTGGGGGTATTTATAGGGTAAAAAACACAAAAAACACAAAAAATGGCTAAAAGAGCCGTTCAACGGCTCTGTTGAACAGTAACTAACAACGTTCGACCCGCTCCGGGTCTCCACTCATCACCTCGATGGCAGTTCCTCTACCTGCAGCTCGGGCTCGGTTTCTCTCGTACTCACCCCTTCGATATCAATGTCCTCCAATGTGTAGGCCCGCGAAAGTTGTTGTTCAGCCTTACTAGCCCTCGATGATGATTAAGAAGAAGCCCCGGAGGAGGACACATCACCTCCCGAGCTGCTAGATTGGTCAGCAGACATATTTGCTGCAATGGTCCCAAAACTTTTGAACGGTGACAAAGAAAAAGTAGTCCAGGAAGAAGTTGGGTAAGGGAACTTATAGAAAAGAGAAGCGACTTCTCGAATAGCAGGTCATGTGACGCTCTTTCGATAACCACAAACAGAGATGAAATGGCTCCCCAAAGACCACGATGTCACGTGATGACCAAACTCAAGATTGTGCCTCACGAGGAAACCCTCATCAAGCTTCACCTCTTCGCGCCTTCGGCGTGGCGTCTAAGGCCGACCCTCGTGAGGAGCCTTCACCAGGCTTTAACTCTCAACGCCTTCTACGTAGCGTCCGAGGCCAACCCAAATGAGGAGCCTTCACCAGGCTTCAACTTTCTGTGCCTTCTGCATGGCGTCCGAGGCCAACCCTCATGAGGAGCCTTTACCAGGCTTCAACTCTCTATGACTTCGGTGCGGCGTCTGAGGACAACCCTCACCAGACTTCAATTCTCCGCGCCATCGGCGTGGAGTCCAAGGTCGACCTTCACGAGAAGCCTTCACCAGGCTTTGACTCTCCGCATCTTCGGCGTGACATCCGAGTCTAACTCTCATGAAGAGCATTCACCAAGCTTCGATTCTTCGTGCCTTCAGCGTGGCGTTCGAGGCCGACCCTCATGAGGAGCCTTCACCAGGCTTCAACTCTTCGCGTCTTCAGCATGGCCTCCGAGGCTGACCCTCATGAGTAAAACTCTCAAACTGAGGGTCTCGCCTCCACCTCAGCATGGGCGTTGACCCCTGGTTCACCGCACCCTCGGCGTGGTACCCGAGGTTGACCCTTACGAGAAAAACTCTCAGAGGGCTTTGCCCCGACCTTAGCATGATAGCCAACCCTGAGCTTCCCGTAGATTCGCCCAGTGGCAGGGCATTCTCGTTTTCGGCGCGTGCAGATCTTCTTCGCCTACGTGATCCCCTTGACGAGTCAACTACTCCTTGAAGAAGACCGAAAGGTCATCTCTGAGAGTGGGGGACTTATGATGATGGTAAAAATGGTGGAAGTTCTGCACCGTAGGATCCTCGCATGAATCTCAAAGGGACCATACAACAGCTCGCGGGCCACTCGCGGGCCCCACACCCGGATCCAGCCCATCACGGATCGATTCCCTCATGATCATGGAATTAATGTGTGGATTAGATCTGGGGAATCTTCCCTAAACAGACCCCCACTAGCCTATAAATACAGTCTTGCCTCTACAGTAACCGGATAATCACCATTTCATCATACAATCACCTTTTAAACCACAAGTTATTGACTTGAGCATCGGAGGGTCTGTCACCGGGAATCCTCCCGGTGTTTCAGACATGTTTACAGGTACCCAGCGGCAGTCATCCATCACCCAATCCATCAAATCGAACCACTCATCACCAAAAGAACTCATTATCTGTTGCTCTCACACCCAAAAACAAGCAACATCACATACAAAGCTAGGGTTTTGAATTACCTTGCACGATAAGGTGTTTAATGGCGAAATTGGGTTTCGATTTTGTGATTGGGTTTCTAAGATTGGAGGAGGATGAGTGGGTTTGGGGGTTTTTGGGGGGAGCTTCATGTTTGGGGAGGTGCGGGATTGGAGGAGGAGGAGGAGGTTGAGGTGATTTTTGAAGAGCTTGAAGAGGTGTCACGAGATTGGAGGATGGGGTTTGGGTTTGAAGAGAGAAAGTCGGGAGAGGATGAGACTGAGGAGAAGAGGGGTGTCGGAGATGAAGTCCGGTGGTCAGGAGAGAGAGGGGGGGAGGGGGGGCAACATTTGGGTTTCGGGAGGAGGCGGCGGCAGTTTCGGGTTTTGTGGGTTTCATAAAAGAAAGAGGGATAGGAGAGGGTGAGTTTGAGTTGAGTGAAGGGGTATTTTAGGTGATTTCCCGAAATACCCATTCCCTTAAGTGAAGATGAGGGGAAGAGGAGGGATCATGGCCGTTGGATTAAGATGATCTTGATCCAACGGCAGGGGCTGAATTTGCATTGTTTGCAATTGAAGCCCCCTATATATATTTTTATTTTTATTTGTTTAATTATTATTTTATTATTATTATATTTTATTTTATTTTATTGCAACAGCCGTAGCAACTCCAAATTGGGGAGAGAGATTTTCCAACTTCCCTAATTAATTTCCTGTAAGACCGGAATTGAATCTATAATATCTCGCTTAAGAGTAAGAAATCTTGCCAACTATTAATTGTGTAACTATATTTGATAAGAACGGATCGAACTTGGATAAATACTTGATAGAAAATAGATTACTAATAAATTTCTCGGAATCTTTTATTTAAGGGTAAATTGCGTATAAAATCACGACCTTTTTATGAGTTGCAAATAAAACCCCACTTTTTCAATATTGCAAATTAAATCATAACCTTTTCTAAACATTGCAAATTAAATCATTAGCCGATGTATAAATCATTAGCCGATGTAGGTTTTGGGATATGTATGGGATCCCTTGCATCCATGCTCGTTCAGCCAGACATATCCCAGACAAGCATGTATGGCTGAACAGCCCGTAATGATTTAATTTGCAATGTTTAGAAAAGGTGATGATTTAATTTGCAATATTGAAAAGGTGGAGTTTTATTTGCAACTCATAAAAAGGTCGTGATTTTATATGCAATTTACCCTTTATTTAATTTATTGAAGGAACATCAACAATACCATACCAAATTACCCACCCAACAAACTCTATTAATATAGCTTATTAGCAAGGGTACATTACAAACGCTTAAGAAGCTTTCTCGCGTTGAGCTTTGTTGTAAAAGTACTAATTTTCTCAAGCAATCATAGGCACAACACCGATTGAGAATTAACCAAAAGAAACATGGTTGATGAAAAAAACCAATTAAGGATCTTAATATGTGACAGGTTCACAGGCAAAATTTTATTTCCCTCAAACTCGAGGGATACAAGTTTCCATCTTTACAACATATTATAACAATATTACAATCATTTAAATTCACCGTATTCTTTCTTCATATCATCAAATCATAAGGATGAAATGAAAGAAGACGAAAAAAATCATACAACTGAACTACATATTATGTACATCCATACAGCCCAAGCTCACTGTATAATAAAACTCGGCAAATGCTCATCTCTTGAACCTATTGTACGAGGATTCACTACACTGTTGCCACCGGAGCCAAAAATGTCTCGTGCATCTTGCTGCTGCAAGAAATCCTAGCGCATGCTGCCATCATGTCCTCCTGATGGAAATCATGGGTTTCCAAAGTTGGGATCCAGAATCGCAACAATGCCAGCTTACTTGGCCGCATACCAGTTCTGTGCACACTTGGCATCAACTGAGAGGTCAACTTTGAGTATGTTTTTGCCATCGAAGGGTTTGGACATGCACTCGACAACAATTGCCTTGGCAATATCAGCAGACTCAGTGGGCCCCTCTAATATGACTTCATCATGAACCTGTTTCCAGGACAATGTTAATCAGATACCACACTCTAAAGAACACAGTAATTCCCCCCCCCCCCCCCCCCCCCCAAACAAAAACAAAAAAAGGACTTCCACCTCTAAATTTTGCAATACATACCACTGTATCAAACTATGAACCAATTTTATCAATACATTCACCATTTTTAGACCGAGCAAGTGAAGATTCATGTAATTGTAAAATAAGGTGGGTTTAAATACATTTGCACCATAACATTTATTTGAATCAAGTATTTGCATCCAGCATTTTTAGAAGCTTAATTCAAAGAAACATTTACATCTAAGTAAGTTCGGGGTGTTATACCATATATAAACATAATTTCAAAGGGTCTTCATGTGCTAATCTTAATAACCAATATAGATTACCATCTCTGGCAAACAATGAGAAGGACTTTAGGCGTGCAAAGCGCTGAAAAATAAACCTAGGAGAGAGTTGTATTTTGTAAAACTTTAGGGCAAATTTTAAGTGACCCTTCTACACTAACAGCAAAATCCATCTAGTTTCAATATGTTAATGCATCTGAGTCTTGGTTTACTACTTTCCATCCTTTTCATCCTAAAATTGTCGAGTTACAACTACCGTTAAACTAGTTAAAACACTACAATCCTTGAGATTACCAAAAAATTTATCTTCAGATGAAGGGTGAATAGAGAACTCAAACCTGCAACAGCAGTCTCCATCCAAGCTCTTTCAGCTGAGGATTTCGATCTATCTCAATCATAGCACACATGGCGACATCTGCTGCACTACCCTATTAGTACATAAACAGAAAAATAAGATTACTGTATCTTTTAAGGGATAATGGGAAAATAAGTGAAGAGATCTAGATAGAGAAAGCAAATGAGCACCGTATAAGCAAAGCAAAGATATAACAAAAAGATATAACAAGGATTGGGATGTATGGAATAGTTGGAACAGCCTAAGAGCATCTCCTACCGGGCTCTATCTCCATCTCCATCTCCAAATATGGAGATGGTTGAAGCTCCAACCGGGCTCTATCTCCATCTCCAAATATGGAGATGGGTGAAAAACATCTCCAAATTTGGAGACCTTTCATCCCATCTCCAAAACACTATTCATATTTTTTATTTCCCATTTTACCCTTTTTTACTTTAATATCTTTCTAAAAATTCCTTCCATATCCTTTAATTAAAATGTGTATTGTATATTTAGTGAATGTATCTTATAAAATATTAAACAAAATTTTATTATTTTGGTACAGTTGGAAATGTCTCGACGATAGCTTTAAAATGAGACCAATTTTGAATATTTTTTTATTGTTTGAAAAAAATAATTGATACAATATTTATAGATAAGATTATTTAGTTATTTTGTATTAGCTTATTAACATATTTTAAAAAGACTACCCACTCATACAATGTGATCATTAATTGAAAATAGATAAACGACAAATACATAGAATCATTAATTGAAAATACAAACGTTGGACATTGAAATACATAGAACTGAATAATAAAAAAAAATTAAAATTATAACATTAATAATCCCCAACTTTTAATCCATTTCATTGCCGTGTCTTGCCCACAAATGCTCTATCAGTGCATTTCTAAGTGCAATATGAGCATTTTTGTCTTTGAGTTGCTTGTGTCGAGCAAGAAAACGTTGGAATTGCTCAGCTTCGTTGTCATCAATCTCTTGAGTATTCTCAATAATTGCAGGAGTAGACAAAACTAGTCTTTCAGAGTCATCGCGTTCATTCTCGATGATCATATTGTGCAGTATAACACACGCAGACATGATGTCATGTAGTACACTTTTATTCCAAAAACGTGATGGTCCTTTGATGATGGCAAATCGTGCTTGAAGGACTCCAAATGCACGCTCCATGTCTTTTCGGCATGATTCTTGCATCATTGCGAAATATTGTTTCTTTGGACCTTGGGGTTGGGAAATAGTTTGTACAAGGGTTGACCATTTGGGGTATATGCCATCGGCTAAATAGTAACCGACAACATATTCTTTACCTTGAATTGTATAATTAGCAGGAGTAATACCTTGAGTTAGGTTAGCGAATAGATTTGACGCTTGCAACACATTGATGTCATTGTTCGAGCCCGGTAGTCCAAAATATGCATGCCATATCCATAAGTCATAAGAAGCCACTGCCTCAAGAATGATAGTTGGACTACCATGACGACCCGAGTATTGTCCCGCACAAGCCGTTGGACAGTTTTTCCATGCCCAATGCATACAATCAAGACTTCCCAACATTCCTGGAAAACCTCGTTCTTCACCCTTTTGTAATAATCTTGCAACATCATTGGCATTGGGTGTTCTTAAGTATTCATCTCCGTAAACCTCTACAATTGCCCTGCAAAATTTCTTTAAACATAAAATTGCAGTAGACTCACCAATTCTTATATATTCATCGGTACAATCCGCTGCTGATCCATATGCCAACATCCGAAATGCTGTCGTGACCTTCTGCAAAGTGGATAATCCAAGCTTTCCGAGACCATCTCTCTTTTGTACGAAGAAGGTATCGTGATCTTTTACCGCATCGACAATACGAAGAAATAGACTTCTCTGCATCCGGAATCTTCTACGAAATAAATTTTCTCCATATGTAGGATTCTCAGAAAAATAATCATTCCATAGACGAGAATTCCCGTCTTCTCTTTCATGGTTGATCACAATGTGGCCCAGAATTGATCCTCGATGTGCTGGTTCATCATCATCGACAAGGTATTCACTCATGATGGCCTTGTTAGATGCATATAAACGAGCTAATAATGCTTCTTCTGCTTCCCATTCTTTCATTTTCTCCTCCCATTCTGTCGCCGATGGAATCAGAAGATTGGCTGATGTTGGTGAAAGAGGTATTTGTTCATCGTCAAAATTAGAAGATGGTAGCTCCGATGACCCTTCTCTAAAGCTCATTGTTAGAGAATGTTGGATTTGGTCGTCTTATATGAATAGATTAGGGATGAAGGATGTAGTATTCATGGTTATATGTTGCTTATATAGATATTGAGTTATATAACCAGCATTGGATTCTCTGTAAATGCATTAATTGGCATTGGATACCCTGTCTTCATCAGTCAAGTCGTATGTCTTCTCCTGTGGCATTGGATACCCTGTCTTCATCAGCTGATTCGTTTGTCTTCTCCTGTGGCATTGGATACCCTGTCTTCATCAGTCAAGTCGTTTATCTTCTCCTGTGGCATTGGATACCCTGTCTTCATCAGTCAAGTCGTTTGTCTTCTCCTGTGGCATTGGATACCCTGTCTTCATCAGTCAAGTCGTCCGTCTTCTCCTGTGACATTGGATTCTCTCATAAAGTGGGTTGTCTTATAAATATTGACATCATTCAGTAACCATTTTTCAAACTCATAACTCTTTTCCTATCTTCTGAGCTGAAAACTTTTTCCTCTCCTATGGATACAGTCAAATTTATTCGTGGAAAATCATTCTCTATAGAAGAAGATCAAGCTTTGTGCTCCATATGGCTTGACATTTCTCAAGATCCTATATTGGGTAAAAATAAAAAAAAAGACAAGTTATGGGAGAGAGTTGCAGCAACTTTCGGTAAACGTAACCCTTCTCTTTGTGTTACATATCGATCACCGAAGTCTCTACAATGTCGTATGACCCTAATCGTAAAAGCTGTAAGCAAGTTCCGTGGTTGCATTCGTCAAGTCGAGCGCCTTAATCCAAGCGGTGCTTCTGAGCTAGATATTGTGAGTATTTCATTCATATCTTTCTTCTAATAATATTATTACATTTGTATTAATTACTTTTTACATGTTTCTACATGTAGATTAAACGTGCCAAAGCACTATTTTCACAAGATTCAGATGAAAAAAAAGGGTTTATATTTGATCATGTGTGGTTCATCCTCAAGGATGCTGAGAAATGGACCAATACAAATTCCGCATCTCCTGCGGCCTCCAAAGGTTCACAAACCATGTCGCAAGGATCCGAAACGGGGTCTCCGTTAGGTCCACGATCCATTGATATGAATATAGACGACGATGAGCGAGTGTCAATCGAAGAGGAACAAACACCAATCAATGAATCATCAAGCCGCCCTACAGGAAGGAAAAAAGAAAAGATGAAAAAGAAACAATTCGATAAGCAAAATTATTTTATCGAATCACTAGCTGAAGAAAATCGAGAAATTCTAAAAACATTGAAAAGAGGGCAAGAAGAACGGGAGAAAGAAACATCGTTACCCTACAATCTCTTAATGTTGAATGCTGAAAATGAGAAAAAAAAATTAGAACTAGAGGCTCAACGTCAAAATATGCTCTATATGGAGAAAGACCTAAATTCTATAACCGATCCCATCGAACGAGAATACTTTCGGAAGAAAAAAGAACAAGTTCTAAATAAGAGTAGTAATTCTGAAGTCTTTGGGTCATCCTCTCAATTTATGCATAATAATTTTCCTGACTGTAACCAATATCAAACTGGATACCAATGTGAAGGTGGATCATCCGCAGCTTATTATGGAGCAAGTGGATATGGAGGAACCAGACAAGGAGGACATAGATTTGGAGATGACTTACCGGAATATTAAATTATATCTAATTTTTAATGTTATCGTAATTTGCTATTATGTAATTTGTTTTTCCAGTTATTGTAGTTTGTTGTTATTGTATTAGCTTATCTGTATTTTTTTCATCTTCATGTTGTACTTTCATTTTTAATTATTATAATCCGAAATTTTCTATTTCTGTCAAAATTTAATATTAAAATATACTAAATTAGAAAATTTATTTGATTAATGTTATATATGATATTATTAAATTAATTCCAAAGTAATTTTACACTTGATTATTTTACATTGTTAATACAAGTAAAAATTTCATTATTTAAAATTAGTTCCAAAAAGTACTAATATTAGGCTCGTTTTAAAGCATTCGGCGAGATATTTCCAACAACATAATTTTTATTTTCCCAAATAGATTATTAATATAAGAATTTAATGTAAAATTATTTATAACAAAACTAATTAAAAAATCCTTAAAATTATAGAGATGCTTGGTTGGAGTGGGTCTCTATTTCCTCATCTCTATAATGGAATATTCCCAGGAATATTCCATTATAGAGATGAGAAATAGAGACCCCCATTGGAGATGCTCTAATGTTTCCTTCTACTAGGGATTTCCACTCTTTTTTTTTTCCCATTCCTCCAAACAAAAAAAATTAACCTTTTAGGATACCTATTTTTAGGTACCCAGAACAACCGTCGACTCATAAGCTATGGCATGCCTCATCCCCCAGTGTCCCTCTGGGCTCCTCTCCTACCTGCCCAGTGTTCCGAAGCGTTGGTCTTTCTTTCCAAGCCGCGCTTTGTAAGTCAGGAAGCAAGAACTAAAGCAAAGTCCGGACCTTGCAGAAGATCGAGTTGGTTTTTCGGATTTGAAAGGTCTCAGATCCCTGGCCGGCTCTCGGTTCTTGAGCAAGCTCTTCCACTGCTGGTAGGGCGCCTTCCTTTTTCTATCAACCCGAATCGAGAACCATCGGGGTCTCACTAGACAGGTCAGTACAGGAAAGCGATACAGGTCAGTGGCGAGCCAAAGCGGTAGGGGATTAGCAGATTAGCCCAACAAATAGTCTTTCTGCCCCATATGCCCTGTTTCCGCAAATCCCTACGTCGGTCGATCGATGCGCACAGAAGGAGAGCTTGTCCATCTAGAAAACACGTATGTTAAGTCGGTCAATCGATCAAACTATGTATAGGGGCAGCCGGGCCGTATTAGCATAGCAAGCTTGACGTGCCGGACTGAAGTGAGCTTGGCCGCTCTGAGTAGAAGTGCTCTCCTGCAGCCTAGATCTAGCTCAGCTTGATAGTTTCGATAGATATCATTCGGATCGTAATAACATAAACTTTTTCGGAGTCTGGGGACCGACAGAAGTCAAGGAAAAGTGCCGGTGGGTGCAGGTTGATCAGTTTCAAGCCGTGCTGGAGCGTCCAAAATGAATATTTGTGAACAGTGCGGATATCATTTGAAAATGAGTAGTTCAGATAGAATCGAACTTTTGATTGATCCGGGCACTTGGAATCCTATGGATGAAGTCAGTTCAAGGTTTGCGTCCGATTGTGCTGTGCGCAATGAATAAATCAATGTATTTGCGGAAAATGCGACGCTGAAGGTCATTCTCATAAAGCCTGGTGAGGAGCTCTTTCTAAGAGCATCTCCAATGGGGGTCTCTATTTCTCATCTCTATAATGGAATATTCCTGGGAATATTCCATTATAGAGATGAGGAAATAGAGACCCACTCCAACCAAGCATCTCTATAATTTTTAGGAATTTTTAATTAGTTTTGTTATAAATAATTTTACATTAAATTCTTATATTAATAATCTATTTGGGAAAATAAAAATTATGTTGTTGGAAATATCTCGCCGAATGCTTTAAAACGAGCCTAATATTAGTACTTTTTGGAACTAATTTTAAATAATGAAATTTTTACTTGTATTAACAATGTAAAATAATCAAGTGTAAAATTACTTTGGAATTAATTTAATAATATCATATATAACATTAATCAAATAAATTTTCTAATTTAGTATATTTTAATATTAAATTTTGACAGAAATAGAAAATTTCGGATTATAATAATTAAAAATGAAAGTACAACATGAAGATGAAAAAAATACAGATAAGCTAATACAATAACAACAAACTACAATTACTGGAAAAACAAATTACATAATAGCAAATTACGATAACATTAAAAATTAGACATAATTTAATATTCCGGTAAGTCATCTCCAAATCTATGTCCTCCCTGTCTGGTTCCTCCATATCCACTTGCTCCATAATAAGCTGCGGATGATCCACCTTCACATTGGTATCCAGTTTGATATTGGTTACAGTCAGGAAAATTATTATGCATAAATTGAGAGGATGACCCAAAGACTTCAGAATTACTACTCTTATTTAGAACTTGTTCTTTTTTCTTCCGAAAGTATTCTCGTTCGATGGGATCGGTTATAGAATTTAGGTCTTTCTCCATATAGAGCATATCTTGACGTTGAGCCTCTAGTTCTAATTTTTTTTTCTCATTTTCAGCATTCAACATTAAGAGATTGTAGCGTAACGATGTTTCTTTCTCCCGTTCTTCTTGCCCTCTTTTCAATGTTTTTAGAATTTCTCGATTTTCTTCAGCTAGTGATTCGATAAAATAATTTTGCTTATCGAATTGTTTCTTTTTCATCTTTTCTTTTTTCCTTCCTGTAGGGCGGCTTGATGATTCATAGATTGGTGTTTGTTCCTCTTCGATTGACACTCGCTCATCGTCGTCTATATTCATATCAATGGATCGTGGACCTAACGGAGACCCCGTTTCGGATCCTTGCGACATGTTGGTTTGTGAACCTTTGGAGGCCGCAGGAGATGCGGAATTTGTATTGGTCCATTTCTCAGCATCCTTGAGGATGAACCACACATGATCAAATATAAACCCTTTTTTTCATCTGAATCTTGTGAAAATAGTACTTTGGCACGTTTAATCTACATGTAGAAACATGTAAAAAGTAATTAATACAAATGTAATAATATTATTATAAGAAAGATATGAATGAAATACTCACAATATCTAGCTCAGAAGCACCGCTTGGATTAAGGCGCTCGACTTGACGAATGCAACCACGGAACTTGCTTACAGCTTTTACGATTAGGGTCATACGACATTGTAGAGACTTCAGTGATCGATATGCAACACAAAGAGAAGGGTTACGTTTACCGAAAGTTGCTGCAACTCTCTCCCATAACTTGTCTTTTTTTTTATTTTTACCCAATATAGGATCTTGAGAAATGTCAAGCCATATGGAGCACAAAGCTTGATCTTCTTCTATAGAGAATGATTTTCCACGAATAAATTTGACTGTATCCATAGGAGAGGAGGAAAAAGTTTTCAGCTCAGAAGATAGGAAAAGAGTTATGAGTTTGAAAAATGGTTACTGAATGATGTCAATATTTATAAGACAACCCACTTTATGAGAGAATCCAATGTCACAGGAGAAGACGGACGACTTGACTGATGAAGACAGGGTATCCAATGCCACAGGAGAAGACAAACAACTTGACTGATGAAGACAGGGTATCCAATGCCACAGGAGAAGACAAACGACTTGACTGATGAAGACAGGGTATCCAATGCCACAGGAGAAGACAAACGAATCAGCTGATAAAGACAGGTTATCCAATGCCACAGGAGAAGACAAACGACTTGACTGATGAAGACAGGGTATCCAATGCCACAGGAGAAGACAAACGACTTGACTGATGAAGACAGGGTATCCAATGCCACAGGAGAAGACAAACGAATCAGCTGATGAAGACAGGGTATCCAATGCCACAGGAGAAGACAAACGACTTGACTGATGAAGACAGGGTATCCAATGCCAATTAATGCATTTACAGAGAATCCAATGCTGGTTATGTAACTCAATATCTATATAAGCAACATATAACCATGAATACTACATCCTTCATCCCTAATCTATTCATATAAGACGACCAAATCCAACATTCTCTAACAATGAGCTTTAGAGAAGGGTCATCGGAGCTACCATCTTCTAATTTTGACGATGAACAAATACCTCTTTCACCAACATCAGCCAATCTTCTGATTCCATCGGCGACAGAATGGGAGGAGAAAATGAAAGAATGGGAAGCAGAAGAAGCATTATTAGCTCGTTTATATGCATCTAACAAGGCCATCATGAGTGAATACCTTGTCGATGATGATGAACCAGCACATCGAGGATCAATTCTGGGCCACATTGTGATCAACCGTGAAAGAGAAGACGGGAATTCTCGTCTATGGAATGATTATTTTTCTGAGAATCCTACATATGGAGAAAATTTATTTCGTAGAAGATTCCGGATGCAGAGAAGTCTATTTCTTCGTATTGTCGATGCGGTAAAAGATCACGATACCTTCTTCGTACAAAAGAGAGATGGTCTCGGAAAGCTTGGATTATCCACTTTGCAGAAGGTCACGACAGCATTTCGGATGTTGGCATATGGATCAGCAGCGGATTGTACCGATGAATATATAAGAATTGGTGAGTCTACTGCAATTTTATGTTTAAAGAAATTTTGCAGGGCAATTGTAGAGGTTTACGGAGATGAATACTTAAGAACACCCAATGCCAATGATGTTGCAAGATTATTACAAAAGGGTGAAGAACGAGGTTTTCCTGGAATGTTGGGAAGTCTTGATTGTATGCATTGGGCATGGAAAAACTGTCCAACGGCTTTGTGCGGGACAATACTCGGGTCGTCATGGTAGTCCAACTATCATTCTTGAGGCAGTGGCTTCTTATGACTTATGGATATGGCATGCATATTTTGGACTACCGGGCTCGAACAATGACATCAATGTGTTGCAAGCGTCAAATCTATTCGCTAACCTAACTCAAGGTATTACTCCTGCTAATTATACAATTCAAGGTAAAGAATATGTTGTCGGTTACTATTTAGCCGATGGCATATACCCCAAATGGTCAACCCTTGTACAAACTATTTCCCAACCCCAAGGTCCAAAGAAACAATATTTCGCAATGATGCAAGAATCATGCCGAAAAGACGTGGAGCGTGCATTTGGAGTCCTTCAAGCACGATTTGCCATCATCAAAGGACCATCACGTTTTTGGAATAAAAGTGTACTACATGACATCATGTCTGCGTGTGTTATACTGCACAATATGATCATCGAGAATGAACGCGATGACTCTGAAAGACTAGTTTTGTCTACTCCTGCAATTATTGAGAATACTCAAGAGATTGATGACAACGAAGCTGAGCAATTCCAACGTTTTCTTGCTCGACACAAGCAACTCAAAGACAAAAATGCTCATATTGCACTTAGAAATGCACTGATAGAGCATTTGTGGGCAAGACACGGCAATGAAATGGATTAAAAGTTGGGAATTATTAATGTTATAATTTTTTTTTTTTTTTATTATTCAGTTCTATGTATTTCAATGTCCAACGTTTGTATTTTCAATTAATGATTCTATGTATTTGTCGTTTATCTATTTCCAATTAATGATCACATTGTATGAGTGGGTAGTCTTTTTAAAATATGTTAATAAGCTAATACAAAATAACTAAATAATCTTATCTATAAATATTGTATCAATTATTTTTTTCAAACAATAAAAAAATATTCAAAATTGGTCTCATTTTAAAGCTATCGTCGAGACATTTCCAACTGTACCAAAATAATAAAATTTTGTTTAATATTTTATAAGATACATTCACTAAATATACAATATACATTTTAATTAAAGGATATGGAAGGAATTTTTAGAAAGATATTAAAGTAAAAAAGGGTAAAATGGGAAATAAAAAATATGAATAGTGTTTTGGAGATGGGATGAAAGGTCTCCAAATTTGGAGACGTTTTTCACCCATCTCCATATTTGGAGATGGAGATAGAGCCCGGTTGGAGCTTCAACCATCTCCATATTTGGAGATGAGATGGAGATAGAGCCCGGTAGGAGATGCTCTAACACATGTATCGTGTCATGTTTGCATCTTTTAGGTACAAAAGCAAAAGTACTCAGAAACTTTTGCATTGCTTTTAGATATACTAATAAACCATATACATGTAGTTGCACGATTAAAATATAATATCCCAATAAAGTGACCACATTGTTTGATCTATTAATTATAGAATGCATGTTTTGTATACTGCATCACACTAAATTTTTAGCGGGTTTCATTTATGTATTTCATACATATGAATGGAGATGGAGAAATGAGGGCATTTTGGGACAGGTATTCCTCTGGGGGAGGGAAATCTACACTTATGGAGTCTAATAAATAATACAACAACAACAACAACAACAAAAAAGCCTTTTTTCCCAACTAGTTGGTAGTCTAATAAATAATAGCAAAAATTTATTAAAATTTAAAGAAAATAATCAGAGAAAGTAAATATCTGTCATGGAGAATTGAAATATATGGGAGACATGTCAAGAAAAATATCATTGAAGAAAATACGTTTGACAGGAAAAGCAAATAAAAAGAAGTGAGGGGGGGGGTTGTTAATATCTTTCATAAAGATAGATATGAAACCAAATTACAAAATAAAAAACCTAGATTTACTACAATCCCATGGTTCTTTGTACTCTTATTAAGTTCATAGTCTACTACTCGCATGAAGTGCACATCTGACAAACATAATCAATCTGGAATATTCCAGAGTCCGTCCATTATAGTAGTATAAATATAGAGTAAGAACAGCAAAAAAAAAAGTGTTCTGTTGCATAGTAAGAGAACGTAGTAAGCCTCAAAAAAAAATAATATTAGACATCTACAAGTTCAACAGCTAAATGCAAAACCATCTGTATATCTACTACTCAAACAATGTAAAGGGTAAGTTAAAACACCTACAATTTCAACAACCCATGCAGAAATCAACTGTAGGTCAAATACTAAAATCCGATAGGAAAACTATACCGTGAATTAATAAAAATGCAAAATTCATAGTTAATATGGACAAAGATTCACAACAAAATATACCTGCACAGGAGTATTAATAGCAGCTCGTTGAATGTGACCTCTCTGACCATGACTGGCATTTTGCATTGAAGGAAAACGGCGTGCCCTTCCAAGCAATGTATAGACACACCCTATTTTCTCTGCCTCCTTCTTACGCGCTTTTTGCCAGTTCAAGACTTCTTTTCTTTCTTTGTACCATAGTTTCACTGTTTCCTCGGCTTCCTTGACAGAAACCTAACATAGGAAGAACTCTTGAATAAAAAAGAAAAGGTACACTAGAGGAGAAAAAACATATTACAGATAACTCCATTGAAAAGTTCATGCTGGAAGGTTAACTGAGGAAAAAGTAAAGAAATTCTTGACCCTTATTTAACATAACCTCATGGATGTTATCATATATCAAGAGTGTGGTTATTGCATGTATATGTACTGCCCCAAATAAAGATGCATGTACATGTATAAAGATGTGTAAGCACAGAGTGACAGCAGAAAATCCTTACGTCATTTGTTGCAATTATAAGGTTTGAGGAACGAGACATTCTACATCAGGCATACAACTTGGCCTGCCAGCACATGTTTAAGTACCTTTCGGCTTTTGCCAATAATCCTTTTTTGTCTTTTCTGTTGACCATAAGAAGGGTTAAAGTTGTGCATGAATGTTTATTGATTTCTTCAAAACTATTGCTAAGTTGTGATTGCCTAAGCCACTAATTACAAATTGATGCTGTGAAAGTCCCAGCCACTATGCAAAAAAACTTTGAAGTTGTAGAAGGGTTGAGAAAAATTGCACTTGTATTCTAACACGCCCCCTTAGGTCAAGAACCTATTTTTTTATGGGCCAAAAAAACGAGATAAATGCCCAACAAATTGGAGGCCGAGACCTGGACAATACGCAGCTGTATTTTTTTATTTTTTTAAATCCGCATTTAAATTGCGTAGCCAGTGGAATTCGAACCTGGGTAGCGCACTGATACCATGTGAAAGTCCTTGCCACTATGCTAAAACTTCGAAGTTGTAGACGAGTTGAGAAAAATTGCACTTGTATTCTAACATATGCAAACACAACCGATGATAGTTAAATGACAATGGACAAAGTTATACTACCATGCTAAGCTCTCTCGCTAACCTTCATGTCATGAAGTTCCATATTTTACCCATCAACAAATTGGTAGCAGGTTGTTCATGAAATGCTTAACTACAACAGAGTATCTAAAACACACATAAACAGAAAAGCCTCTGAAATTTATTTAATCCATTAGTAGTATCTATAAAGCTTCCCAATCAAAATTCAAGAAGGAAAAATGATTGTACTTATAACCACAAAACATTAAGTACTACACATTTCTGACTATCAGTATTGTATGTAAATAGTCACAAGAGCAGTAATACAAAAAAAAAAGTACCTTCCAATCACGTGATAGCCCAACTGGTGTTTTTCCATAAGCAATAGAAAAATTGAGCATTTTGGCTTTCCTTCTTTCAGCAGCAAAAGCATCCTGTAAAAGAAACAATTTTTATAGGAAACATCAGATTGCTTTCGTCCAAATGTGATGATTTCATTATAGCACAAAAGAAATTCCAATGCTCCATGAGGCAATTAAGCTTAGAAGTTCCTCATATTCTGCTAACAAATTATTTTTCAGTGTTCCTCATTAGTTAAAGAACAACAAGACAACAGCCTTTTGTAAGGCACACTGATCTAATTTTTACAACCCAATAATGTTTTTGTAGCGAGTTTTTTAATACAAATCTTTAAGAATCAAGCAATACAGAACTGTCAGAATTAGGGAAAACATTACAACTCTCCAAAGTGATTGTTAATTTTTTTTTACTTCGTGTTATACTCTCTGCAAGTCTGTATGAGTTAGTTAGCAAATTTATGATTAAAGATGGTTTTGCAAACAGTAATTTTGGAGATCAAGAATATTTTATATGGTCATAAGGATACTTGATAATACAGTTATAATAAATAAATTATCTCCTTGTTGACGAACTCCACTTTCCATTATTTAATCAAAAAAATTGTATGGAAGGTTAGTTCTATTATCTAATCTAAATTGGAAGCTTAACAGGCTGAGAAATTTCTCTCTAATTTTTCGGAGATCACAAATATTCTTATATAACCGTTTTCTCATATATCATACCCGTCTATGGCCTGTAAATGATAGCACATTTGTCAGCATCTACCTTGAATTCTTGATCAGGACCCAGATGCTTCAATTATTTTCCAAAAACAGTACCTGAGGAATCTAACTACAAATCTATACAGTACAGGAAGAACTTGACCACAAATACTGTAGCCTTCAGAAGACTTCCCTTGCTAAGCTTTAAATGAGTAAGTTTACATGAAACCTTCCACAGATCAAGAAGTATGAACCAAATAATTTATGGAAATCAGTTTCAACCCTAGTATTGATGGAATTACCATTATCTATATAATAAAACACACAATATAGCTATCAAGGGGCTCTCCTTCAATAGTAAGAAAATCAATGTCCAGATCTAAAGCTTCCAAAAGACATTTTTCCCCCCAAAAGTTTTCCCCCAAAACTCAAATTCAAATCCCCCCCCCCCCAAAAACAACTCATTTATTTATTTAATTATCTCTCTCTCTCTCTCTCTCTCTCTCCTATTCAGATCAGTTTGCTCCCTCTATTCCCCAAACTAGATAGCTCCAATCTCTCGCTCTCTCTCTCTCTCTCTCTCTGTCTCTCTCTCTCTCTCTCCCCTAGGGTTTTTAAGTCGCTAACTCCAAATCCCTAAAATCATTTTCTTAAACCTTCGTTTTCCTTCCATTGGCGAAGCCTCCATCGTCCTCTCAAGCGCGAATCTCAAAGCAAATCCAAATCCAAATCCAGTATCGAACCCCAATCAAGAGGTCGTCGCCAATATCTGATCCGATGTTGATTCCGTATCGACGACTTTTCTCTACCAAATCGAGCGCGAATATCAAGTGACTCCGTATCGGTGACTCCCCTCCACCGAATCGAGAGCCTCTACATGCGATGCGGCGACTCTAATTTCATCTCATTAACCGAATTCTCATTCTAATTTTTAATTTTGTGTGCAAGGGATTACTCAGTTTTTTGCTTACTCGAATTTTGTGTGTGCATAGGATTTAAGTTCAGAGAGGTATGATTGTTTTATTTTTGGGTTTAAAAAATTTTAATTTGGTGATTTATTTAATGAGTTTTTTATTGGTTTTGATTTTAAGGTGTATGCAAGTGAGATATGGATTATTTGGTTGTCTCAATTTGGGCTTCCAAGCCATAGCATGACAGGTATGCTGATCAGCAACCAAAAATAACTTGACAAATATGCAACATTAATTTCTTTACTACAAGAGAATATACTATTGTGAAGTGTTCCCTTCACTGGTTATTAGAAACCATGGATAACATAACATATAAGAACTTTTAGTATATGTTTGGACATATAGGATTGGAATGACTGGACTTTACCAGTGAAGGGTTCAAACTCTCCACTCAAGAAAGACAACTAAAGTAAATTTGTTATTGATCCATTTTGATTTTTTTTATAAAGGTGCAATGGGGAGACAAAAATGGAGATAAAAGAAATAATAATAAGAACTTCGTGTATTACATTGTTGGTTGAAATAATAATAAGAGGTATTTCAATTGTAAACTGAGTCTCAGACAAATAAATGTTTAGATTATTGGTGTCGTAGATACCTTCACACTTACGCTTGGGTTACCATTGTATTTAGACATGCATATAGTGGTTATGGGATTAGAGTAAGCTCTATAAAACCTATATGATCATGTCCTTGCATAACTATTACAAACATCTAAAAGTAATGCTGAAGTTAAAAAAAACTCCATGCAGTGTTTCTAACAAACTATATACATTCCAGGTAAGTTCAAGCTAATGATCAAGAAAGAAATGGTTGAGCTTAAAGGTAGATATGATGCTTCCTCATATAATATGTTTCCTACTTCAATTAATTTGCTGGACCTCTAAAACTATTTTATATAATCAAACCAGGTGCACCGTTCCGAAGATGTGTCGTAGGCACGTGTCAACGAGCAAACCTAGTAAACTATAAATATGGATGTAAATTGTTAGGAGACATTTCAAAGAATTTAAGGGCTTTTCTAATTGTAAGTTATATCAGATTTAGAAATTAAAAGTTCTACCTAAGAAGGAAACAAGGGTAATATACCTCTATAAAAAAAGGGAAGTCTTTGAAGTATGAGATACAACAATAACTAGCTACAATGTAACCTTCAGAGATCTCATATAAGAACCAGGAATATAAAAAATCATCAACTCTAGAGAAACCCATGAAACCAAATAATTTACAGAGATCAAGATGGAAGATTCTGAGATTCTGTTACTTCCAAGTGGAGAGAGGGAGAGAGAGAGATGGAAAGATTATCTTATTTCCAAGAGAATGGAGAGTAAGAGAACAAGAAGAAGAATACATCTAAATGAGGGAGAGAGACAACGACGGAGAGAATACTTCCAAGAAAGGGTAGAGCAAAAGAGGAAGGAGAAGAATGCATCTCAAATGACGCGGGGGGAGAGAGAGAGAGAGGACATGCATTTTTCCATCTTGTATCTAACTTTAAGCAAGTTGGAGAGAGTGTCTTCTCTTTTGAGTTCTAGATAAATTCTTCTATTCATTCAAAAGTATGAATCCAATCAATTAAAGAGCACAACACTCGCAAATAAATAAACGAGAGAGAGAAGGGGGGGGGGGGGGGGGGGGGGGGGGGGAGTGTTGTTCTTGTTAACTATGTAGAGAAGATTTTAACTTCTAAATTGGAATTTGTTTGTTGTTTGTTTATGAGAACTACCTTCTCAATAAACAAGAACCATTCAACAAAAGAAACAAAATTTTAAATTTATCCGTACCTTTAACAATGGAACTGGTGGCTTCTCCTCACCAGGTTGGGGATGCCACTCAAGGAGCACCTTCCTTTCCATAACAGCATTTCGTATATGCTCGTACATATTCATAGCTGTCCTAGAATGGAAGTCTCCACCAGCTTCAAAAGCATCTAACATGCTTTTGCAGTCTGCTAGATGGGCTAAAATCCTAAGCTCCAGCTGCATAAAATATATTTCTATAAAGAAGATAGCTTATAGCATTTTTAATATTCAAGTTTAACAATAAAAAAAAGTAAGTTCTGATAAGCATCACACTACTGACCTGCCCATAATCTGCAACAATGAGCGAGTTTCCATGCTCGGCAATAAAAGCCTGCCGAATTTTATACCGATCCTTCTCTAAAGCAGGTTGGTTCTAATTGGCGAAATCATAATCAACAGCCCAAATATTAGTTACGGAACAGATATGTGAGGCATAATTTAAGGAAATTGCACAGGCTCAATAATAACCTCAAGGATTAATTGTATTTTTTTTTCCCTTTTTCCCTTAATATACAAAAGGCATTAAAGGACAAGGATATCAAAATCCAACATAAATGCATTAAGGAAAAGACAATTAAACCTGCAAATTTGGCCTCCGTGCTGATAGGCGTCCAGTTTCAGTATTTATGTTTAATGAACAATGGATGCGTCCATTGCTACCTGATATGCGATCGCCCTATTATTAAAATTAAACAGAAGAACAAAATAACCATCAGTCTCACTACAGAATAATATCAGAAGTCACTACCACTCAACAATCATAAGAGAACAACAGTCAAAGCTTCTTTTTCTGGTCATTACAAGAGGCTAGAGTAGAACAGATGAGACCATGCATGTGCGTACATAGAAAAAAATTCACAAGATTAAAAATAACTTGTATGTGATTCTATAAGCATATAGAATACAGATACCCTAAAAAGAGATGGGATATAGTACATAATTTTTAAAGTTGATGCGCCTGACAAAGATTTAGGTTCAGGTTAGCACACTTCTTGAATAAGGGGGTGTTTGGGTCATTGCAAGTGCATGCCGCAGCAACAAGGGGAAATTTAAGGTTTCCCTCAAAAAAAAAAATTGACTCAATTACCAAAATATTGCCTACTTTTCAACATAACTTGTATTCCATATATATTACAATAATCTTTTCCCTCCAAAAGTTAGAGGATATTTGGGTAATTGTGTCACTTGCAACTACAACTGAAACTTGCGCTTGCAAAGAACCAAACAGCTCCTAAATCTCTAGTTGTAGTAACATCTCATGATTTTTCTGTTTTCCACAAAACACATAATAATAATGCAATTTCCCAATACAAAGAGCACTACAAGCATTGCAGCACTACCCTAGGCTATATATACATACAGCAGCGCTTGAAACGGCAATTTTTTTAGAATAAAAAAAAGAAAATAATAAAAGATAAAAGTCAAAATTAGCTAACACGAACATTTTATGATTCTAAGTATAAGTAGTTACTTTTTTTTAAACTCTCTAACAAAATTTGTTAGGGCACCCTATTTAATACTTAATACAGGCAGAAATCAGGAATGGTCTTGCTAGTGGATGAGGATCTGCAATTTACTTTCATAAATATATTCAAACTCGTAATACATAATAAAACGACTAAATTCTCAGTTCATAAATAATAATAATAATAATAATAATAATAATAATAATAATAACAACAAATATTATTATATTAATAATTATAATTATTATTAGTTTTTAAAAAAATCAACAACAACAACCAACAAAAAGAAAAGATAAAACAAAAATCATACTATAAGTTCACCTGAAGAGGAAGAATAAAGTTGGATATCAAGGAATCAATAGAGCAGACTTCACAGAGAGCTGCAATAGCACGACAAGCCTCGATGCCTTCTTTTCCTTCCCCAAATGCCTTGTACGCAGTTCCATATGCAGATATGTCTTTATGATCGAGATTTTCTACATCGTTGTCAGAATTAAATCCATATTCATCATCATCATCCAAATAAATATGGTCCACGGAGACCTTTCCCGCAAGTGCTTTCAGAGCATCGCCGCTAACTGAAGGCCAACCACTAGCAGTATACTTCTCTGTTTCTATATCACAGTCACAAAGCTTATGTAATGTAATATTCCGATATTTTAAAGGAGACTTTTTACCCTCTTCGATCAAATTATCAATATTCGGTACTTTAAAAGTCCTCTTAGCGGGCAGATCAACATTTGGGTTCTTGCTGTTAAACAAACATAATCCAAAGGAAACTAATGAATCAAAAATAAAAAAATAAAAATAAAAATAAAAAAATAAAAAAATAAGCGCACGATTTTAATTATTTGAATTATATGAATAGGAATCATTAAGAAGGGCAGAGGCAAATAATTAATATTATAAAGATCACACAAAGAGCAACTCAGTTAGTAATCATAAAAATACCTAACAAATTATTAGCAAATAACAGAGGACCTAACAATTATTAGCACAAGTAGGCAGACAGTCATTCAACTAAACCAATGTAACTGGATTCCACCCTGACAAGAAAATCAAGCACTTCTGTTACGCAATAGATACTGAAACCACATCCATATCCACATGAAACAATCAGAGCCGGCCCTCAGTTCCTGGGGGCCCGAGGCGAAAGGCCCGAATAATTATTTTTGGGGGCCCCTAATAACAATATATTTTTTACGTGCAAAATATGTGCCTATATTTACAAGAGGAATACAATTTTGGGGGGGGGGGGGGGGGGGGGGGGGGGCTAAAATTGGAGCCAAAAGAAATCGGGCCTTATGAAATGGTTCAACCATGGTCTAGCATGTTATATCCACCAATAGGTCACCCATTAGCATAATATATCATGAACAAATTATTATATTATGCAAATCACAGTACTCCATTATAGCTTTAAAGTGCAAGTATCTTAGACATTAGATAAAATATACTAAGGTGTGCACATGCAGGCTGGCCTTGGTCTATTATATGAAAACATTATGAGGCAGAACAAATTAGACATGTGAATGTATGCGTCTCATATTACATGTACCTAATATATTACGGAGGATTAAGAAAATCGCACAATCACTCAATGGAAAGTCATCAATAAGAATTTCTTTAAGCATTTCCCTACCATGTGTCTTAAATGCAATTTCCCCAATCACGGGCCATAAAGAACTGTAATTAATTCAAGCATGATATATTCATGATATATTGAAATGTCCCGTGAACTAAAATTTCTGACCTAACAATTATTAGCAGAAGTAGGCAGACTGGTATCGGCTAGTGGAGGTGATGAGGACATCTTTCCAGTTTAGGATTTTTATTTTATTTCCATTTTTTGTTTCTGGCAATTATAGCCATATGTAATCTTTTTGTAATTTTTAGATTCTGAGAATATTTTGGAGATGTGTTTCAAGATGTAATTGAGCCTATTTAAAGGCCCTGAGATGAATGAGAAAGGCATGCCATTATTGATTAAAAAAAATCTATGTTGAGTTTTGCTCTTCCGCCTTCTCTTTTGTGTGATACAACTGAGATCTACATTAGGGTTTGTGATAAATCCTAATCTAGTTTTAGAATTAGTGATTAGTTCTAAAATTTCTCCCCAATTAAAAAAATCCCAAATACAAATCTTTCATACAAACCCTAATCCTATACTACAGCCGCCACCCCCAACGTCACCTTCAACTTCTTCTTCTTCCTTAATCCCCTCCCGATCCAACAGAAAACCCTAATCCCCTCTCCCGTACCCAACCACATCCCGCTACCCTCTCTCCGTCGACCCACTCCACCCTCAACCGCCGCTGCCCTTCTCCATCCCCACGTCGCCTCTCGTCTCCTTCCCGATCAAGATCCCCACCCCCAAATCCATCCCGCTCCTCCACCTCCGTTCACGTCACCTTCTTCTTCCACCACCCGGCCAAGCACCCACGCCCTCGTCACCTTCCTCCACTCCCGACCTCGACCCCTTCCCCAAAAGCCTTCGCCCCACCTTCCCTATGCTCGTCGTCATCGCCGCTAGCGACGCCCAGACCGGCAGGCCGTCGCCGTCCGCCGCCCCTCTTGGGCCCGTGCTTCCCTTGCTGCCTCGCATCTCTCTCTTGCTGCCATTGCCGCTCTTCTATTGTTGCTGCGTTGCTGTGCTAGTCGCTGCCCAACTTCGAGATCGTCGCTGGTTGTCTACGTATTCGGTATACTCTTTCCACTATTAATATTTGTACTTTACTGCCTTATCATCTAGTATATTATCTGATTTGACTGTCGACCACAAAATACTGAGATTGAGTGATCCACATGCTAGATTAGAGTACGAATTGGTATTGCACTTTTTACTTGCTAAAACACGTAGGGATTTACTTATTGATTAAGATTGAATTATTAATTGGATTGTTAGCATTTGATTCAATTCTTGAAAACTCATCGAACCTGTTAACTGTTAAAATATCCAATCTAAATCCGCACTTTCATGTTGGTAAAATTAACCCATTAAAATTCTTGGAAAATTCTCTATTTTAGGGTTGGTTTTACATCATTTTGGTATCAGAGCGAAGGTTCTTAAAACCCTAGTTCTTGCATCGTAGGCATCATTTTTGCATTCATTTAGGATTGTTTAGTCTTTTATTTTATTTTTGTCTTTCTTTTATTTTAGGTCATTTCAGATTCATTAAAAAAAAAAAAAATTAGGACATACACGACCCATAGTTTCCACTTTTGGTGAATGCGTCTTCGCAGCACCATCACAGACTGTGAAGAGTCCTTCCTAGCCCTTCCCAATCACCCACTTAGGAACCCAAGACTTCCCAGACCTGAAATGGACAACTCTGATATCTCCGCTACCCTAGCTGCCATCCAAGCAACTCTTGCCAATATCAATCAGAGGCTTGAGAAAGTGGAGCTAAATCAAACCATTGTCCCTGAGCTTCATGGCCATCGTCAGATCCCTCAAGGGAATGTTCATGACGATCGACGTCAAGAACGTGACCCTGACGAACAATACAAAAAGAACGTTAAGGCTGACGTTTCCCAGTTTGAAGGCCACATGGAACCCCAAGCTTACCTCGATTGGGTCCGTGCCATCGGCCACTACTTTGTGTGGTTCGACATGAGCGAAGCCCTTAAAGTTAAATTTGCCACTATGAAATTAACGGGTAAAGCTCAACAACATTGGACCAATCTTGAACATGCCCGCAGAGGCCGAGGTCTGGCACCCATAGCCACTTGGGAGGCCATGAAAGAGAAGCTCACTGAGAGGTATGTACCGTTATCGTTCCACACCCGATTACTAGATTCGTGGAACCAATTGTATCAAGGAAGTAAATCCACACAAGAATATGTTGATAAATTCGATGACTTCCTTATTCAGTGCAATGCGTTAGGTAAAGAGAGTGAAGAACAAACTCTCTCTAGGTTCAGAGCTGGACTACGAGCTGACCTTAGGAACGAGCTAATCTATAGAAACGTGGACTCAATAGCGGCAGCCTACGCCCTAGTCCTCGACATGGATTCCCTTAAAGCTAGTTCCCATTACAAGTCCAGCAATTCGATGGATCATTCCTCTAGAATGAATCCTCCTGACCCCTCTAGACCTGAGCACTCCTCTCCTCAGTACTCTAACAAGTCTTACCCAAATAAACATACTTCAAATTCCTATCCACTTAGAAATGCCAATACGGGTAAGAACACCGAAAGAGATTACAGTAAGGTTGACCCTCTCACTAAGTGCTATAAATGTAAGGGATACGATCATGTTGCTGGCAACTGTCCTAGTCCAAGTAGGATTAATATAGTAGAGGGTACCGCAGTCATCGCTGATGAGTCCGACAATGAGTTTACCTATGAACCTAATATAAGTGATGACTTTGATGAAAAAGAGGATGACCCGTCTCTCAATTGTATTCAGCCTATCCAGTCACCTCTATTAAGTATACCCGGGACACCCATTTCTTCCCAAGTCACTTGGCAACCAATAGATTCTACTCATGTATTAGAACATTACAAAGTCACAGAGTCTGCACCCACATTTGCATATAATATTCATGACTTGCATAGAGAAATTTCCAAGGAACTTAATGAGAATAATTTTAACTACAAGTTAATAGCAGATACTAGAAGGAAATTTATAACTTTTGATATTGGTGACGAAGTGATGGTTCGGATTCATCCGGAACGGTTTTCTGTTGGACCCGTTAAGAACTTGAATATACGTGCTGCAGGCCCATTTAAGATTCTACATGCAATCAATAATAGTACCTATGTCGTTGACCTTCCTGAAGGTTTTGGCATAAGTAAAATTTTCAATATTGAGGATCTAGTACTTTATGAAGGCTCAAAATTCAACCCTAGAAATTTTCTTATAGATGAGCCTACCCTGCAGCCTAATGGTGAGATTCCCCCATTACCTCCACTACCAGATATTACTTACCCATCGACAGAAGAATTGGATAATATTTTAGATGATCAGATAATCTCTACTAGAGATGGTGGTATACACAAGTATTTGGTAAGGTGGAAAAATAAGCCGAAGTCGGATGACACTTGCAGTGGTCGTGAGGGGCTCCCGCAACTGGATCCAGATCTTTTGGAGCACGATGACATGATCACTGGTTTTGACTCGACTGGGTCGAGCTCTCTCCCACCCGGAGAGAATGATGAGGACATCTTTCCAGTTTAGGATTTTTATTTTATTTCCATTTTTTGTTTCTGGCAATTATAGCCATATGTAATCTTTTTGTAATTTTTAGATTCTGAGAATATTTTGGAGATGTGTTTCAAGATGTAATTGAGCCTATTTAAAGGCCCTGAGATGAATGAGAAAGGCATGCCATTATTGATTAAAAAAAATCTATGTTGAGTTTTGCTCTTCCGCCTTCTCTTTTGTGTGATACAACTGAGATCTACATTAGGGTTTGTGATAAATCCTAATCTAGTTTTAGAATTAGTGATTAGTTCTAAAATTTCTCCCCAATTAAAAAAATCCCAAATACAAATCTTTCATACAAATCCTAATCCTATACTACAGCCGCCACCCCCAATGTCACCTTCAACTTCTTCTTCCTTAATCCCCTCCCGATCCAACAGAAAACCCTAATCCCCTCTCCCGTACCCAACCACATCCCGCTACCCTCTCTCCGTCGACCCACTCCACCCTCAACCGCCACTGCCCTTCTCCATCCCCACGTCGCCTCTCGTCTCCTTCCCGATCAAGATCCCCACCCCCAAATCCATCCCGCTCCTCCACCTCCGTTCACGTCACCTTCTTCCACCACCCGGCCAAGCACCCACGCCCTCGTCACCTTCCTCCACTCCCGACCTCGACCCCTTCCCCAAAAGCCTTCGCCCCACCTTCCCTATGCTCGTCGTCATCGCCGCTAGCGATGCCCAGACCGGCAGGCCGTCGCCGTCCGCCGCCCCTCTTGGGCCCGTGCTTCCCTTGCTGCCTCGCATCTCTCTCTTGCTGCCATTGCCGCTCTTCTATTGTTGCTGCGTTGCTGTGCTAGTCGCTGCCCAACTTCGAGATCGTCGCTGGTTGTCTACGTATTCGGTATACTCTTTCCACTATTAATATTTGTACTTTACTGCCTTATCATCTAGTATATTATCTGATTTGACTGTCGACCACAAAATACTGAGATTGAGTGATCCACATGCTAGATTAGAGTACGAATTGGTATTGCACTTTTTACTTGCTAAAACACGTAGGGATTTACTTATTGATTAAGATTGAATTATTAATTGGATTGTTAGCATTTGATTCAATTCTTGAAAACCCATCGAACCTGTTAACTGTTAAAATATCCAATCTAAATCCGTACTTTCATGTTGGTAAAATTAACCCATTAAAATTCTTGGAAAATTCTCTATTTTAGGGTTGGTTTTACATCAGGAGGGAGTAATGAAATTACAACTTGTGGTAGTGGAACATTCGTGTTGAGTGGAGTAATATGGTCACATCCACTCACAATGTAGTTAAGGCAAAACAAAGCTTTTACATCCTATTGAAGAAGAAACATATTCATTACAGCAACATTAGATGCATTTCCATGACGCAACCAAAATCGTCCTACAACAAATTTTACATCCTTTTAGCGTCAAAAAAAACTTGTTCCAAGACACCACATACAAGAAATTCTACCTGACATCCTTTTTTCACACTCTAAATCTCCCATCAGTTTAAATACCAATTATAACTATATATTAAGGAAATGGGTCTACCCCCCTTTCCCCTTCCTCTATTTTGAAATAGCGCAAGGAGAGCGAAAGTAAGGAAATCTCATTTAAACTGACACGTGTGTGCCGCAAGTTTTCATAAAACCCGCTTTTCAAATTTCGAATTTCAAAAGGGAGTATAAAGATAAGGAAAGGTTGAAATCCAGTTATAGTACTTAATATTTATGTGCCTAAAATATCTCTTAAGTATTACCTAACTATTCACAAACGTGGTTATTAGAATTTTCCCAAACCAGCGTTCTCCATCACTCCTCACCTTCTGCTTTCTCTCTTTCTCTCCACTCTCTAAAAAAAAAGGGAAAAAAAAGAAACCAAAAAAATAAGGTTGAGGCCGTTGGGGTGGAGGAGGGAGCGGCGGTAGGGGAGACGAAGGGAGAGGGATTCCTGGAGTGGGGTCCACCCAAAGGAGTTCTGCGGGCTGGGTCGGGGCCGGCGAGGAGGATGAGGGAGGTTGAGGATGAGGGAGGTGAAGGAGCAGCCACCAGCCCCTCCTGCCTCGATCCGTGCAATGCCGACCAGTCCGACGCCAACCTGAATCAAACCCGACAACCCCTTCATCATTCAGTTCTTCTTCTTCCTTCATCTTCTTTTATTTTATTTTATTTATTGATGATTGATGGAAGATAAATATATGTTTGAACTTAAATAATTAGAATGATGGTGATATTTTGCAAGAAAAAATTTAATTATCTATGCTTTGATTGAGTAAAGGTTAAATTTTATAGTTGAAAGACTGGTTTTTTGGAGATAAAATTGATAACTTTCATGCTTGGATGATGATTATGTTTTAAAATAGTGAGTAAAGTACGATGTTTTATGAGTTTATAACCATGATTCTATGGGTTCTTTGTGTATGTTTAGAGGTAGAAGATGATACATGTGTGCACGTGGAAGGGGGGGTGTCGGAGAGGGGCACGTCACGGTGGTCAAGGAAGGCGGAGAAGCAGGAGAGGACGGTGTGGAGGGTGGCGTTAGAGGGTGTGGATTTGGGAGGAGAGGGGAGGGTCGAGATGGGTGGACCACGATCTGGGTGTTGCCGGTCAGGATATACAAGAAGATCGGACTATGGGCATATTTTTTAGGACAAATTTCACTAAACTATACCCTTCAAGATGTAATTTCTCTCAATTCTCCCACACTATTTTTGTGTTCCATATAATTTTATGAGTCTCTCAAAATTATTTTAATTTGTGCAATTTGCACAGGGTTATACTAGTTTCATATCTAACTTAAATGATTATACATGTTATTCTCATGTAATATGTATTATTATAACCTAAGGAGGTATGAAGTCAACCTCTTCCAAATGTGTCTAAAACCAACTGTATGAACGATATATAAAATTTGTATGAAACCACCTAATTTCCCTTGTGTGTGGATATATATAGTGTTAAGTTTGTGTTATTATTATTATTGTTATTTTGTATCATTTGATTTCTTTGTTTCCCCTTTTCTCTTTTGATTTTTCCTCTTTCAAATTTGTCGGATCGGTCGTCTCGGGGTTGGATCAGACTGAGTCACATGATCCATATTGCATCTCCAGTGATCCATCGTAATCCCAATATTTTGGAGGGTCGGATCGTGTAAAGGGATCAAAATCTGAGCTCTAGGGGAATCGGCCATTGGAGACGAACCTAAGGTTTTTGGAGGAAGAAGAAGACAATTTGGGAAAATTCAATTATTTCAATTCTTGATTTTCTATCCCAATACAGACATGGCCTTATATTGGCTATTACAAACATGGATATACGTGCAGGCTATGTACTTTCTATACTGGGCTTTATAGTGCCAACCCATTACAACTCCCGCCTAAAAACACATGAAAAATTAGTGCGTTGTGCACGTATAAACCTGATACAATCTGATACAAACACTAAACTCTATATCCTCCCTTATACTCCTTCAATCACCATTGCAGATAATCTGGACCCTAACAACTCCATCCCCCTCGGATTGAGCTTGTCCCAAGCTCAAAATCAGGGTAACTCGGATGAAAAACATTAATATTCAACCATGTTACCTCCTCTCTCCCTGCACCAGCTCACTGTACGAACAGCTGAACAACCATACAATTATTCTGCTTAAAAACCCTCTCATCCAGTACAGTTTCAGGGACAAAAGATGAAGATGAATGAGTGATTACAGATTCACTATCAGCTGAGAAGCTACTTACTCCCATCTCATGAACCTTAATCACATAATCCTGACAAGAGTACCCTAACAATTTAGGTAACTCCTCAGCTTCCATCATCTGCATTTGAGTATCTTCGATGCTAATATCCCAGCACATATCGGAGTCTGAAGTTCCAGCTAGTTGTTTTTCAGCTCTACTCTACTCAAAGACGAGTTATTTGAGATCCACCATTCCCAATTATAAAATCCCGCAAGTCTGTCTTTGCATCAATCATTTCATAAAAACAAAACACCTTACCCGATTCTCCAAGGTTTTCCAAACCAATATACCAGTCGATTTGTGCCTCATATGCACATATGTTCCAATCAATAGCAGTGATTGCAACAACTGCATCGGGTATTTGCTCTTCAGCCATCTGATAATATGGATCCACCTTGCAATGTTCACTTAGGGATTTTTGTACTTCTGAAAAAACGGAGACATTAGGTGCAAAAGGATGTTCATGAATTGGCCTCAAATTAGGGATCACAAAACTTGCAGTTTTCTCTACAAAACTGAGTGCTACAACTACTGCCCCTGCTGCGTCTCTGCTATGTCCACCAGATTTTTGTACCGGTAAAGATTTCAGGAACCTCAAGCAAGATTGTCTGGGTATCAGAATGACCACATTATACTGCTTCTTACATGGAAGAGGTAAAATTCTTTGCAGCGCTAATTGCAGGGTTGATGGTGTCAAAGATTTTCTAAATTCAGTATGCCAACCATTTGGAATCTCAAATGAGGTGATGAAATCACTGAGATATGCTCGTGATTGGTAGTTGTGCAAAATTCGATCCAACCAATAATAGTTTTCCTGCAATCCATATTCATAGGCACACTGTTCAATTTCAAGAATAGTGGAATTAGTGGAAATATCCTGATATGATCCATTATCTTGAAGATTTGATATCTCTTCCCATGCAAAATCAACAAGCTTAGATGCAATATCTAGGTCACATGAAAAATTAACACTTATATCACCCTGAACATCACTAGATCTTGAAGGTCTATTACCACCCCAAAAGAGACCTTACCACCCCAAAAGACAGATACTCCCACTGTGTAATAAATCTGGCCATGTTTGAACCTCATAACTTGGATAATTTTTGTTTTTAGTAGCTTGCTCAGAAACCCAATAAAGTGATTCTCTTCCACCATAGATGTATTTTTAAGCATCATAGGGAATGCCTAGCTGAACAGAGCACTGTGCTTCAGCAATACTTAGTTCAGTGACTATAGCCACATAAAAAAGATCATCCGAACCAAGCATGTTCTTTTCCAGATACAAGAAATTAACAACTTTATCTAGCTTTTGATCTAAAGTAGAATTCCTGAGTGTATAATCACCATTCTCCTCAGGATAGCTCATGAAATTTGCATTTCCATTGGTGAAGCTGTCATTGGGATAATCTTGATTGAAACTTGCATGATCATTATGATCAAAACTTTCGCAATCATCAAATGTAGTGCCGTCTACCTCAGAATGGTCATTATCATCTATATCTTCTTGAAGCACTGGCTGTTGTATATATGTCTGAGCTTTGTTCTCTCCATTAACGGAGTCCAATATATTCATTGATGATTCATGAGCATTAACAAGTTGCTCAAATGCAGTTCCTGAGATTTTAGGAATCTCTCAAGTATTGCATACAAGAGTGAAGATTTCCCTGAGCCAACCTGATGAACTCGAGGAGGTGGTGGTCGGCCATTAAGCAATACTTTGCCATTGGCAATTATATCCATGAGAACTTCCTTATCCGTCTTCTTGACATTTCGGCGAACACTCAATTGAAGCTCGAGATACAGAACAAATGTCTTTGAGCTATTCCAACAAACACTTGGCAGATGGTTAGGAATTGAAGCAGAGATTGTGGAAACTTCAAGCATAAGAACAGTTCTACACTCAGTTTCCAAAATCGAATACTTTTCAATTTCTATGACCCTTTCTTCGTCAACTTGATCCATATCCATCATTTCTCCCTCATCTTCTTGATTTGAACGCTGCATCATCATCAATTTAATATCTTCCGAAACCAAATTCTTCTCATTTTCTTGTTCATGCATTTCATCAAACACATTCGGCGACCCTTCATATTTACCCAACATTTCCTCTTGATTTTCACCTCCAAGAGTATCAACCTCTTCAAACTCAGTTGAGCCAAAATGATCAATCAATTCATCTACAAACTCTTCCCAATTCATCGCACGCCATCTATTACCTACGTTTAGGGCTGCAAATGAACAGAGCTACTCGCGAGTAGCTCAGCTCGAAATCAGTCAAAGCTCGGCTCGAATCGAGCTCGAGCCGAGTTCGAGCTTGGAAATCGAGCTCGTTAATTAAACGAGCCAAATTCGAGCTTAGCCTAGCTCGATTCGTTAGGCTCGCGAGTTGTTCGTTAATAAGCTCGATAATGGGCTCGCGAACTAGCTCGGCTCGAGTAAAATAGGGGGGATATTTTATCTGTGGACCTGAGAGCCTGAGGTAACTGGGCTTTAATCGCTCACGCTCAGTACTCACTTCTCAAAATCTTAATTCTCATCCTAACCCTAAATTGCAGCTGCCACTCAATCGCTCGTCCTCTTCCTCAATCGCTCATCCTCTTCTTCCTCAATCGCTCATCCTCTTCCTAAATCTCATCCAAACCCTAATCTCATCCTCTTCCTCAATCGCTCATCCTCATCCTCATCCTCATCCTCATCCTCATCCTCATCGGATCTTCAGAGCCATATCGGATCTTCAGAGCGAGCTTCAGAGCGAGCTTCGGTGCCGATTTCTCGGAGGAAGCGAAGGTATGGGGTTCGGATCTGAGTACGATTGGGGATTCGAGCTTCTTTTGTTGTTTTTTGGGGATTCTGAAAGTGTTTTCATTTTTTTTTAGGTTTTTTTTTAATAAAAAATGGGATTTGATGTTTTTGCAGTGAATTTAAGGGGAAGTGGAAGTGGAGCGTTGAGGTTTGGTTTGGGAGTGAAAAAGGAGGAAACTTTGTGAGAGTTTTGCTCTGTTTTGTTACCAATTTGTTGCGCTGGAGCGATTAGGGATTCCGGGAAGTGGACCGATGTCTTCCTTAGGGAGGGAGCTGGTTTTTCTGATACTACAGTTCTTGGATGAGAAGTTCAAGGAAACTGTTCACAAGTAAGTAGATTTGTGTATGTGAAGTTGTTGGTGTTGATGCTCTGTTCGTTTGTAAAGTTGTATTTTTTTGTGGGGGGGGAACAGGAGTCGAGGTTTTTCTTTAATATGAAGTACTTTGAGGATCAGGTCTAGGCTGGGGAGTGGGATGAGGTTGAGCGGTATCTTGGCGGGTTTACGAAGCTCGAAGATAACCGGTATTCGATGAAGATCTTCTTTGAGATTAGGAAGCAGTAGTATCTCGAAGCCTTGGACAAGTGAGAGTTCTTTTGGTCTTATTTTTGTTACTGTTTTGTAGAGATATGTAGCATGAAAAACTTGTGTTTTGAACTTGTGGTGTGGTCATATCAAAGTCTTACTTGTTACCGTGTTGAGATTAAGGTAGGATATCTATAAGTAAGATATAAAAGCCAATGTCAAGGAATGCAATCTATAGGTTGCATACTGGTATCTCTAAAAAAAAAAAATTGTTTGTATTAGAGTTTAGATACCCATACCGGGACGTAACTTGACTCCAAAATCAAATTTTAGATTGTTGGAGGTATACAAGTCACCTCCACTTGCCTTACCTGACCTCTCTGTATCCAAACAGGACCTTAGAACTTGATATATGTCCAATGACGTGCAATACAGAGCTTATGTTGGGGTTCAATGTCTTGTTAAATAACAGTTTTGTTTTCTGTAGGCATGAGAGAGCAAAGGGAGTTGAGATACTTGTGAAAGATTTAAAGGTTTTTGCCTCATTCAATAAGGAACTGTTCAAGGAGATCACTCAGTTGCTTACATTTGACAATTTCAGGTATGATGTGTTTGGGGTTTTCCTTTGTTGTTAGATAGGTTGCATTTCCCCCCCCCCCCTGATTTTAATTTTGTGATTGCACTAGATTTCCTCGTGGACACGTGCCTACGGCACGTTTTCGGAACGATACAACACACGAAAAGCCCTGTAAATAGTAACAATAATTATGTAGTTCAAGTTTGTATAGTATGACAATAATTAGTTGTAAATAAAAGTCCATGTTTCTATTAGTATATGTTGAAAAATAATTATAAATGAGGGTGTAAAATCCAACTTCTTAGAACTTTAAGGGTGGAAAATGATGAAATTTAACTGTTGAAGAGATGTTTGCTATTTTCAATATAACATGTGCAATAAAAAATCATAAAAATTCTGAAAATTTTACAAACCTGAAATCTTAAAATCTAAATAAGTTAAGAAAGAATAGGAGAGAGAGAGGGAGAGAGAAAAGGAGAGAAATATGAAAAAGTAAAGAGAGAAGATAGAGATAGTAATAAAGTAATGAGTTTTTTAGTTTTGGGGGAAAAATTTAATTTTGGGGTTTGAAATTTTAGGTGGGAAAATATGTTTTGTGAGAATCAATCTAGGCCATTGATTTTAGGGGAGATTGAATGAGAGACACTTGATAGCTTTCTTTGTAATTTATTATATAGATTTATGCAGGCAATACACAAGTGCAAGGAGCATTATTTTTTGTCAGCCCTGACTTCTTATCTTCTATTAGTTAAGAATTTAATGCATGTTTGGATATTAATTGTTTCTAAAATAATATACTGGTCTGGTACATACCATCTTCATTATTGGTTAGTAGTTCTTCATCTCTCGTCTATCTTTAAATTTATGGGTCAGTTTAAAATATGAGTCTTCATTTCTCTTACTACATTTTAGAATAAAATTCTAAACGGAAACTTCAAATCACTTAATTCATCTATTTAGTTCCTAAGTAACATCTTTTGAACAAGAAAGGTTAATTACGAGATGGTGATCGTTAATTTCTGATGTTGTGCAGGTCAAGCTGTTACCAAACAACATACCATATATACTGGATACGGTTCAATTTTCAAGTATAGTGGAACTACAGGTGAACATTGGGAGGTGTTTATGAGGAAGCTAAGATGGATGTTGATTAGTGACTGTACATGCAAAAAATTAAGCTTTTTAATTGGGTCTAATTTTTCTTTGCAATCTTCTATAGCCTTCATATATGGTATTCTAGAAGAATGAATACAGTCTAATCTTCTGAATCTCCTCCCATCAATATGCTAAAATAACTCTTCCAATCTGACCATATTTTTTAGTTGTGTACCCAATTTACCCAAGTATTTTTACTTACACGTATTTCATTTTCCAAATCTTTTGTGTTCAGGGTGACAAAGATAAGGAGAAGAAATGGTTGGATGAATTGGTTGCTTCTCCCAACAAACCAGCTAGGTCCCCAGTCTCCAACTGCAGCAGATCATGATGGTTTGGCAACTCGAATGCAAACAGTCAGTTTGGAGGGAGCTACTGGTAATCACGACAGGGTAGAAGCAGTTCACGGGGAGGCTTTTGCTAGATCACTGTCAGGAGTTCTGAAGAACCAGCATCAGATTGTTGGAGAGCCTAGTGTGGATGGACAAGGGCAATTTGCTGGGCTGACTGAATCGGACAGATCTCAGCGTACTGGAAGCTTATCAAGGAGTGATTCATTATAGAGGGCGGTTCCATTTACATTTTGAGGAACTGATTGAGATGATCGAAAGGATTCTAGACATGCGATGACTTCAGTATTTGCTAAGATGAATTTTCCATGGTCTGAGCAAATGTTGTTCCAGCTGGAAATTTAAAAGAGAAAGTTTTATATATTTATAATATATATGGAGCAGTAAAATCAAAAATTAAAGGATAAAAGGCCATTTGTATAGTCTGGACAGATCGTTTGTGGTTTTGATGGTGATATCTCATTACTGTGGTGACAATCTGTCTTTCTGCACAATCTTTTTTCTCGTAACTGCATGTTCACATTTCTTCGAGCCAAGTTCGAGCTTGACTCGAGCTCGATTCAATCGAGCTCGATTTGTAAACGAGCTTTAACGAGCCGAGTTCGAGCTTAGGCGAGCTTACACGAGCAGAGCTCGAGCTCAATAAACATGAATCGAGCCGAACTCGAGCCTCAAGATATTCGGCTCGACTCGGCTCGTTTGCAGCCCTACCTACGTTGCTCCAAAACCACCGACTCGCATCTTGTTTTAAACTTAAGATTGCATATCTCAACCACTCCTCTTTAGAAAAACCATGAAATTCCAAGAATTGTACACATTTTCGAGTCCATTCCGTTGGATTTCCTCCAGAAAAATTAGGAAAATCGAAGTCGAGAGAGTTTCTTATAGTGGTGTTTGATCCGTGGACAAGTCATCGGAGATGAGAGGTTGTTGGATATCCATGGCGAATCTTGCGTGAGCTGCTGCAATTGTGCGATGATTTTGAGTTGAGCGGAGATGAATTCGAGCTGCAATTTCAACGTCCCGATCTCCTCCTTCATCGTTGTCGTGCCTCCGAGGTCTCGCTCATCGCCGCTGATGAAGGCCGGCTCTGATACCAATTGTTAGGAACCCAGGAGAACTCACCCTTAAAAGCTAGCTGTTAAAGGGAGGGAACCCAAGTTTATAACTACCCAACATTGGTTTCCCATATAACCGATATGGGACTAAATTTGGATTATAACATTCCAACACGCTTCCGTAACCCGCCGTCGTCGGCGGTATTCACTCTAGCGACACTGGCCCGGCCCGGACCTACCAGTAATTTTAATCCAGCCTCTAGGTAACCCTTTCCGACTCTCGGCGGCTTTCACTCTAGCGACACTGGCCCAACCCGGGTCTACCAGTAATTTTAATCCAACCTCTAGAGCGAATTAAGAAGCATGGGGTGGGCTCTGATACCAATTGTTAAAGGGATCGAAATCTGAGCTCTAGGGGAATCAGCCATTGGAGAAGAACCTAAGGTTTTTGGGGGAAGAAGAAGGCAATTTGGGGAAATTCAGTTATTTCAATTCTTGATTTTCTATCTCAATACAGACATGGCCTTATATAGGTTGTTACAAACATGGATATACGTGCAAGCTATGTACTTTCTATACTGGGCTCTATAGTGCAAACCGATTACAACTCCCGCCTAAAAACACATGAAAAATTAGTGCGTTGTGCACGTATAAACCTGATACAATCTGATACAAACCCTAAACTCTATATCCTCCCTGATACTCCTTCAATCACCATTGCAGATAATCTGGACCCTAACAGATCGCCTCCAAAACCGATCCGGATTGGCGGATCCTTTAAACTATGATCTGGACCAATAATTACAATATGCCCTTCAGTTGAAGAAGCAGTTGAACTTGTCCAAAATACTTGTTGGTGCGTACCATAACAATCCCTAAGATACACGGGTAACAACAGATTAAATCATAATAAAATTTCTTCAAATTTTTTAAAGACTATCCTGCAGCAAAAACTCACTTCCTACAAACACATTAATCTTTATCAAAAACTCACAACCTGCAAACATTTGAATTTCACTACATCAGACCATCTAAAATTATGTGAAACCTTACTGTAGACCCTATATACTCCTTAAAGACACTCAATTTCATTACTATTTAGCAAATGAAATTTTATATGCACGCTGACCTTTTAATTAAACAATACGCTTAGGAATTTAAGCATTTAGCTAACATGATGTTTATAAAAAAATGGGCAAAAGCCAAAGTACCCCCCCAACGTTTGGCTCGAGTACAAAATGCCCATACAACGTTTGAAAAAGTACAATAAACCTATTTCTCCGTTAACTTAACCTCATCCGTTAAGTTATAATTATTAAATTACTTCTTTACCCTTACCCTTTCATAATCAAACCTCATCTTCTTTTTTTCTTTTTCTTCATTTCTTTTTTTTCAACCCGATCGATCTTTCGATTGAATAAATCAGAATTCTCAGAAACCCAGAGCGAGTCAAGGACAAGCCAATAATCTACAAGAAAACATAACTCATACTAGCATACATTTCTGAAATGCTGACATCTTGTATAAGACCTTGTGCTACTTAAGCACTGGTAATTGTATGACATAGCACTTCTTGGCACTAATTATTTTAGGCATTCGTGTCATTTTTATGAATTGAAATACAAATAACATGGACCAACTCGGATTAGAGTTTTCTGTCCCTGTCATTTTGCCTAACACACACACACACACGCATATATATATATATATATATATATATATATATATATATATATATATATATATCCAGAATTACCAGTATACAAGAAGTGTAAGTGCAGAAGAACCTTTAAATGTTGTTTTAAATGCCATAAATTATGTAGGAGAAAAAGAGGGGGAAAGTAAGCATCATAGCGAGCTGAGAGCTGATTGAATACAAGCCCTAGCTTTCTGAGATGCATTTGAATATCAGATCTTCTTTGTTTCCATTAAAATTTCTATTTATCTAAAAACCCTATTAATGGAGGAGATTTCAGAGCCTAGGATAAAAATTCCACCATACACCTTCATCAACTATCTAATATGTTTGTAGATTCAATATTTAATCACCACATACAGTTTGATGCCAACATGTTTATTATCATCTAATGAAACAATAAATTTTAATATATAGGAACACAGAACACAACTTCCCGAGTTGGGATAAAAAAAACCACTTAACTGTTTAATTTTCTGCCGCATTAAATTTAGTACCTTGATTATTTGATCTTCTCTTTCTTAGATACTAGCTCATGTTGTAATTGCTTCAAAAAGTAGACTTAATTTTGTGGCTAACTTCTTAAATCGATTTATTCATGGCCATGGCAAGGATTTCTGAGAATTCTGATTTATTCAATCGACAGATCGATCGGGATTTGAAAAAAAATGAACGAAGAAAAAGAAAAAAAAAAGAGGAGGTTTGATTATGAAAGGGTAAGGGTAAAAAAGTAATTTAATAATTATAACTTAACGGATGGGGTTAAGTTAACGGAGAAATGGGTTTATTGTACTTTTTCAAACGTTGTATGGGCATTTTGTACTCGGGCCAAATGTTGGGGGGGTACTTTGACTTTTGCCCTAAAAAAATTCACAATATTATCAAATAGCAATAGGAGAATACTTTCAAAAATGATTGCACAAGTACAAATCATAACACATGGAACGACAACCAGAACTATTGATTATATTGAAAGTTTACATTTAAACAAAAAGAACTAAAAATAAAAGTAAAGTTGTGAAGATACCTGTTCAATGTTCCACCAAAAAATAGTTGCCGTATTTGAGCATCACTGCCCACATTCATGTACTTTGCATCCGGGCATCTCTTAGAGGCCCATTTACGGAATCTTTCTCCTGCTTTTTGCTGCTCTTCTTTGGCAACCTTTTCTATATTTGAAAGATAAGCTCTATCAACAAGTATCCCCTCAGCTTCCATTTTGACTAGAAGAAAACCAAATGGACGCCAGTATTTTTCATAGAAATCATACATATTTCCTTTAGAATGACTATTAAAGGGCAACTTCGTTCCCATAAGCTTTTCTTTCAAGCTATTGAAAAGCTTTAAAGTGCTAATTGAATCTAAGGCAGAATAGCAAATCCAAGGTATTCGTTCTTCTCTTTGGAGCACTTCCACTGGAGCAACAGAGGAAAGCTTTCCTTCTGATCCATCTTTTTTCACTTTTTTCTTGCCAAAGAGAGATTTCATTGATGTCTTTCCAATATTAAATTTGTCATCAGGTCCAGATATGATATCTCTTGTAAGTGCTTCAAGTGAATATCCGCCATCAATTTTCCTAGAAGAGTCCCAAAGCCGAGCAAGATGCATTGTATCTGCATGGAACCCAGAAAGCTTGATCCCATAGTTTTTAATGACATGACTGTCAAAGCTATAGTTATGCCATACCTACAAAAAGAAGAACCCAACTTCTCTGTCATGATTACTTTATTCCCTTTTTCCAACGTCTTCAAATGTATAATAAAGTTGAAACTGATCACGTGCAATGGTGAACAAAAAAGCTAGAATTCATATACTGCCAGAAACATGAACACAACTGCCCTTACTCCTTAGATATGAGAATACAATCAATAAGAACACTAGTTACTGGGTAGTATTAATATTGTGTCTGTGAACATTAGGTGGAAATGAAACACAGAAAATAAAGGAGCTACATTAAGTGAATGTGAAAAAGAAAATATATAAATAAATAAGTACATATGTACGTACAGTGCATGCATGTGCAATCATAAAAAACCAGAGAGAAAAATATCTTAAATAAAGTTTGGCCCTAGTTATCAATCTCTCGTACCTTCTTAATAGATGGGTCTTCAAAGAACGGTGCAAACTCCATTAAAAGACTCCTCCCACCATCAAGCACATCCACCCAAATACAAGATTTCCCACTACCAAAATCTGCTTCTGAACCACAATAGATACTAAAGCATATAATCTCGCCGTGACCAACAGGAGTTTCCTGTTTCACATCAATCTTGGCTACCTGCAAAAAGAATTTCAGTTAACATTTGAATGTATAGGAATAAAGCAAAAAACAAAAATCCCAAAAGATTCTAACAGGGAAATAATAGAAAAAATAAATAAGGTCAGTACGATTTGAAGATGCAGAAGTCCAGTACAGATACCGAAACTCTATTAATAAATAAAAATGCCACTGGACCACTAATATCTAAATAAGCCTTACACAACACTGATGGATTTTGTGAATTTAGGACTAGACAATGCAGCAGTACAAATATATGTCAATATGAAGAGAAGAAGCTTCGAAATCTAATTCTTAGAAGCCCACCATCATGATCTTTATGTTTATACTCATCATGAGTATGAAAGAAATGACAGTTTTATACGATGTCTCTACCAGCAGCAACCCCTCAGAAAATTCTTGACCAAGGAAACTAGAGAGAAGAGAGGGGCTTGCATAATCTTAAAGGACTTGTTGGTATCCTGTACATTCTCCTAAATCGTGGTAGTGAATTGAAGGGGAGAGATGAAAAGTTTGCCCAGATAATATACTTCGACTCTTTTGCATGGATAAAGCTAAAATCAAAACAGAATGCATTCGTAAAATACTCTAAATCACCATGTTCATTTAAAAGAAATTAAACAAGGTAAATTGCAGAAAGCCTCTTCTTCTATAAAGACTAAATGATAAACCCTTGGACTAAAAGGTTCCCAGTTTTACCCCTCATACTATCTCGGAGGAGTGCGACCTCCAAATTCTGCTCTTAAGAAAAACATTTGTCTCGTGTGTTCCTTTTTGGCTTGGACTGATCAAAACACCCATGCTCTGGCAGCATAATGGCTATTTTCCCCTAGACTCTTCTGTAAGCTTGGATTTCTCCAACTATTTGTGGTTCACAAGAAATCGCTATTCAAATGGGGCCGGGGAAAGGGTATTATGGTTAGTGCCAAGAGAAATGAACATAAGGCAAGCATGTGAAATTTTTGGAATAGGTTAAACGCTGTACTCTCCTGAAGTAGTAGGGAGGTAACTGATGAAATTACTAAGTTTGGTTACTTATTGTACAAGGGGTTTCTTCCATTTACCCTAATCATAACAGGAAATCATTGAGGAAAACGATTAAATTATAATGCTATGGGTCACAGTATTAAAATACCACAAATTAACTTGAGCATTTGTTTGCTGGGGATTCTTTTTCGAGTTAAGATAGCTCTTCTTATCTCAACCTAGAAACTGAGATAAGTATCTAACACACCGGTCAATCTAATTTATTACTTTCCGCAACTTACAAAATACCTTAGGCTATCCTAACTGTTTTTCTTTAGGCTAAAATTAACAAAAGTTGCTCCCTACGAAAAAACTATCATTAACAATAGAAGTGTACAAGGCCTACAACAATTAACTGATGAACACGAGCTTGTAACTAGTACCCATAACTTAAGTTGTTGGCTATCCAAACTCTGTACCAAATATGCCATAATATATCGCAGACCAACAAATTAGACGATCACTATTTTCCTGTAGATTCAACACCATCGACTCATACATCTCTTTGTCTCTTACTTCAGATTTAAACTTCTACATGTATGCATAAACCAAATTTCAATCCTAAACCACGAAAACAAATAACTACAAACAATATTATCAACAATCACGCGAAAATAGAGAGCTTGCCTCAGTATCGCATCCATGAACAAGATCCCTATACTTTGTCGTCAGCAGCCTAACAACTTCCCTCGCCTTCGACACATTATCCACCACCAACACTCCATCATAAACCATCCGTTTAAGCTTCTCCTTTTGCTCTTTCGAATCCACCTCCTTACTACCACTTCCCTTCTTTCCCTCATCTACCTTCTCAACATCACTCTCCGTTACACCTCCAACCTCCTTCCCTTCCGCTACCTTCGTCCCACTAACCTCTTTCAAACCTCCCAACTCCTCACTTCCCATCTCCTTCCTCTCCTCAATTTTCTTCTCCTCAACAAAACGCAACGCACTCTTTGGAATCGCCATTTGAACACCATACCCTTCCTGCAACTTTCTGAAACTATCATTTCTCGTTCCGGCATCTTGGTAAGTCCTGAAACTACAAAAACTGTAACCGCTCCCGTCCTCGCCAATCCCAATTTCGTTCTTCCTCGGCGTCGGTGAGCTCACTAATTGCTGCATAGTTTTAGCAATGTGATCGCTCCTCGACATCTTCTCACTCCCATGTAGCGTGTGGTTTGCTTTCTCAACCCTCAACCTCCGAGTCTCGGTCTGCCAGCAATTTCTTGTACCACAGAAACTTGGTTGAGGGCAAAATGGTGATTTTTAGCAAAATCGATAAATTAGTGTTTGAAATGAATGGGGGGAAGAGGGGATTCTGGGGATACCTGAGAGGGCGAGAACCGGGTCGGGTTGGGAATGGACCCGACAAGGAGCGGCAGGCGGGACCTGATAAGGAGGAGAGGGTGAGGGGGGAGTGGGTGGAGAGACCCATTGCCATGGCTCCGGCGACTCTTCCCAGCTTGCCGCCGCCGCCGCAAAGTGCCGTTTTTTTAGGAGGAGTGGCAGAGTTGTAAATAGTGGGATGTTTTTGCCTCTGCCTTTCTCCTCTCTCTTTCGTTGATGAGCTTGGTTTATCTGTGTTCTAAAACCCTATATCCAATGGTTGAATGTGGGAATATGTGAATTTGTGTATTTTGTAAGGGGGTATCTGGAAAGTGCAGTTTGGAGTGGCTTGGGGCGCAGGTTTGGATAATTTTTTATGTGGTAAGCTATGTAAACCGTTAGATGGATCAAACTGTCATCGTAATGTGATTTTAAGGGCTTTAAATGTTGTTCTATAGAAAATATTATGAAACTTACTCTACGACAGATTGTTTTCCACTGAAGAGGATGTTCGTTTCAGAAAGAATCCTATCGACGCGGGTTCGCATAAACGCATAGATGTCAACCCTTGGATTTAAGGGGCCCACATCACAAAGCACTGCGTTTCGGTGTTTAGCCTGTAAATCGGACCGGACGGGATCGGACAACCATAAGTTCAAGCTCGGACCGAAATTCTACTCGCACGGGCTTATGTCCGGCTCAGTCTAGGTCAGACAAAATTTTTATAGTCCGGACTCGGTTCGATAAAGCATCGGACCGCAATAATACTCGGACGGACTTATGTCCGACTCGAGCTCGGTAGAGAATCGGACCTAATAATTTGTTCGAGTTCGGTTCGTATAACAGTTCGGACGGTCCACGGTCAGACCATTTCTCGAGCCGGACTCGGACGGACGACGGACCGTCCTGTTCATTTTACATCCATATCGGTGTGTTGTTCTTCCATCGTTATACGTCAACTAGTAATTTATGCGTGCGATGCCTGTCTCAATAAATATAAATTTTTTAAGTAAAAATTCAATGTAGTATAGTCTCGAATCTGATATCTCTTTTATATTATGCACGAACAATACGCGTAAGTTAATAGATTTACAAACGACAACCCCAACACCCAAAACAAGCAGCATGTATAGTTCCTTTGGTGAACGGTTGATATCCATGGACAATACACGTATAATGCACGATGCACGACTACAAAAAAGTATAGTTATTAAATTAAATAAAATGCTCATAAGAAATGATAAAGTAAATTATTTAACCGCCTATATCAAAAATTTGTTCTAAAAATAAATGACAGTAATGTATACCACCATGAAAGTGACAATGATCCAGAATCGTCAGAGGTAGGCATCAGCTAGGAAGGCACCGATGAGTGGTGTGATGTAGCATGTGCCTGACCAATTGGTGACACTGTTTGCTGCTGCTACATTCCCTTGGTTGAAGAACTCCTACATGTATGTCACCAGATTAGTCCGCATCTCATAGTATACCAATCTTTCACAGCATTCATTTGCTGGTCGGAGAGATAAGAATGACACATAAAAAGATAGACATGAGTTCAGATATCTTTCCAAATACATCCAATTCTCATATATTAATTTCTATTCATATCAGTAGCATTTATTTATTGATGATTAAGATTAATTTCAGTATTGTTTGTACCCTATATATAAAGCATAGTTTATTTTATCTGAGAGTTGTCTCACGTTAGATATATAAGTTGGATAAACGTATTCCTACAACTTTATATATTTCAGTGCAGTGCAGTACTTCAGAATTATAAGATTTACCAAGAATGTAGGGGCAACCCTTCCATCTTCCAGTATTGCTCTTGACTACAAGTTTTCCATGGATATCAACCGTTCCATCTTGTGTATACTTATCATCATCCTTGCCCTCCTCCATCTCGAAACTGTAAGTACACAGTCGAGACTCCTATCTCATTAATTAGTAACAACTTAATATGTCATATGCGAAGGTACAATATGAACCAAAAAAAGTTGATGCAAAAAATATGATTTTTCGAAATAGCTCCAGAAAATGGAAAAAATGCATTTATTAGACATGATTTAACAAACATATGCATTAATTCACTTCTTTCACTACGAAAATATTATCTGTACGGTATCATGGATAATTGGATATATTCCAAAAGCTTGAGAATATCTAGAAAGTGAGGTTGAGTTCGCAATTACCTGCATGCCAACAACTAAAACAAAATTAGAGAGTATCATAAATATGTAGCAAGATTGAAGTTAGCCTAAGCCAACAATGGTCTAAACAAAGTTCATCCTTCTTGGTGATCTAGTGGGCAAATAGCTTATAGACTCCTACCTTTACTCACACTCTTAAACTATTTCTATGGCCATTTGTGCATATCCATTCCGTCCACATTTGAACCATGGAAAAATACTTGATGACATCAGTATGGGCCAAGTACGATCCACATTTGAATCAATAGGCTGATGTAGCCTTTTCTGTTGTAGCAACTGAATTTAGTTAGAAAAAAATTTGTTGGGGAATTGATATAAATTCATCTTAAAATATATCGCATACTTGACCTTCAAATCTTTGAGTCCTATGAATGTAGTATATGAATCAAACAAAAATATTAACTTCTGACTTCTTTCATCCTACAATAATGACATCAGTATGGGCCAAGTGAAAAGTTAGTTAGTTTCACATGCAACAATTTGATTCTAATATAATGTGCTATTTCTTAAGATATTTTTCATAAATAGGTCTTGAATAAGAAGAAATAAAATGTAACTCTAACATTGGTGACGCTATGCTAATATGTAAGATTTTGTGTACTTTGTGCAAGCTTTCCCCACGACTAGAGCTGGTATCGGGTCCTATCGGGCCAGGTCCTCCACTACCCGGACCCAAACCCGGTACCTCACGGGTCAAAAAATTGGACCCGAACCCGGACTTGCAAGAATCGGGTCCAGGTCCGGGTCCTAGTTAAAAATATTTACCCTTCATGTCTGGTAACGGGAAATAAATATTTGCACGTAAGTATGTTGCACCTGATATCCTACGGTTCCAACAATTTTTACACTCAAGTAGATGAATAAATAATATATTTATACATATACATTCAACAATTACTATTTATATGTATATCCTTATAACACTATTATTCAAATTTCATATTTTTTAAGGTATTTTTTAACGGGTCCGGGTCCGGGTTCGGGTTGGTTCTATTTTGAGCAGACCCGGATCCGGACCTGAAAGTACACCGGGTCTTATTTTAGGACCCGGACCCGTATAGATCGGGTCGGTTCCGGTCCAATGCCGGGTCCGGGTTGGGTCCGGGTAGCGTGTAAATGTGACAATGCTACCCACGACCTATAATGACATACAAAACATAAATGAAATAAGAAAATGCAAAATCATTCCTCATTCATTAATGATGTAATTAAATAATGCAAGAATAACCTTACTAAAATGCTTAATAGACAGTCGTATACTATTTACTCTGAAGTTCCATGACATTTCATAAATACATCCATGTAGACAATATTTTTTGTATATATGCATTTCTGACTTGCTAGATCTCCATTCTTAATCAAAAATTTTGTAGAAGATCTCGAAACTCCCCTAGAAAGAGCAACATATAATTGTTATGAATGAATACATGATCCGGAAGATACACACCAACACCTGGAATTGATTGTCAAGGCGAAACTAAGTTGTACTGGGAATTACTTTCCTATGAGTGTAAAGGGCATCCTTACACTTTCCGAAGGCTTAAGCGGGATCCGATGAATAAATACTTGTCACGCCCCGCTTCCCACTATACGAAAATACAGGCACGCAACTAAGGTCCAGCGAATGATATACATCATCCATAAGCTGTACAATTATAAGCTCAATAAGATCTTTATAACACATTCACGCAGGCAAATATAATAATCACATTAGCTGGAAATAGAATAACTAACATCTGGATGATACATCAACATCGGGTCAAGATGTCCGGGAATACAAGGTGTCAGATTTAAAACAGTACGATAAGCAGTTCGCTATAACAACTAGATAAAATAGCCACTGAAACAAAAACAACATGAAGTAGTAAGAAATCAGCAACAATCGTCTAGAGAGTCTGCTCGTCGGGTCCATCAGTACCTGTATAATTATTAACTCAAAGAAAAATGGAAAAGTACTCATTAGAGCAAGCTTCGGGCAGCAAGTAGAAACAAGCAGAAAATGAGTAATATAACAAGATATAACATGGAAGAAATAAGAAGTAGCAGTGCAAATACAATATGGAAGGAAGCTAGAACTGGGACAATATGATCATGTAACTAATAACCGTAAACTAGTATAATCAAGACTTCAAAGTATAATCAATTGATAACCAAGTCGCAGTTAATCAATAATCATGTAATCAAGAATTGAGAGTCATGTAATGAAGAGTCATGTAATCAAGAATCAAGAGTCATGTAATGTAAAGTCATATAATCAGGAATCATGTAATCAATAATCATGCTTAGTGGAAATCTCAAGTTTATCTATTTTATTAACTTATCTAATGCACGTAATCCTTTGTCCCATACCACAAGTTTTGTGCATATCAATCGTGTGACGTTTAGACTTAAGTAGTGAATTTTAGAGGATTATGTACTCGGGTCTTCTAGTGATAGTATCAAGACATGTAATCGAGAATTATGTAATCGAGAATTGTGTAATCAAGAATCAAGAATCACTATTACGGAAAACACGGGCCCCCTTCCGAGTATACTCCCCTATATTGTCCATTACTAAGCTGTACCCTAATAACCCCGACTTGTTATTCTTTTATAATTAATTATGAATATGCAGTTGGTACGAATAGTGGAACGGTGTAATCAAGAAAAATATCAAGGGCGGTAATCATGGGTATGAGATATGAAACAGGTACATGTATCGAGGATAGTCATCATGGAATTATCAAGTGGTATAAATTGCATTATATGAGAAAATCTATCAATCTGTTATATCTATGAAAGTTATTATTACAAGAACAACAATACATATAGTTCAATTCATTAAATATGAAAAATAACAGGTTTATATGCAAAAATGTCGAGATGAATTTTTTAGACAACATCCCATATATGCATTCAAATTCACTTTTCCGTTGTTACAGAAAAGCAAATATGATTCCGTCAGAGATTCTAGAAAGTAGACTCTCTTTCGGTTCTAATGCATATTCACACGATACATTCTAGAGACAATAGCTATGCGTACAAATTCATTTTTCGATGGTTTCGATGTTTCGTGCGCATTCTGAAAATTCAGAGTCACAGTACTAAAATCGTGATATCTCACAATCTACACGTCGGATTGAGAAACCGAAAAATGTTCTGAATTCTAGACTCGATGGGCTATAATTTTCATGTAGAAAGTTCTTCGATCCAGTATCGGGAACATGGTCGAATCCTTAGTACAAGAGACCGGTTAGCGACCCCGTGCAGGTTCAGGAATTTACAATATGACAGTACTGAAATTGTGATATGTCACAATCTATACATCGGATTGAGAAACCGTAAAATGTTCTGGATTCTAGACTCGATGGGCTACGATTTTTCATGTAGAAAGTTCTTCGATCCAGTATCGGGAATATGGTCGAATTCTCAGTACAAGAGACCAGTTAGTGGTCTCGTGCAAGTTCAGGAATTTACAATATGACAGTACTAAAATCGTGATACCTCACAATCTATAAATCGGATTGAGAAACCGTAAGATATTTTGGATTCTAGACTCGATGGGCTACGATTTTCATGTAGAAATTTCTTCAATTCAGTATCGGGAACATGGTCGAATTCTCAGGCAAGGTCAAGAAATTTAGAGATGGCAAGGTTGAATATTCGATATTCAATAATACGATTCAAAGTGTGTTAACGGTTCACTCTTCAGTTGATATAGCATGGAACAAGTGACTAGAATGGAATTTTACAATAAAACATGATGTTAACTAGACTACTTGCCACGAGTCCAAGGAAAATGCTTGTACGAGAACGAAAAGAGTGTACAAGATTCTTGCCTTATAACGTGACGATTACGGTGGTGGTGTTAACCACGGAAAGAAGAAGCAACGTCGGCAACGGACGACGACACAACGGCGGCAAGAATGGTAGTAAGACAGCAATGTGCGAGCAACGGTATCAACGGTAAGCGACGGTGATGAGCGACAACAACAACGAGGAGATGGCGCGGTGTCGGGTTGTTTGGGATTGAGTTCGAGTTGTTTTTCGGGGTTCACGAGGTTGTAGAAGCGGAGTCGTCGAGTCGACAGTGGAGGATAAAGTGGAGCTCGGGTGTTGGCTTGAGTTCTCGGGTTTGAAGAAGGCAAAGGAAGAGAAGAAGAAGGGAATGAAGTGATCTGCATGCATGTGTGTGTGTGTATATAGAAAGAAAGGGAGAGAGAGAATGCATGCATATATATAATTAGGGATATATAATAATATATATGTGTAGTAATAGTAGTAAGAGTAGGAGTTATTTGTTTGTATGTGGAAATATAATGAGGAAGGGAGAGAGAGAAAGAGATGGGAGGTGTACTGCATGTGTGTGTATAAAATAAGGAGGGAGAGGAAAATAGCATGCAAGTGTGTATGCATGTATTATTATATAGGCAGTGGGAGGAGGTGTGTAGATAATTTGTAAAAGGAGACAGGAAAAGGGGGTGACAGATTAGAGAGGATTGGGAGTAGTAGGGCGGTGGAGGCAGTAGAGTAGGAGAAAAATGAGATGGAGAGATTGGTTGTATGCAGAAATGGAGAAGTATAGATTATAAGGAGGGAGAAAAAGAAGTGTAGGAGAGTTAGGTGTAGAATTAGGTAGGGTTTGGCTGTGAGTGAGTGATTAGCGGGAGTGGGTTAGGATTAGGATTAGGATTAATCAAGGTTAGAATTTGTATTTAAACTCCGATCAAAAAAATTCTCAAAATTATAGAATTGATCAGAAAAATATTCTGGCTCTAGATAAAGAGTCCAAAGACAAGAAAATAAAATAAAAATAAAATTGATCTGAAAATTGAAGTACAAAAATCCACGTAATAAAATACGTACAACTGGAATAGAGAGTTACAATACTATTGTACCATAGCAATGACCAGTCACTACCTTTACATCGATTAAACTTGGAGTGAAGTTATTACAAATTAATCTCGTCCCATTGAAAAGACCAATTGTTTTTATCCATATTTCTCAAAAGCATGATTGGAACCAATTGTTTTTATCAATATTGAGCTAAGAAAGCATGATAATAGAAAGTGGTTGCACTTTCTCCTCCAGTCCAGACACATGGACATAGTATAGAAATAACATGGTGCTAGAGTTGAAACATAGCAAAAAAGCTTTCTACATAAAACCATATAACTAACAAAATCTGTGATATATCCCAACCAGCATAATTAGTGGGATACTATCCTACTTCTTATAAGAAATCAACTCCATGTCAACCAGCATGCCCCCTGCCAAATCATAAAGGCTAGGTAGCATGTTTGTACATTTGTGAAGTACCCCCAGACTACTATCCACAACTTCTACTTTCGCACAAATAAGAAATCAATTAAATTCTATATTTCACATATATTTAATTCGAACTTAACATTAGAATCACATTGATTATTCCCTACAAATTCAAACAAAAAAATAAGAGCTTAAAAAAATTACCTGTTCGGATCTAGGGTTTCTAATAGGCGAAGACTATTGGAAACTGCAGTTGGTAAGTGTCGTCAAAGACGTCGGTATGGGCGTCAGATTTTCTGGAGGAAGGTGGAAGAAGGTGGAGGAAGGAGGAGCTAGGGTTTTGGGATCTTTGAAGGGGAGTAGAGGGAGGTCGAAACCGACGATAAGAGGTGCCATTTGGAGCAGCTAGGGACTCTGATGTGAGGGTTCGATTTGGAGAAAGAGAATAAAGCTTCGATTTGGGGAATCAAAGGCATTTGGAGCTAGGGTTTTCCGAATTTGGGGATTCGGGTTTGGGTGTACGATGAGGGAGAGAGAAGGGGAGAAGGTAACTGAGAGAGAATGAGAGAGGGGGTATTTATGTGGTTCAAATGACCATATTACCCTCGGGAAGAAGTGAGAAGAGGGGGAGCAACAACAACCTTCGAATTTTGATCTTGATTGAATTTTGATCGGACGGCCCGCGGATCAGTTGGCAACTGATTAGGTGCGAACTGGTTTGCACCTGATCAATAGTGAACTCGAGCGTCAGCTGTTTGATTTCAGCTAGGATCATGATCAAGATCATAGGGCTCTGCTTTCTCCCACTCTTCCCACTTACCAAGAGGGGTAGTTAATCTTTTCTTTACAAAATATTTCCCCACAACCAGTCAGCTCCTTACTTCTTCTATCTAGCTTCTTCTCTCTCCTTCTCATCGCAGCCCCAACCCGAAGAGTATTTTTGCCCCAATCGAAATCCTAATCCAAATTCGAAATTCCCCAAATCGAAACCCTACTCTCTCTCTCTCATCGCATATGATCCAATCCTTAATTGGATCCAGTTCAAGCTGCTACCTGTTTGGAAGAAAAAGAGAAAGAAGTATCAAAGCGTATTAGTCCTAATGTAATTGTTTGTTTTTGTTGGGCTTATTTGAGAATGTGTAGGATATTATTCATAAGAGTCCAACCGTCCCTATAACTGTTTTTCAAAATACGCGTTGTTCATGTAATTTTCTTTTGTATAAATACCCTTCCCTGTAACCCATTTCCGATTGTGAATAGAATTGCTAATGAAGAGAGTTCTTGTTCACCATCTTCTTCCTTCTTCCATTTTGATGCTTGCTTAGGGTTTGCAGGTTCAATGGAGAGAGGTCAACCCGCAGTGTCCAACCACGCCGCCGGAGGCCGAGTTCGAACAATGGTATCAGAGCTTCAAGATCCTGCGATGGCGACGACGACGACCAAATCCGACGGTGAGATCGAGAGTCCGCGGAATCTTGACTATGGATTTCATTCCAAGATCGGTTCAAAGGACCAGACAACAAGGAGTTCCACAGATTACAGTGTTGAATTCCATAAGTTGTCTGATCTTGAACGACGATCAATCGTCGAGTTTCGTCACCGGCGTAGGAGGTCGGAAATTCATCAAAATGGGTTTCGTTGATGGTGGTGGGCGTTATTCTTCACCCCAATATTATTGACGACCGTCTCCACGGCAACAATTTCCTGACAAAATCTTCGATCAAGAAGCCGATCAAGAACTCGAAGGGAGATTTGATTGGTTCAAAGAGAGATTTGATCGATTGGAGCATTGGCTTCAAGATTCACAACCGCACTTCTAAAGGAGGTGTATGGGAACAGCTTCAAGATTGTATGGTTATTGTGAAGAACCATGTGGATTTCGTAGACCACTAGGTGTTCAAGTTCAGAACCATCGCAATTTCTAAGGGAATGAAGAACGTGATGATTGTGATATGTGGAGATATGGGCGAAGAAATCAAGAATCGAGATTCAGTCGTGAACAAGAACCAAGAAATGGTAGGTGTCGAATGGATGATGACAGTGAAAAAGATTTGGAAGATAGTGATTGTTCTTGGCAATTGCCAACTATTTGATGTCGGAACCCAAATTCTCATCATCGATCTGAAGACGAAGAAGATGACTATTCTCGACATAGTAGTCATTGGAGAGATAAAGAACCAAGTTTCGATCGAGATCAAGAGCTAAGATTCGGTCGAGACCAAGAACGGAGAATTGGGGGCTAAAGTCAGGGTGCAGATCGAGGTGGTTCTTGGCGAACACCAGCTGTTCGACAAAATTGCTATGAGAAATCAGCACCATCAATGAGTTCTCAGAGTGGATATTGTCCTCCCCATTTGTGACAACGATCTTCTAGGACTCCAACCCCTACACGCCTCAATTATGCAGTCAATGAACCAACTTCAAAGGTGAAGATGCAACCAGATATAAAGGTTCGAAAATGTGCACCAATTGTTCGTCAAATTCCCCTTTAGAAATCAGTGCTATCAAGAAATGGTTACCGGCTAGAAGAGTGATCAACGATGCATGCTTAGAGAGGAACTCATCACGACAGTATCAGGTCAGTACTAATTTTGAATTTACACATGCTCATAAGAATAAAGGAGAAGTAAATGGGTGATAACTCACCCAGCGATGCATTTGACTTAAATAAGAAGAACGTGAACCCTTTGAGTTTAGTTAGTCGAATGAGCCAAACGAGAATAAGAGAATTGTGACACCCCGTATTTGTAAGGAGAGCATATAAGAGATATATGTAGATATATATATAAATATAGAATAAATAATAAGAGATGAGATGAGTAGTTAGGTATTAAATGGTGGCCTATAGATGATCCTATGGGCTGATCAAAGGATTTGATGAAGTGATGGGCCTAGATTATTTCCTATGGGGCTATGCATGGAATTAAATGAATGAAAGAATGAAGAGTGTGATGGTGGGTGTGTTTGACCGGGTTGACTTGGGAATAAAGATCCCATATCGGAAAAGTTATGGGGTGAAGGTGAGTATATATAGAATAAACCAAGTCATAAAGGTACCTAACGGGTATACCCACCTTTTGATGGTGCCTGTGGTGGGCAGTTGCTAGAATTTAGTTAATTGTGTGCATACGAGTTAAGTACCGGGCGTTACAGATGGTATCAGAGCCAACTTTTGACATCGAATGTAGAACTTGTAGATATGAGATGCATAAGACCCTTGGTGGGCAGCGATATGTGTATGAGATGCGTAAAACCCTTGGTGTGCAGCAATATGTATTTGATCTAGGAGACAAGTCTACATTCGACTAGAAAGGCGATTCTGTGCTAGATTGCACGTCCCGTATTCAGCGAGGACGTTGAATTCTTAAGAGGAGGTGAATGTGACACCCCGTACTTGTAAGGAGAGCATATAACAGATAAATGTAGATATATATATAAATATATAGAATAAATAATAAGAGATGAGATGAGTAGTTAAGTATTAAATGGTGGCCTATAGATGATCCTATGGGTTGATCAAAGGAATTGATGAAGTGATGGGCCTAGATGATTTCCTATGGGGCTATGCATGGAATTAAATGAATGAAAGAATGAAGAGTGTGCTGGTGGGAGTGTTTGATCGGGTTGACTTGGGAATAAAAATCCCATATCGGAAAAGTTATGGGGTGAAGGTGAGTATATATAGAATAAACCAAGTGATAAAGGTACCTAATGGGTATACCCACCTTTTGATGGTGCCTGTGGTGGGCAGTTGTTAGAATTTAATTAATTGTGTGCGTACGAGTTGAGTACGGTGTTGATATCAAACTGTAACGCCCCATTTTTTTTTACTCCAAAATCATTTCTTTCAATTTCTATGTCACTTTAAACATAAACTAAGATCGTTATATTTCAAATGAAATTTTGGCAGGGTTTCCCCTGTAATTTCTGCCCCGAAACACAAATAGCTTACGAAATTCTGCTCAAAATTCTGTAGCACAACACAGGCAATATAATCATGGGCTCCCCAGGCCACAATGAGCAGAAACATACAGGCAATCAATATATACGCTTTGGGGGCCAAACTCATAATGGAATATCAAATATCAAATAAAAACCATAAATTTCTTTGGAAATGAGGTAAAAATTTTAGAAAAATCTTTGTAAAACATACCACAGGGCCCGGTACACCACAACGAGATGGGCACGGGTCACAAACACAACATACTACTCCACACTATACTCATCATCGACATCCATGTACTTATACATTCAAATTACAATTTAAACCACAAATTTCACTATTCACATGCCTAATTTATACATAAATTTCAAAAAAAATAAAGAAATCTATTCAACTAAACTCCAAGTCTCACCTCGTCACGGCAGAGCACCTGCAACAATAGGGGATCTAGGGTAATCCTGGGACTCCCCTAACCCCTCAAACACTAAGAGGTTAGTCATTTCTGGTGTGAGTATAATTTAATGATTAAGCAAATAGATTAAACTTTATAAATAAAATAAAATAAACTTACGAATACCAAGATACTAAAATTCCATCTGAACTCTGAACATATAAACACCGTAAATGTAGCTTTTCATCAAGTACTCTTTAGATCATCACCTATTTATATAAATACATATATACACATGCTCCAAATCTACTTCTCATAGTTTTGAAACCAATTGCAAATTAATCGCTTAACACGCAACACTTTAAGCATTATACTAATATCACCTATAATTTTACTTTCCTGTATAGTTTTACATTCACACAAACTTATTTTATAACCAACGACATAACACGGTAATACTACACATATATAATTCTTCTACTTTTCATTCTTAATCACGTAATGCCACTTCCTCGTTTTCTTCATACTTATTCAATCACGTACTTCATTTACCAATCATTTTCATTTACAAGCTCACAGCTCATATTCTTTCCTACTTCTTAATTCATAAACTTTTCTTTCTCATTCTCAAATTACATACATCACATTCGTACAAGCAATAATATCACCTTCATCTCCATAATATCTCACTACGGGTATTTATTTTTACCGCGATCCCTCCCATGTATTTACTCTCATGATATCACATTCACAACACATGTTATCGCATTCATTCAATCCCATAATATCATCTGTATCCATATGTTATAACACATATTTCAATTTACTTCACCCTTTTATTTTCAACCCGCAATACTGGTATCATATCAATAACTCACCCATTCATCCTGAAAGTTGGGCCAAGGCAGGTAGTTCCCGCCATTTCCACGGAAATAGCGGGCGAGTAGTTCCTTGACACACTTCCAAGGTGCACTAACTCATAACATACTGTATCATACTTTAATAACCATTCTCATAATATCATTACTTCCTGCTATCTATATTAGCACATACCCCCTTTACTTTTCATTTGTATAACTCAACCACATTTTCTTTTACATCTCATATTCATTTACATACATACTCTATATACTTGCTCATCTCCTTTCTTTACTTTCTCATTCTCCGCAGTTCATGTTCATTCATTTTGCCAATATAGCTTCATAAGCATAGCCATAAGCCAATATATACACATATATATATCTCCCGTAGTATGTTCATATCTCCCATAATATAAATAGTCTTCGTATGATATCATATCACCAATATCTTTACATATACATATATTCTTTCAATACACATATACATATACATATTTTTCTCCTTTTTAGTGCCCACACAACTTACCTCCTCGTACAACACAGGAATCTCTATGCCTCCTCTCCCGTACATTTCAATCCCGCTAACCCACCATATCACCCAGATCCAGGTGTCCTAAGCATCTATCATTTGTGGGCTGGATTGAAAGTACGGTTGCGCGCATGTCCAACCAAGACTAAAGCCAAAAGGCTAGTCAAACAAATATAATACGTAGATCGCTGCCCACTAAGAGTCTTACGCGTCCAAGGCTACGTCTTCCTCCTGGCCTATACCAGCGAGGGAAACTCCTGATCCCCAAATATAATTTGGGGCAAGATATAACTCCTGATCCCCAAATATAAAATTTGGGGCAATATATATATATAACTCCTATTCCCGAGTGTATCCCCGGGCCTGTGGGGTCTAGCCCAAACCCCTGGGAGATTGTGCGGCATTGTAATATTAAAATTTCTCTTTTATATCTCCGTATATAAATATATATCTCCAGATATCTCCTTTATAATATATCTCCTTTAAAATATATCTCCGTATATCTCCTTTACAATATAACTCCTTTATAAAATATCTCCATATATTTCTTTATAATATTTCTCCATATATATATCTCTCCTTTATAATATAACTCCATATATAAATATATCTCCTTTATAACATAACTCATTTATAACATATCTCTGTATAACTCCTTTATAATATATCTCGGTATACACCTTTATAATAGAACATAAATGCATATAACTCCATTAAAATTATAAGCATACACAAACCATCAATCTCATCGATTATCCTATAAAACTCTCATTTATCACTCACACGACGCACACACACATCATGCCAATTTTTACACCACAATATCACATAAATTTTCAATTTATCACACACTTCACACATACACCATATCATTCGCTTCATCAAGTTATCGCATCACACTATCATATCATACACACCATGTACATAAAATAAAAGAGCTCATACTCACATAGTATCTCGCGAAGACTCGAAGTGCCAGCACGCCATCCCGCATCCAAAGTTGCTAACATATCCTATTATCAAATTTCAAAGCAGTTAAGGCTCAAATCATCCAAACCAATCACAAGAGCTAATAACACTATTCCAAATATCACACAGGCATTTTATTGAATGCCTGGGACACACACGTGCGATGCACGTAATAGGTAAATTCCTATGGGATTTTTATTCCCAAACAATAACTAAAATCACTCCCAATATATTCTAATGGCTCAACAAAATTTCGACTATTAAGAAAGAGATTAATCACACATATATACTTCCTTTTTTATAAACCCAAAACCCTAGCTTATATGCAATTTACAAATTCTCCAATAATTTACTAATTTCTTAACCCTAACATCAAAATTAACTACTAACCAACTCTATACTCCATTACTAAGCAAAATAGATTAAAAGCATAAGAAAATACACAATTAAATTCAAAGAGATATACCTCCACTAATTCCTTTCTCCAAATCGACTCCACCACGAGCTAGAGCACCCTTCAATTAGCCATTCCCCCAATTTAATTTAAAAACGATGAAGAAATTATGAGGATTAGGGCGGGGAAAGTGAAGGTCGAAGGTGGGTTTCTTTTTCGGTCAGAAGTAAATGTTAAAAAAGCCGATGTTGTAACATTTCTTGAGGCAGACTACATCAACCATGTAAAAACTAAGTACAGCCCTACGGAACAACTAATTCATGCAAAAGAGATAATGATGAAGACCGCAAAATAGAAAGAGATTGCGAGACTCTTGGGAACTGAGAAGGAATATGCATTTTACAAAGCACTTGTTTCCAAACAGTTTGAATTGGAGGTAAGTATAGACGTTTCCTTTTGAATATATGTGATAATTAGCTAGTAGCCAGTGAAACCATTTAAGGAAAGAGTCACTACCCAACCGCATAACCTATCGGATTAGGTCAATTTGAAAAAAAAACATTCCTTAACTATATGCATTCTGTTCCCTCCAAAACAAAAAATAAAAAAAAAAAAAAAAAAAAAACAACAAAAAACAAAAACAAAATTAAAAAAAACAAAAAAAAAACTATATGCATTCTGATCATATATCCCACAGTTTTTTTTATTTAATTAAGAAACGGCCATTAACTTTTTTTTTATTTGGTCGACCAAATTTTCGTTTGAAAAAATTATGCTGAAGTCTGAACTATATTAATGATATAAAAAACACTCCCTGAATTCCTGAATTGTCAGTTATGATATAAAACCCTTGAACTTCCATTAATATGTTCTGAAATAAAACTCGTTAACTCGTTGCATTTTGAGGAGTGATTTTTTAGGGAAAAAAGTTTGAGTGTTCCCAAAAAAAAACAGTTATGGAATATTTTATTAGAAACGCATATAGTGCATATAGTTTGATGGTTTTAGATATGATGGCAGCGAAGGGGATAACGGTTGACAGAAGTAAAATCCAAATTAAAGCACTGCACCTTTGGAAGTGGTTGTATGTCACTAATTAAAGCAGGGCACCTTGAAAAGTCTTCAAAATGAATGTCGAAGCCGTTTACTCAGCAACTCATCGATTGGCAACTCTGTTTAGTAGATCGACTAACGGAGAAAGCAGCCGCGATTTACATCAACTATAGCGATCATATAACTTTGACAGACAAACTGTCAAACAAGAATGTTAAAAAAGCCGATGTTGTAACATTTCTTGAGGCAGACTACATCAACCATGTAAAAACTAAGTACAGCCCTACGGAACAACTAATTCATGCAAAAGAGATAATGATGAAGATTGCAAAATAGAAAGAGATTGCGAGACCCTCGAAAACTGAGAAGGAAGATGCATTTTTCAAAGCACTCGTTTCCAAACAGTTTGAATTGGAGGTAAGTATAGATTTTTCCTTCTGAATATATGTGATAATTAGCTAGTAGCCAGTGAAACCATTTAAGGAAAGAGTCTCTACCCACCCGCATAACCTATCGGATTAGGTCAATTTTAAAAAAAACACTCCTCAACTATATGCATTCTGTTCCCTCAAAAAAAAAAAACAGAAAAACAAAAAACAAAAAAAAACAAAAAAAAAACAAGAAAAACAAAAAAAAACTATATGCATTCTGATCATATATCCCTCAGTTTTTTTTATTTAATTAAGAAATGCCCATCAACTTTTTTTTTAATTTGGTCGACCAAATTTTCGTTTCAAAAAATTATGCTGAAGTCTGAACTATATTAATGATATAAAAAACACTCCCTGAATTCCTGAATTGTCAGTTGTCATATAAAACCCTTAAACTTCCATTAATATGTGGAGAAATAAAACTCGTTAACTCGTTGCATTTTGAGGAGTGATTTTTAAGTAAAAAAAGTTTGAGTGTTCCCAAAAAAAACAGTTAAGGGATATTTTATTAGAAACGCATATAGTGCATATAGTTTGATGGTTTAGATATGATGGCAGCGAAGGGGATAACGGTTAAGGGAACAACGGTTGACAGAAATAAAATCCAAAATGTTTTATTTGGAAGTGACTGTATGTCACTAATTAAAGCTCTGCACCTTGGAAAGTCATCAAAAGGAATGTCGAAGCCGTTTACTCAGCAACTAATCGATCAGCAACTCCGTTTAGTTGATCAACTAACGGAGAAAGCAGCCGCGATTTACATCAACTATAGCGATCATATTACTTTGACAGACAAACTAGAAAAAAAGAATGTTAAAAACCCGATGTTGTAACTTTTCTTGAGGCTGACTACATCAACCATGTAAAAACTAAGTACAGCCCTACGGAACAACTAATTCATGCAAAAGAGATAATGATGAAGACCACAAAATAGAAAGAGATTGCGAGACCCTCGGGAACTGAGAAGGAAGATGCATTTTACAAAGCACTCGTTTCCAAACAGTTTGAATTGGAGGTAAGTATAGATTTTTATCCTTCTGAATATATGTGATAATTAGCTAGTAGCCAGTGAAACCATTTAAGGAAAGAGTCTCTACCCAGCCGCATAACCTATCGGATTAGGTCAATTTGAAAAAAACACTCCTCAACTATCCTCAACTATATGCATTTTGTTCCCACCAAAAAAAACAAAAAACAAAAAACAAAAACAAAAATTAAAAAAAAACAAAAAAAAAACTATATGCATTCTGATCATATATCCCATAGTTTTTTTTTATTTAATTAAGAAACGACCATTAACTTTTTTAAAAAAAATTTGGTCGACCAAATTTTCGTTTGAAAAAAATTATGCTGAAGTCTGAATTATATTAATGATATAAAAAACACTCCCTGAATTCCTGAATTGTCAGTTGTGATATAAAACTCTTGAACTTTCATTAATATGTGGAGAAATAAAAGTCGTTAACTAGTTGCATTTTGAGGTGTGATTTTTGAGGAAAAAAAGTTAGAGCGTTCCAAAAAAAACAGTTAAGGGATATTTTGTTAGAAACGCATATAGTGAATATAGTTTAATGGTTTTAGATATGATGGCGGCGAAGGGGATAATGGTTGACAGAAGTAAAATCCAAAATGTTTTATTTGGAAGTGACTGTATGTCACTAATTAAAGCTCTGCACCTTGGAAAGTCATCAAAAGGAATGTCGAAGCCGTTTACTCAGCAACTCATCGATCGGCAACTCCGTTTAGTTGATCAACTAACGGAGAAAGCAGCCGCGATTTACATCAACTATAGCGATCATATAACTTTGACAGTAAAACTGTCAAAGAAGAATGTTAAAAAAGCCGATGTTGTAACATTTCTTGAGGCAGACTACATCAACCATGTAAAAACTAAGTACAGCCCTACGGAACAACTAATTCATGCAAAAGAGATAATGATGAAGACCGCAAAAGAGAAAGAGATTGCGAGACCCTCGGGAACTGAGAAGGAAGATGTATTTTACAAAACACTCGTTTCCAAACAATTTGAATTGGGGGTAAGTACAGACTTTTCCTTCTGAATATCTGTGAGTCTCTACCCAACAGCATAACCTATCGGATTAGGTCAATTTGAAAAAAAAAACACTCCTAGACTATATGCATTCTGTTCCCTCTAAAAAAAACAAAAAAAACTACAAAAAACAACAAAAAACAAAAAAAACAAAAAAAAAACTATATGCATTCTGATAATATATCCCACAGTTTTTTTTATTTAATTAAGAAATGACCATTAACTTTTTTTTATTTAATTTGGTCGACCAAATTTTCGTTTGAAAAATTATGCTGAAGTCTGAACTATATTAATGATATAAAAAACACTCCCTGAATTCCTGAATTGTCAGTTATGATATAAAACCCTTGAACTTCCATTAATATGTGGAGAAATAAAACTCGTTAACTCGTTGCATTTTGAGGAGTGATTTTTGAGGAAAAAAAGTTTGAGTGTTCCCAAAAAAAAACAGTTAAGGGATATTTTATTAGAAACGCATATAGTGCATATAGTTTGATGGTTTTCGATATGATGGCAGCGAAGGGGATAACGGTTGAGGGGATAACGGTTGACAGAAGTAAAATCCAAAATGTTTTATTTGGAAGTGACTGTATGTCACTAATTAAAGCTCTGCACTTTGGAAAGTCATTAAAAGGAATGCCGAAGCCGTTTACTCAGCAACTCATCGATCGGCAACTCTGTTTAGTTGATCTACTAACGGAGAAAGCAACCGCGATTTACATCAACTATAGCGATCATATTAATTTGACAGACAAACTAGCAAAAAAGAATGTTAAAAAAGCCGATGTTGTAACATTTCTTGAGGCAGACTACATCCACCATGTAAAAACTAAGTACAGCCCTACGGAACAACTAATTCATGCAAAAGAGATAATGATGAAGACCGCAAAATAGAAAGAGATTGCGAGACCCTCGGGAACTGAGAAGGAAGATGCATTTTACAAAGCACTCGTTTCCAAACAGTTTGAATTGGAGGTAAGTATAGATTTTTTCCTTCTGAATATATGTGATAATTAGCTAGTAGCCAGTGAAACCATTTAAGGAAAGAGTCTCTAACCAGCCGCATAACCTATCGGATTAGGTCAATTTGAAAAAAACACTCCTCAACTATCCTCAACTATATGCATTCTGTTCCCAAAAAAAAAACAAAAAACAAAAAACAAAAACAAAAATAAAAAAAATCAAAAAAAAAAACTATATGCATTCTGACCATATATCCCTCAGTTTTTTTTTATTTAATTAAGAAACACCCATCAACTTTTGCTTTTTGTTTTAATTTGGTTGACCAAATTTTCGTTTGAAAAAATTATGCTGAAGTATGAATTATATTAATGATATAAAAAACACTCCCTGAATTCCTGAATTGTCAGTTGTGATATAAAACCCTTGAACTTCCATTAATATGTGGAGAAATAAAACTCGTTAACTAGTTGAATTTTGAGGAGTGATTTTTGAGGAAAAAAAGTTTGAGTGTTCCAAAAAAAAACCCATGTAAGGGATATTTTATTAGAAACGAATATAGTGCATATAGTTTGATGGTTTTAGATATGATGGCAGCGAAGGGGATAACGGTTGACAGAAGTAAAATCCAAAATGTTTTATTTGGAAGTGACTGTATGTCACTAATTAAAGCTCTGCACTTTGGAAAGTCATTAAAAGGAATGCCGAAGCCGTTTACTCAGCAACTCATCGATCGGCAACTCTGTTTAGTTGATCTACTAACGGAGAAAGCAGCCGCGATTTACATCAACTATAGCGATCATATAACTTTGACAGACAAACTGTCAAAGAAGAATGTTAAAAAAGCCGATGTTGTAACATTTCTTTAGGCAGACTACATCCACCATGTAAAAACTAAGTACAGCCCTACGGAACAACTAATTCATGCAAAAGAGATAATGATGAAGACCGCAAAATAGAAAGAGATTGCGAGACCCTCGGGAACTGAGAAGGAAGATGCATTTTACAAAGCACTCGTTTCCAAACAGTTTGATTTGGAGGTAAGTATAGACTTTTCCTTTTGAATATATGTGATAATTAGCTAGTAGCCAGTGAAACCATTTAAGAAAAGAGTCACTACCCAACCGCATAACCTGTCAGATTAGGTCAATTTGAAAAAAAAAACACTTCTCAACTATATGCATTCTGTTCCCTCCAAAACAAAAAACAAAAAAACAAAAAAACAAAAAAAAAACAACAAACAAAAACAAAAATTAAAAAAAAAAAAAAACAGAAAAAAACTATATGCATTCTGATCATATATCCCACAGTTTTTTTTATTTAATTAAGAAACGGCCATTAACTTTTTTTTTTATTTGGTCGACCAAATTTTCGTTTGAAAAAATTATGCTGAAGTCTGAACTATATTAATGATATAAAAAACACTCCCTGAATTCCTGAATTGTCAGTTATGATAAAAAACCCTTAAACTTCCATTAATATGTGGAGAAATAAAACTCGTTAACTCGTTGCATTTTGAGGAGTGATTTTTGAGGGAAAAAAGTTTGAGTGTTCCAAAAAAAACAGTTATGGGATATTTGATTAGAAACACATATAGTGCATATAGTTTGATGGTTTTAGATATGATGGCAGCGAAAGGGATAACGGTTGAGGGGATAACGGTTGACAGAAGTAAAATCCAAATTAAAGCAATGCACCTTTGGAAGTGGCTGTATGTCACTAATTAAAGCACTGCACCTTGAAAAGTCTTCAAAATGAATGTCGAAGCCGTTTACTCAGCAACTCATCGAACGGCAACTCTGTTTAGTTGATCAACTAACGGAGAAGGCAGCCGCGATTTACATCAACTATAGCGGTCATATAACTTTGACAGACAAACTGTCAAAGAAGAATGTTAAAAAAGTCGATGTTGTAACATTTCTTTAGGCAGACTACATCAACCATGTAAAAACTAAGTACAGCCCTACGGAACAACTAATTCATGCAAAAGAGATAATGATGAAGACCGCAAAATAGAAAGAGATTGCGAGACCCTCGAAAACTGAGAAGGAAGATGCATTTTACAAAGCACTCGTTTCCAAACAGTTTGAATTGGAGGTAAGTATAGATTTTTCCTTCTGAATATATGTGATAATTAGCTAGTAGCCAGTGAAACCATTTAAGGAAAGAGTTTCTACCCACCCGCATAACCTATCGGATTAGGTCAATTTGAAAAAAACACTCCTCAACTATCCTCAACTATATGCATTCTGTTCCCTCCAAAAAAAAACAAAAAAACAAAAAACAAAAAAAAAAACAAGAAAAACAAAAAAAAACTATATGCATTCTGATCATATATTCCTCAGTTTTTTTTTATTTAATTATGAAACGCCCATCAACTTTTTTTTTTATTTGGTCGACCAAATTTTCGTTTGAAAAAATTATGCTGAAGTCTGAACTATATTAATGATATAAAAAATACTCCCTGAATTCCTGAATTGTCAGTTGTGATATAAAACCCTTGAACTTCCATTAATATGTGGAGAAATAAAACTCGTTAACTCGTTGCAATTTGAGGAGTGATTTTTGAGTAAAAAAAGTTTGAGTGTTCCCAAAAAAAACAGTTAAGGGATATTTTATTAGAAACGCATATAGTGCATATAGTTTGATGGTTTTAGATAAGATGGCAGTGAAGGGGATAACGGTTGACAGAAATAAAATCTAAAATGTTTTATTTGGATGTGACTGTATGTCACTAATTAAAGCTCTGCACCTTGGAAAGTCATCAAAAGGAATGCCGAAGCCGTTTACTCAGCAACTCATCGATCAGCAACTCCGTTTAGTTGATCAACTAACGGAGAAAGCAGCCGCGATTTACATCAACTATAGCGATCATATTACATTGACAGACAAACTAGAAAAAAAGAATGTTAAAAAAGCCGATGTTGTAACTTTTCTTGAGGCTGACTAGATCAACCATGTAAAAACTAAGTACAGCCCTACAGAACAACTAATTCATGCAAAATAGATAATGATGAAGACCGCAAAATAGAAAGAGATTGCGAGACCCTCGGGAACTGAGAAGGAAGATGCATTTTACAAAGCACTCGTTTCCAAACAGTTTGAATTGGAGGTAAGTATAGATTTTTATCCTTCTGAATATATGTGATAATTAGCTAGTAGCCAGTGAAACCATTTAAGGAAAGAGTCTCTACCCAGCCGCATAACCTATCGGATTAGGTCAATTTGAAAAAAACACTCCTCAACTATCCTCAACTATATGCATTTTGTTCCCACCAAAAAAAACAAAAAACAAAAAACAAAAACAAAAATTAAAAAAAAACAAAAAAAAAACTATATGCATTCTGATCATATATCCCACAGTTTTTTTTTTATTTAATTAAGAAACGACCATTAACTTTTTTTTAAAAAATTTGGTCGACCAAATTTTCGTTTGAAAAAATTATGCTGAAGTCTGAATTATATTAATGATATAAAAAACACTCCCTGAATTCCTGAATTGTCAGTTGTGATATAAAACTCTTGAACTTTCATTAATATGTGGAGAAATAAAAGTTGTTAACTAGTTGCATTTTGAGGTGTGATTTTTGAGGAAAAAAAGTTAGAGTGTTCCAAAAAAAACAGTTAAGGGATATTTTATTAGAAACGCATATAGTGAATATAGTTTAATGGTTTTAGATATGATGTCAGCGAAGGGGATAATGGTTGACAGAAGTAAAATCCAAAATGTTTTATTTGGAAGTGACTGTATGTCACTAATTAAAGCTCTGCACCTTGGAAAGTCATCAAAAGGAATGCCGGAGCTGTTTACACAGCAACTCATCGATCGGCAATTCCGTTTAGTTGATCAACTAACGGAGAAAGCTGCCGCAATTTACATCAACTATAGCGATCATATAACTTTGACAGACAAACTGTCAACGAAGAATGTTAAAAAAACCGATGGTGTAACATTTCTTGAGGCAGACTACAGCAACCATGTAAAAACTAAGTACAGCCCTACGGAACAACTAATTCATGGAAAAGAGATAATGATGAAGACCGCAAAATAGAAAGAGATTGCGATACCCTCGGAAACTGAGAAGGAAGATGCACTTTACAAAGCACTCGTTTCCAAACAGTTTAAATTTGAGGTAAGTATAGACTTTTCCTTCTGAATATATGTGATAATTAGCTAGTAGCCAGTGAAGCCATTTAAGGAAAGAGTCTCTACCCAACCGCATAACCTATCGGATTAGATCAATTTGAAAGAAAAAAAACACTCCTCAACTATATGCATTATGTTCCCTCCAAAACAAAAAAAAACAAAAAAAACAACAAAAAACAACAAAAAACAACAAAAAACAAAAAAAAACAAAAAAAAAAACAAAAAACAAAACAAAAAAAAACTATATGCATTCTGATCATATATCCCACAGTTTTTTTTTATTTAATTAAGAAACGGCCATTAACTTTTTTTTTTTTAATTTGGTCGACCAAATTTTCATTTGAAAAAATTATGCTGAAGTCTGAACTATATTAATGATATAAAAAACCCTCTCTGAATTCCTGAATTGTTAGTTATGATATAAAACCCTTGAACTTCCATTAATATGTGGAGAAATAAAACTCATTAACTCGTTACATTTTGAGGAGTGATTTTTGAAGGAAAAAAGTTTGAGTGTTCCAAAAAAAAAACAGTTAAGGGATATTTTATTAGAAACGCATATAGTGCATATAGTTTGATGGTTTTAGATATGATGGCAGCGAAGGGGATAACGGTTGACAGAAGTAAAATCCGAAATGTTTTTTTTGGAAGTGGCTGTATGTCACTAATTAAAGCCTCTGCACCTTGGAAAGTCATCAAAATGAATGCCGAAGCCGTTTACTCAGCAACTCATCGATCGGCAACTCCGTTTAGTTGATCAACTAACGGAGAAAGCAGTCGCGATTTACATCAACTATAGCGATCATATAACTTTGACAGACAAACTGTCGAAGAAGAATGTTAAAAAAGCCGATGTTGTAACATTTCTTGAGGCTGACTACATCAACCATGTAAAAAAAAACTAAGTACAGCCCTACGGAACAACTAATTCATGCAAAAGAGATAATGATGAAGACCGCAAAATAGAAAGAGATTGCGAGACGCTCGGGAACTGAGAAGGAAGATGCATTTTACAAAGTACTCGTTTCCAAACAGTTTGAATTGGATGTAAGTATAGATTTTTCCTTCTAAATATATGTGATAATTAGCTAGTAGCCAGTGAAACCATTTAAGAAAAGAGTCTCTGCCCAACCGCATAACCTATCGGATTAGGTCAATTTGAAAAAAAACACTCCTCAACTGTATGCATTATGTTCCCTCCAAAAAACCAAAAACCAAAAACAAAAAACAAAAAACAAAAAACAAAAAACAAAAAACAAAAAACAAAAAAAAAAACAAAAAAAACTACAACAAAAAACTATATGCATTCTGATCGTAGATCCCTTAGTTTCTTTTTTATTTAATTAAGAAACACCCATCAATTTTTTTTTTATTTGGTCGACCAAATTTTCGTTTGAAAAAATTATACTGAAGTCTGAACTATATTAATGATATAAAAAACACTCCCTGAATTCCTGAATTTTCAGTTGTGATATAACACCCTTGAACTTCCATTAATATGTGGAGAAATATAACTCGTTAACTCGTTGCATTTTGAAGAGTGGTTTTTGAGGAAAAAAGTTTGAGTGTTCCCAAAAAAAACAGTTAAGGGATTCTTTATTAGAAACGCATATAGTGCATATAGTTTGATGGTTTTAGATATGATGGCAGTGAAGGGGATAACGGTTGAGGGGACAATGGTTGACAGAAGTAAAATCCAAAATGTATTATTTGGAAGTGACTATATGTCACTAATAAAAGCTTTGCACCTTGGAAAGTCATTAAAAAGAATGCCGAAGCCGTTTACTCAGCAACTCATCGATCGGCAACTCCGTTTAGTTGATCAACTAACGGAGAAAGCAGCCGCGATTTACATCAACTATAGCGATCATATAACTTTGACAGACAAATTGTCAAAGAAGAATGTTAAAAAAACCGATGTTGTAACTTTTCTTGAGGCTGACTACACCAACCATGTAAAAACTAAGTACAGCCCTACGGATCAACTAATTCATGCAAAAGAGATAATGATGAAGACCGCAAACTAGAAAGAGATTTCGAGACCCTCAGGAACTGAGAAGGAAGATGCATTTTACAAAGCACTCGTTTCCAAACAGTTTGAATTGGAGGTAAGTATAGTTTTTTCCTTCTGAATATATGTGATAATTAGCTAGTTTCCAGTGAAACCATTTAAGGAAAAGAAGTCGTTGAGAGGAACATTACACTTATATTTTGTTTGGTTGTTTGTTATGCAGGTTGAACATCCTCCATTCTCAAAGTTCCTTTGATATTTACAAGGTTGTCAACATCATCAAGGAGGCTCAGAAATGAAGTTGGGATGAATGTGTTTGAAAGGGGAATTTTGTTGCTGATTTTAGAAATAGGGGGGAAAATTGTAGTTTTGAACAGAGCTCATAGGTCTGATGTGATTTATTCCCTACATGTATGCATATTTTATAAGTTAAACGGTGACGTATTTGCTTCCAACTACATTTTCTCTTTTTGCATATATGATGTAGATCATCGGATGGATGGTAGTGTAATCGTTGCCACGGGTTAGAGAGAACATCCTCAAGTTTGTCTTGTAAGATTTTAATTTCATTGAGAGAATAGTAAAAAATGCTTTATCTATTGTTTTGATTGGATCTGACCATAAAATAAGATAGAAATTATTGAGATGGCTTAAGCATATATTGGCTAGGAAAGAGTATAGTTCATACTGTGCATATTAGGCATCTGGAATAATGGCAGTGCAGTTCTTTTGCTGCTGCCTCAGCTGCCTTTGTAGTAAGTTTTTATTGTTGAGGTAGTCTCCTATTTCCAAGTTTTTTTTCTCTCAAAAAGTATGCAAATCTTGTCAAATTTTACATGGAATTTGCACTATGAATGGTGGCAAGTAAGAAAATTGTAATGGAAAACTCTTAAGTATCCCTCTTGTTATGTATTTCGACATGAGAATTGCCAGTATATTGAATGAAACAATTTTCCAGTTCTTGCAGCCAGTACTGTCAATATTTTCAAAGATTTTAAAGATAAAAAAAAAGGAATTGGCAACAATTTGGTTATATTGATTATGATAATTGTGAAAGAGAGAAAGACGGGGAGCATATGTTTCAGTAACACTGAAATATTATCAGAACAAACACTCAGTTCTATTCACTTACAAATCATAAACAGTAGCGAGGCTCACCAACATTTCCAAACTGATGACTAAACAATTCGTCCTCAATTTTTTCAGCTTCAAAACATTCTCATTATTCTGTTTTTTTTTAATTCCTTTAGCTGGTCTCTGTAGCCGCCAGCACAGGAAAGGAGGAAAGGAATAGGAAGGATGGGGGGTTTGTGGGGAAAATTATATAATTATATATGTATTTAATAAGGGATAATTACATATAAGCCCCCAAAACTCCAAAATATTTCAAATAAACCCCTAATTCTCACACTTTAAAATACTAACAATCTAAAATACATAAAATTGTCACATAATAATCCTCCAAAAGTATAAAATAAAGAACAATATTTCTTTACAAAAACTCAACTCAGAACTTCAATATATCATCTACACCAATTCAACAAAAATATCCATACCAATATCAATATTTAAAAATAAAATAAAATGAGATATACCTTAAAATTAATTCTCACCGCTACAAAAACATAAAAAGGATATTTTCGGTGTTTTAAAATTCGAGGTGTTACATTCCACACACCTCAAAAGAAGCTCGTCCTCGAGCTATAAGAAATAAGAAAACTGTTCAAACAATTTCGAATACTTTCTCCTTGCCATCTCCCCAAAGTTCTAGATACAGTCATTAAAATTAACACTCTACTGAACTTTTAGCAACTGTGCAACTTGACGTCTTAAGTGCCGCTGATCTACATAATTCTCTTGTTGACTACACACCTCAAAAGAGACTTATTCATACTCGCCTAATGACTAATATACTTCTTCATTCCAGATCACCAAAATATTCTTTTAAAATCTTGATACATCTTCATGCCACTGGAATAAACAATAGACTGAATATAATTGGCACTCTCCATCATCCGCTACCATAAACCATCCAAATCAGAAATACCAAGTTTACAATGATGAGGAGAACCTCCTTCACTGCCTTCTAACCAATCTGTAAATCTCATCCAGAAAGAGATCATGCACCCTCTACAACTAGCAAAATTTCAAAGCCTAATTCGACTGAGCAGTAGTAGAATAAACGACTGTACTAATAAACTGTCCACATATAAGGTCATGTCGTCCTCTTCTACTAAAGAAATATCAAATTGACCAAATAATTCTTGTATCGTCCACTCTTGGGACATAATAAAAGTCAATATCCTACTTCTACTTAAAACATCTGTCACCCTATTGCTTTCTGGGTGATATTTTGAATTCCACATCATGAACTCGAGCCACCTTTACTGCCTCCTGCTAAATTCTTTTACGAGAACAGGTGCTTCAAACTCTTCCGATCACAGAAAAGCTAAAATTGTTCTCCGATATATATCAGAAAATTTACAAACCACATCCTCAATCTTCACCTTGGGTATTTCCTCTGAACCCAACAAACATACTTACATCATCCAAGTCATTACATGCCATCAGAAACTGGGTTTTATTGAGCTTTCTCACCCAAATCCTCCTTGCATCACACTTCAACCATACATCAACCATGCATATAGCCTTCACTACCAATGCATCTCCCGGCAAAGAATAATGACCACAACAACACATCACCTCACAGTCTATAGGATATACACCTATATGTCATACACAAGATTCCAAGAAAATAGCCCCACTCATCACATAACAACCCATATAACAAAACTCTCTAATGGTGTACAATTTATCGCCCGAGGCTTCTAAGGAAAACATAACAATGCCATAATGCAAAACTGATGAGGACATCAATTTTATTTAGTTTAGGATTTTATTTCAGTACTATATTTGTTTTTGGCAATTATAGCCATATGTAATCTTTTTTACGTATTTGAGATTCTGAGAATATTTTGAGATTTGTATCAAGATGTATTTTGAGCCTATTTATAGGCATTGAGAATAATGAGAAAGTATGCCGTTCTTGATTAAAAAAATTATTGTGTTAAGTTTTGCTCTTCCTGTCTCTTTTTGTGTGATACAATTGAGATCCAATTATTAGAGTTTGTGATAAATTCTAATACAATTTTAGGATTAGTGATTAACTCTAAAATCTACCCCCAAATTAAAAAAATCCCCAAATAAAACAACTCAAACCCTAATTCCCCTTCCCTCTCCCCATCATCTTCTTCCTCTTACCCCAACCCCAGCCCGACAAACCCCCTGGTCCCCTCTTCTTGTCGCGCCTCCGCGACGCAATCAAGGCCATCTGCCTTCGCGACCTCCCGTCGCCAGCACCCCTGTCTTCACATCCGCCCAGCACCCCCGAGGCAGACACAGCCAGCCGACGCACCACCTATCGCCAGATCCCGCGGACTGTTCTTCCAACAATGGTTTCATCTTCGGTCGTGCCAATTTTTCTACGAACCTTCGGTATACTCTTTCCACTTTTTTTCAAATATTTGTGTTATACTACTTTATTATCTCTATTATATTATTCGATTTAACTGTCGACCACAAATATTGAGAGTTAGCGTTCCACTTGCCTAATTAGAGTACCAATCAGTATTGAATCTTTTACTTTCTAAGAACGCTTAGGAATTTAATTATTGATTGTTAGAATTGAATTATTAATTGGGATTCTTAAACGTGATTTAGTTCTTGAAAATCCATCAAACCGATTAACTGTTTAAAATTCTAACTTTGATCCGCATTACATGTTGGTAAAATTAATCCTTTAAGATTCTTAGAAATTCTCTATTACATCAAAAACACACGCATGGGCTATAAGGGATAACACTAACCCAAAGTCAGACAATAGTCTAATAGGGATTGCACCATCTATAATATAATCCGTACTTAGCAAAACACCCATACTCAACTCGTACGCACGCAATTAACTAAATTCTAGGAACTGCCCACCACAGGCACCATCAAAAGGTGGGTATACCCGTTAGGTACCTTTATCACTTGGTTTATTCTATATATACTTACCTTCACACCATAACTTTTCTGATATGGGATCTTTATTCCCAAGTCAACCCGGTCAAACAGACCCACCAGCACACTCTTCATTCTTTCATTCATTTAATTCCATGCATAGCCCCATAGGAAATCATCTAGGCCCATCACTTCATCAAATCCTTTGATCAGCCCAAAGGATCATCTATGGGCCACCATTTAATACCTAACTACTCATCTAATCTCTTATTATTGATTCTATATATCTATATCTATATATATATATATATATCTACATATATCTCTTATATGCTCTCCTTACAAATACGGGGTGTCACAGGAATCTTCAGTTAAATGTTTGAATCAAGAATTGGAAGGGGTTCTCTTTCAGTCTGTACAAAATCTTAGAAATTTTTTAGTCAATTAGTGGGTCAAATGCTAATAAGGTAGATGGAAATTATGTGGATCTTAGTGAAGCTGAGAATAGTGAAGCTGAGGTGTTTGAGAGAGGAGACAGGTTGGTGGATGCTTTGAGCACAACAATTGCTACTAGTGGTGGTGTTGATCTTACCCATGTGTCCAAGGAAGATCCAAATCTCTCAATCAAGACGAAGTTGAAAGAAGGCAGCAAGAATGCTTGTGACTTCCCTGTAGATACTGTTGAAGTTGATTCAGTCGAAAGTGAATGTAATGAGGCTGTTGAAGTTGATTCAGTTGAAAGTGAATGTAATGAGGCTGCCTCTCTTATGGTTGTTTATGATGGGACTAATTTCCATGGGATTGATGGGGTTCTTTATTACAAGAACAAGACTGCAGTTGTTAGTTTGGGTGATGAAGAACTGCATTTGGTGGTCATGCCCAATAGGGATGCAGTATTCATGTTTGTGTGGTCTCAGTATCGCAGTTGGACTGTATAATTATTCTTCTCTTGATATGTTGAACTTACAGCACCTGAGAATTGTGTTTGATCCTGACGAAACACTAGTTGCTAATACTATGAAATCCGTTGAGGACAAAATCAATGCCGTAAAACAAAATACACGCAGAGAGAAAGATCCGCAGCGTTTGACTACAACGCTGGCAGAGGTGGAGCAGTATCAGGATGGCAGGCCTATTTTGAAACAGTATTCAGAAAATGACCAAGTTGTTGATGATGGAAGATCTAAGAAAACTGTTGAAGGGTTGCAGTAGGGTTACTATAAGGTTCCTTGTAGAAAAAGGGTTTTGGTATTATATGCTTTTCTGAAGAAGAATTTATTAGAAAAGATCATGGTTTCCTTTTCCTCTTGCAACTCAGAGAAACTTAAATAGGGCAGATTAGCGAGGGTTTGTGCTAATCTTTCATCCTATCTTCAAGAGTACAAGTAGGAAAATGATATACTGATACCATTCCAGAGTCTCAATAAGACTTACTCTAAATCAGCTCAACCTGAGGGTAAAAATGTATTCATATCAGAAAGAGAGCATAGATTGCATTCAAATGCTATTGTGTTCAAAAGGAATTTCTCAACTCTCAAAAGTTATGATTTCTATTGCTTGGTTGGTTTTGTTGGTGGGAGGAATATAGAGGAGTGAAGATATTAAAGGAGTTTGTAGCGGTTATCATTAGGAATTTTAATGAATCAGTTCTGTCTGTAAAAGCCATATCTGTTGAAGCGTATGCTCATGGTGAATGTTTAGTTCCAGTGGTCCTCAATGGTTACAAGCTCCCTGTAAAGTTTAGTGATCCCTCTGACTCCAAGATTCAAGCTGCTGGAAAGGAGGCACAATTCTTATATGACTGCAAGGTTCAACCACCATTTCTTGGGTATGCAAAGTCATGTAGTAATCATGGAACTGGTAATTCATTTTGTCTCTTCTTCCCCTACCCACCAAAGCCTCTTCTGAGTTCAATGGCTATTAGAACTAAACAACATATTAAAACTGAAGGTTTAGTGTATATTTCCATCATTGCTGCATTGCGAGAAGCACCCTTAGTTGTTGGAGTTGCACATGCACTTTTTGTTGGAGGGCTCTTTGTTGAGAATGTAGGAAAGTTAAATTTGAGACCAAGCTTGAACAAAAGCCTGATGAGAGTTATAGGCAATACAGAGATTGAGGTATATTGGAATTTGATATGGCTAAAAATAGGATTAAATCGGGACCGTTCACATCGGACACGAATGTTGAAGCTCAGGGGTAAAACGGTAATTTTACCTACTAACGGGTCTGAAATGGGAGCTGGGTCTTTCTTTAAGACCCAATAACCCACAAACGGATCCACCTCAACTGGGTACGGGTCCTAACCCGAAATGAACCCGGTCCAGCAGGATAGAATTAGGATTTCTGATTAGTCCTAATCAACGGCCCTGATTCACATCTACCCTTTCACTGGGAATTAGGGATTACATTCCTAATCTGATCACAGGGATTACATTTCTTATCTGATCACAGGGATTACATTCTTAATCTGATCCCCAAGGCGACTATAAATACCCCCCATCCACCACCATTAAGAGGTAATCAATCTTTTGCCAATTTACGCTCTTTCATAATCTTCCTGATTACTGACTTGAGCGTCGGAGGGTGCGTCGCCGGGATCAACCCCGGTGTCTCGCACTTTTTGCAGGTTAACGGCAGGAGTCAACAGTCAAACTCCGGTGGAACAGGTTTCAGGTTTGCTATTCAAGTTTTCTAAGAATCCACAAATACTATCTGTTTGCCCCCACACCAGATTTAGCGGTAACAGATTGGCACCGTCTGTGGGAATCAAACGAATAGCAGCTTCCCCTCTTCCCGTTGGTCAGATCTTCTCCAGCCATGCCTCCTAGGAAAGTAAGATCCAGAGGGTCCAACCGTGGACCCAACCCCGTTGATCAGCAACAGGAAGTCCCCATCCAACCCGCTTAGCAGCAGGGGCAACTTCCTCCTCAAGCTGAGGACCCTCTCCAACAGGACCAGCCTCCTCTTCAGAATCAACAGAAACCCCCGGTCCTCATAATGCCGGTGCAGGGGCCTCGCGTCCCAACCCACAGAAACAACCTCTCCATCAGGACCGCGTCTCAATACATAATGCCTCTACGGATTCTATGGCCTACCACAATCCCCGAGTTTCTGACCTTCGCAATACCATCCTCAATCGGCAGAAGGATGAGGATCTTCGCCGCCATTTGGATGAAAAGCGGGCCCGAGAGGGAGCCTCCCGCCAGCAACATCCGAATGAGCGATCTCCTCACCGCCGAGACTACAGAAGGTCCCCTACCCGAAGAGGGCGGAGAGAGTCAGCCGAGCACCATAGGAGAAGACCTCACTCCCCTGCCGGTCGGCAACATCCGAGGAACGATGAGGCACCCATCACTCGTGCCGAGTTCCAGCAGTTCCAGGCGACTGTTTTGCAAGCCCTCAATCTCCGACCCAACAACAACAATGCCCAAAGGGCTCCTACCCCTCCACGGGTCTAAAGTCCTCGCCATCGGTCCATAACTCCTCCTCCGGCTCCTAGCAACCAACAGCACATGCCTAGCCCCCGCCGCTCCTAGAGTCACCGTCGTCGTAGTCCCCGCTCCCCTTCCTATGAAGACGAGTCCAGAGGCTCGTTTGACTACTGTCGGAGGGACGATGCTCTCTTCCGCCGTCTCCACGAGATGGAGAGGCGCATCGGTCGAATAGACAAGGATGAAGAGCTAAGAGGAAGGACCATCCGCCCGAGCCGACCTCCCTTCTCCCAGACCATCATGGAGGCTCCTATCCCAAGAGGTTTCAAACCCCCGCAGTTCGAAACTTACTCGGGGGAGTCGGACCCCGTGGACCACATCGAAAGCTTTAAGACCCTCATGCTAATCCACCAAGCTTCCGATGCCTTGCTGTGCAAGACCTTCCCCGCCACTCTTAAGGGTTCGGCTCGGGAATGGTACTCCCGCCTCACCTCGTCTTCCATATTCTCCTTCGAACAGTTTGAAACCCTCTTCATCACCCATTTTGTAAGTAGCAGACGCACGGAGAAGACCAGCATCTCGTTACTCCAGCTCCGCCAGGAGAAGAGAAAGAAGTTAAGAGACTATGTGAGGAGGTTCATTGCAGAGGTTAGATCCATCGCCTCCCTCGACCAGTCAGTTGCGGTGGCCGCCTTCCAATCAAATGTCCTCAACTCTAACCTTCGCTCCTCCCTTGCCGAGAAGCCCCTGCATAATTTCGCCGACCTCCTTCATTGCTAATATATCAGAAGTTCTTATGGAGGTGGACAAGGAAGGGCTACTCCGTGCTCCTCCTAGAATGAATACACCCAGCAAGAAGAGGAACAAGGATAAGTGGTGCCGCTTTCACAAGGACCACGCCCACGACACGGATGATTGTCAGGCTCTCAAGGAGGAGATCGAAGAACTCGTACAGCGGGGACACCTGACCAAGTTCGTCCAAAAAGAGGGGGCCGAGCTTCCCCCCTGAGGAGCCTACAAATGAACAGAAGGGCCCGCCGAGCTTCAAGACTCGGAATCTCCCAGCTCCTTCCAAGAGGTCTTCACCTTATTGTAGAAGTAGGATCCTGATTTTCAATAAGGCCGATGCTTGTAACCCGGCCAATAGCATGTAATAATGGCTCGCCCTATTGGAGCGGCCACTTAGTTTATTTCAATAAAACTTTACATCTTTTCATTGAAAATTATTGCTCTTGCTTCTCTATCTCTCCGAGTCACGACTCGCTAAATGGTGAGTTCAGAGTCCAGCTTCTTCTACATGGCTGCTCCCGCAACCTACTAACCTTTAACAATGAGTTCGGAGTCCAACACTTGGCTCGATTCCGCTTCAAATAACTTGCTCTTCAGCGAGTTAGAAGTGGTTCGCCATTCGGAATTGCTCCCACAACCGTTGAATCCCTCTAACGACGAGTTCGGAGTCCAACACTTGGCTCGATTCTGCTTCGGATAACTTGCTCTTAAGCGAGTTAGAAGTGGTTCGCCATTCGGAACTGCTCCTACAACCGTTGATTCTCTCACTTAAATAGCGAGTTCAGAGCTCACAACTCTCTCCTAGAGTTGCTCCTCAAACTCGTCTTCCAAATGGCTCTCCCCCAGAGCCGAGCTCTTCGCTCCGCTCACCTCCAAGGCGGTCCTCTTCTCAACGAGTTCGGAGCTCACAACTCCCTCCTAGAGTTCCTCCTCACACTCGTCTTACAAATGGCTCTCCTAGAGCCGAGCTCTTCACTTCGCTCACCTCCAAAGCGCACCTCTTCTCAACGAGTTCGGAGCACAACTCTTTCCTAGAGTTCCTCCTCACACTCATCTCACAAATGGCTCTCCTAGAGCCGTGCTCTTCACTCCGCTCACCTCCGAAGCGGACCTCTTCTCGACGAGTTCGGAGAACAACTCTCTCCTAGAGTTGCTCCTCAAACTCGTCTTCCAGATGGCTCTCCTAGAGCCGAGCTCTTCACTCCGCTCACCTCCGAAGCGGACCTCTTCTCAACAAGTTCGGAGCATAACTCTCTCCTAAGAGTTCCTCCTCACACTCGTCTCGCAAATGGCTCTCTTCCAGAGTCAAGCTTTTCACTCCGCTCGCCTCCAAAGCGGACCTCTTCTCAACGAGTTCGGAGCTCACAACTCTCTCCTAGAGTTGCTCCTCAAACTCGTCTTCCAGATGGCTCTCCTAGAGCCAAACTCTTCACTCTGCTCACCTCCGAAGCGGACCTCTTCTCAACAAGTTCGGAGAACAACTCTCTCCTAAGAGTTCCTCCTCACACTCGTCTCGCAAATGGCTCTCTTCCAGAGTCAAGCTTTTCACTCCTCTCGCCTCCAAAGCGGACCTCTTCTCAACAAGTTCGGAGCTCACAACTCTCTCCTAGAGTTGCTCCTCAAACTCATCTTCCAGATGGCTCTCCTTTAGAGCCCAGCGCTTCGCTCCGCTCGCCTCCAAAGCGGGCCTCTTCTAAGCGAGTTCGGAACTCAAAACTCTCCCATAGAGTTGCTCCTTGCACTCACTTCAAAGAATGGGTCTTCCCATGGCTCGTACGAGGATCTTCCTAGCACCTCTTCTTCACCCCTAGGAGTGGAGCTCCTCTTCAAAAATCTCCAAAACCAAACAGCACATCACCAAGCTTCGGAGCTCTTCACCTCTCCCATATGCCGACCCCTCCTCCGTCATCGAGCTCACCTCAATAAGCTCCGCCATGGCCGAGCTCCACTACGACGAGCTACCGAGCTACTATGGGCAGAGGGCGAGCTATTGAGTCACCGAGCCGAAGGGACGAGGTACCGACCTCCACATATGGAGAAAAAAACTGCCGAGCCAGTTTCACCATTGGATCATTCCAAAAAACGTGCTAGAACATGATGAACGGCTCAGATCGTGCCACGTTTCCACAAAAATGACAAGATAACGTTTTCTCGAAATTTGAGCCTCTTGTCTTGTGATTCGCATCATGATCGTGATCAACCGGCCAGATTAAGCTGCGTAACTCGGATCTAAAATCCAAGCTACCAATCTACCGAACTGCAAAGTGGCGAAAAATGTGCCTCAAAATCCGTGCTCGGATTCGACGAACAAGCAAGAAGAAAAAGAGGCTAACGGGTCGGGGTCGGATCCGATACCCACGATCCGACCCATACCCTTCTTGGCTTCTTCATTCTTCTCCTTCTTCTTCAGTTTTCCTCGCCAAAAGCACCCAGCTCTTCTCCTCTTCTTCACTGTGCGAAAGAACAAGGCAAAGGGGAGAACCCGAATGCCTCTCCTCCCGCTCTTCTTTCTTCTCAGGGCCGAGCTCCGCCATGGCCGAGCTACCGAGCTGAGGTGCCGAGGTACTGACCTCCACATATGGAGAAAAATGCTGCCGAGCCAGTTTCACCGTCAGATTGTCTCAAAAAACATGCTAGAACATGATGAACGGCTCAGATCGCGCCACGTCTCCACAAAATGACAAGATAACGTTTTCTCGAAATTTGAGCCTCTTGTCTCGTGATTCGCACCACGATCGTGATCAACCGTCCAGATTGAGCCACGTAGCTCGGATCTGAAATCCGAGCTACCGAACTACCGAACTGCAAAGTGGCAAAAATGCACCTCAAAATCCGTGCTCGGATCTGCCGAACAAGAAGCAGTTGCCGAACAGTAAAGAAGAAGAAGAAGAAGAAGAAGAAGAAGAAGAAGAAGAAGAAGAAGGGCTACACGGTCGGGTTCGGACCCGTTAAGGACCAAACCCGAACCCCACATATCTTCTTCTTCATCCCTTTTGGCGCCAGAACTAGAGGAAGGAAAAACCCAACGCTCCAACATCTCTCCCTCTCGCCGAACACGTCACCAAGCTCACAACACGAGCTCTCCTTGCCATGGTCGACCACAGCTCCTCGCCGACCACCACGTCGCGAGTCCCGACCTCCTCCACGCTCCAAGCTCTACTCCGCCTCTGAGCTCTTGTGCCGAGCTCCCCCACGGTCGAACCCCGAGCTCTCTCCTTCGACGAGCTTCGTGCTCGTGACCACGCTCCGCCATGGCTGAGCTCCAGCACCTTCGTCAACCTCCCCCCTTCGCTGGCTCCCCTCGTATCTTCGAGCGCCACCATCGCGAGCTCCATTCGTGCCGAGCTCCACTGCCGAGCTCACCGACGAAGCTCCCTTCCATCGCGTCTTCTCCGTGCCGACCCCTCACGGTAGCTGAGCTCGAGCTCCGACGTCCTCTTCGTCGAGCTCTTCAAAATGCCGAAGCTCCATTCTGTTGGCGGAGCTCCATTCAATATGCCGAAGCTTCATTGAATATGCCGAAGCATCGGGCTCCGACGTCCCACTTTGCCGAAGCTTCATTCCCGTCAAGCTCCTTCTCCAAGCTCGAACCCACCTCCATGGCTGAGCTCGTCTCCCTTCGTCGCCAGCTGCCTCTGCCGCCAAGCTCACAGCTCTCTCACTCCGAGCTCCGCCACAGAGCTTCGAGCTCCACGTCGCCAAGCTCCGTCCCCTCGTCGTCGACCTCCCCGCCAGACGGAGTCGGAGAGATGGAGAATTTGGGGGCGAGGCGGTAACGACGAAGGAAAAGTTCGAAGGAGAAGAAGAGAGAAGGAAACAGAGACGAAGAACAAAACAGAGCGGGAGAAAGAGTGGAAAAAAAAACACCACGTGGCATTGCCACGTGGCATCATCTCGAAGGGTCGGCAGATCCAAGTCGTCGAGCCGAGGTGCCGAAGCACCAACCTTGTAATTGGAGAAAAAACCCACTGACCCATATGATCCATCCGATCGTCTCAAAATTCGTGTCGCGACACGATCGACGCTCAGAAACGCGCCACGTGTCCAGAACGTGATCTGCCTAGCGATGCGCGCACATCTGATCATGATCGATGCTCAGAAATGTGCCACGTGTCCAGGTAATATTTAATTTATTTATTTATTTGTTTATTTGTTTTAATTATTTAAAAAATCCGAAAAAATATTTAAAAATCGAAAAAAATTAATTAAAAATTCTAAAAATAATTATTAATTCAGAAAAACTATTTAAAAATTCTGAAAATTATAATTATTTAATTAGAATAATTAATTAAAATTTTCGGTAATTAATTATTTAATTTGGAAAATGAATAAAAAATTCAAAAAAATGAGAAAAAATTCAGAAAAATCTAGAAAAATCACCAAAAATCCAGAAAATTCTAAGGATGTTTTTTGGGTATTTTACAAGCCCAGAATAACACCGTTATACCCCAAGCAAGATTCCAAACTCCCTTAAGAACACCGATAAAATTCCGTACGCCATTAGAACAACAAAACTACTCCTTGATGACTGTAAAACTCAGTCTCTAGGAGTGGGGGCTCGTGATATGGCTAAAAATAGGATTAAATCGGGACCGTTCACATCGGACACGAATCTTAAAGCTCAGGGACAAAACGGTAATTTTACCTACTAACGGGTCTGAAATGGGAACTGGGTCTTTCTTCAAGATCCAATAACCCACGAACGGATCCACCTCAACTGGGTACGGGTCCCAACCCGAAATGAACCCGGTCCAGCAGGATAGAATTAGGGTTTCTGATTAGTCCTAATCAACGGTCCTGATTCACATCTATCCTTTCACTGGGAATTAGGGATTACATTCCTAATCTGATCACAGGGATTACATTCCTTATCTGATCACAGGGATTACATTCCTAATCTGATCCTCAAGGCGACTATAAATACCCCCCATCCACCACCATTAAAAGGTAATCAATCTTTTGCCAATTTATGCTCTTTCATAATCTTCCTGATTACTGACTTGAGCGTCGGAGGGTGCGTCGCCGGGATCAACCCCGGTGTCTCGCACTTTTTGCAGGTGAACGGCGGGAGTCAACGGTCAAACTCCGGCGGAACAGGTTTCAGGTTTGCTATTCAAGTTTTCCAAGAATCCACAAATAATATCTGTTTGCCCCCACACCAGATTTAGTGGTAACAGAATTCAAAATATTTGCTGCAAGTTACACCTTTACAACTAAAGGTTCAAGCTATGGTGGGGTGTTCAAGTTGCATCAGTTCACAGGTTCAGGCTATGGTGGGGTGTTCAAGTTGCATCAGTTCACAGGTTCAGGCTATGGTGGGGTGCTCAAGTTGCATCAGCTCAAAGAGCTCAGGGTAGCTCTTTTTGAAGGGGAAGGATTGATCCAATCCTTAATTGGATCCAGTTGAAGCTATTACTTGTTTGGAACAAGAAGAGAGAAGTATCAGAGCGTATCAATCCCGATGTAATTGTTTGGTTTTGTTGGGCTTATTTGTAAATGTGTAGGATATTATTCATAAGAGTCCAACTGTCTCTGTAACTGTTTGTCAAAATACGTGTTGTGCACATAATTTCCTTTTGTATAAATACCTCCCCTGTAACCCATTTTCGATTGTGAATAGAATTGCTAATGAAGAGAGTTCTTGTTCACCATCTTCTTCCTTTTTCCATTTTGATGCTTGCTTAGGGTTTGCAGGTTCAATGGAGAGAAGACGGCCTGCAGCGTTCAACCACCGGAGGCCGAGTTGGAACAGCATCCGACGAAGCTACTCTCCAAATCAATTTCTCGATGAAACCCTAGCTCTGATTTCCCGCGATTCTCCAAATCGAAACCATATTCGCTTCATCCATATCCAACCCTCACACCTCCACCTCCAACGGCTGACCCACCAGTGGGCACGATAGAAGAAAGCGGTCAAAAAGCTTCAAGAAGCTATTCTGCTCTCTTCCACCTCTCTCTTCTAAAGCCCTCTCTTCCAACTTGTTTGCAGGATGTTGGCTTAATCAAATAGCAGGTAATTGAGTGTTCTTCAATCATGATGTTGATTTAATTAATTTTGGGTTAATTTAATTAATTTTGTGCTCCACCTCAGAAGGACAAGTGCTCCACCTCTGAAAGATTAATGCAACTTCAATTATGTAATTTTTACGTCTAATTTATAAGGTATTGCTTCTGGTTATTGCTATTTTGATTCAGGTAGACTGTATACTATTATTCACACCATTATGCTTCTTTATGAGATTACAGGGAATACGTGAGACCAATATTAAGAAGCTACTAAAGCACTGTGTGACACCTATTATCTTACAGGGTAGTATTTGATTCTCTGGCTCAGTGTTATGAATTTGGTCCCTTGTTTTTGTGTGTGTGGGTGTAGGCAGTGATGGCAATCACTTTTTGAACATTTATACATGATAATGGTTTTGATTGTATCACTAGTTGGCATGGTAAATGATTGAGTACTTATGCATTTGAACTATTTGGCATGGCATTGTAATGTAACCCTAGTGACTAATGTATGATTATTTAACAATTTGCTGCATTTGCTGAATTTTGCTGATGTGAGAAGAGAACTTGTCATTTTGTAAGATTTTGCTGGACTGATGCTTTTGCTAGACTGAGAACTATTTGCTGAATTTTGCTTCTTTTGCTGAACTAGTTGGCATTTGGCATTGTCACATTGCTGCATTTGCTGCTTTAGTGAGAATAGTGTGTTCTGAGCATACTATTTTTTTACTTTAAAAATTTTGTTACGCAATTAGTTGTGAATTCATGTAGCAACAAATAGAAAATCATTGCTAAGCCCTCTTTTGATCCTGACTGTACACAGCAAATGAGGACATCGCTGCATCGGAAGGAGAAGAAGTAGAAGGAGAAAAATTGTGGATCATACAAATGGATAGCCTGCCCATGAGGTAATGCACTTCTACTGTAGATTGTGAATGAATGTTTAGTCGATTTCATTATGATCTCAATGTAATGCACCACTTATGTTATGAAATTCGAATTTCATTATGATTGAGAATTTAGTCAATTTGTTTTGTTTTTCTGATTTGAATGTCCAGCTGATGATGCATCTGGTGGAGAAGAAGATGATGACAGATAATGGGAGGATGGTTGAGGTCTAGATGTTATTGCTAATTAGTTATCTGATATTTTTCCCAGATTGAGGAGATTGTGAATGAATGTTTTGCGCCTATAATATTGTAATTTCTACTATACAAGTTAGGTGGTTCTTCTAATGTTCCTTCTAATGTATAATGCGAACCTTGCTTCCACGTAGTTACTCTACATTCTAATGTGCCTTCCAATGAAACATATGATGTGGCTGGGGATTTAAGTTTCAATGTTTTTACTGCTTCTGCTTCTACATGTAAGCTTCAAAGTTCAAACTCAGCCCTACTGTGTAAATTATTCCAATCAAGTTTACCATGCATGATTTTTAAAGTACTTGCACTAATGGCATGTGAATAGAATCATTACAGTGAGAAAAAAGATGGTTTTTGAGCTGTGTTGTTCCATGTTATTCTGAGTTGTGCATTACCTCAAAAAGAATCAGTTCTTTCTCTTCTTAAAGCATAGACCAAGCATGATCTGATTTGGTTATAGTTTGATCTTTTTATTCGATTGTGCATTCAAGATGAATGTGGTTACCTGTAACATCACGATAAATATGATTAATTGTGACAGTTCTTTCAATCTTTCTGTTTATATGCATATTATTTGTCTATGCAAGTTTAGAGGCATTTGATGCCTCTCCTCCTGAGGGTTTCCGTTGTATCTTTATCATTCATGTTGGGATTTTGTTTCAAGATACATATCTGGCTACACATTAGTAAAAGATATGAGAAACTATACCTGGATTCTGTGAAAGCAAGGTCTCGAATTGTTACGCTACGTTCTATTCTTCCTCTATAATATCAAGATTAGTGTCCAACCTCTCTTTCCTTTTCATGTAGGCTGGGTTTGGCTGATCCATGCAATTTGTGTGTTTTGGTTTGAGATGCAAGTGCAAGTGTATATGGTAATACAAATTTATGGCAATACAAATTACTGTGAAAATGACTTCCAACATTTGAAGAAAAATGATAAACGTACAGTGATAATTGATCAAATGTTTTTTTTTATTTAAACATTGATAAGATCACAACTTTTCATCAATCTCAGCAAAATTTCATCAATATTTTCATCAACCATTTTCAACAAAATAAAATTCTTTGTATCCAAACTAATTCATAACAAGATTAAAGCTATTAATACATAGTAGACTGTATCCAAAACCAAGTCTTGAGAAAGAGGCGTCAGGGGCATCGATGGAGAGGGGTTTCGGACAGTGGCAGTAGTTGGGGGCGTCGAGACGGTGGCAAGACAGAGGAGCGTCGGCGGCATCGGGCATCAGAAGGTGGACCTCGGGATCTAGGGTTAGGGTTTCGAAAATTAGGGGAGTGGGAGAAAGAGGCGTCGAAAGGATTTTGAAGGCAGAGAGGCTAGTTTTAGGGGGATTCCGAAGGGATCCTCGATCGGGGGGGGGGGGGGGGGGACTTCGAAGGCGTAGAGAGGGAGGAAGGGACAATGATTGAAGAAAAAAGATGAGAAGAAGAAGGACGGGGCCGACTGGTTTTAGGGGAATATTTTGTACGGAAAAGATCCTAGCTGAAATCAAACGGCTGATGCTCGAGTTCGCTACTGACAAGGTGCAAACCAGTTCGCACCTGATCTCTCTCTTTCTCTCTCTTTATATATACTAGTAATTTACACGTGCGATGCACGTTTTAATAATTTCAAAAAATAAAATAAAAACTCTGACATAAGGAGGATTTGAACTGGAAACCTCCTTTATATTAGTTATATACGTGCATTGCACATGTTGGTAGAATCACAAAATGACAAATGACACTAAGGCCTTCTCCCATTATAATATTAGAGATATAATTTGCACATTGTTCAAGATAAAATAAGATATTTTATTATTACAAAAAAGCATGACTTGGATTTGGAGAATGGAGATTAATTGGATTTGGAGAATGGAGGGTAGGGTATTGAAGTGTGCGGGTCGGGTCTCAGGTGCGAGTGTGGGTCGGGTAGGGATTGGATTTGGAGAGGGATTTCAAACCGCAAATTCAATCCATAAATCAACAAAAAGCCCAAATTCAATTAAAGCACTAGCCCAAATAATAATAAAAAATATATAAAGGCCCAAATAATTAAATTAGGAGCTCTAATAACAATTATACATAGTGTAATTTTATTATACGCGCAAAATACGTAACTACATGTATAAGGGAAGAAAAAAATTTGTGGGTCCCTAAAATTACGAAAAATTCAGGGCAAAATACGTAACTACATGTATAAGGGAAGAAAAAAAATTAGGGGCCCCTAAAATTACGAAAAATTCGGGGGCCCGAGGCGACCGCCTCCTTTGCCTCAAGTAGGGGGTCTACCCTGTGCATGTCTATCTTGAGATGTTAGGTACAACGGGCCTCAAATAGGGGGCTGGCCCTGTGTATGTATATCTTGAGATGTTAGGTACAACGGGATGTTATTGTGATGAGAGAGCTCCTTATATTTGTAATATGATTATGGAGATCTTTTTCTGTATTTTACCCTAATGAAATACTTACTAACCCTAATTTCAAATCTTAGATTGGTTATACATATGTATCTTCAATATAAATGTATATGAAACTTTGTAATCTATATTATTTTTTATTCAATATATATATAATTTGTAAGATTTATAGTATTTTCATTAAGGTATATTTGTAGAATTGTATTATTTGTTTATTTATCTTTATGAGAGAGAAAGAGAGATGATGCGAGGAAGAGAGAATAAGAAAGATGTAGATGTAAGAGAATGTATGAGCAAGCATAATAAGGATATCATTATTTTTTTATAAGTAGGGATAAAGTTATTTACATGTCATATTTTTTTAGCTTATGTGTTAAAAATCAACAACTTAATATACATAACAATTTGTTATTTATCAAAAAGTTGGTATTAAATAACTTGCCAACAACTACTATAACCGTTTCCTGACTGCTTTATCTTCATTCTTTTCTTCTTATTAAAATATAATATTATATTTTAATTACTCACCTCACCTATCATTCCGTTTTTGAATACTTCCCTTAATTTTACAGAGAGATACTTCACGATGGATTATAGCTGCAACAAAACAAAGTATATGGATATTTAATCACCTATATTTTCATATGAATGACAAAAAACTGTAATACACGTTGGGAGAAAAAAATTATACATATTATCTTTAAATAATAAAATTATACATATACAACAAAGTACATGACATTATATGAATTTTTCCAAAAAGTAAAAGGCCTAGCTTTCTTTCGCTTCTTTTTTTCTATTCAGCGGCTACTGATACAAATTAAATAAAATATAAAGACAAGTATGCATGTAAAAAGCATCTTTATAAGTTTTGATTTTTCTCCAGTATCTTAGCACCTAATCAATGTTAAAAGATCTTCACCTGCAACTATTTTGCATTCATTTTGTACACAACATTGCTTAAAATATACTCATTTTTTTATTTTAAAAATTGTTATAGATTTAAACCTATGAATATCATAAATATTATGATCATATTACTTTTACACAGAGTGTGTGTGATACATCTCATGCCCAACTCACATATCGAAATAGATTTTAGGCTAATCTCACAGTAACTAATTAATTTCTTCTTTAGTCAAAGTCATGATCGACAACACCAACAAAGTTATTACTGTATAGGAAGTTTCAATAAACAACAAAGAAGTTAATGTTCTCACTATTTTGTATAGTCATAAACAGGAATGGTTGTGTTAGATAGCCGATACTCTCAGCCATATATGGCGGGAATTTTTTTTTGATCAATGAAAATGTTCTTCATATCATATATATGGTGATGCAAAATCACTTGATTTCATGCTCATCCATCACGTGACTGCAATATGTACGATTTTTCTCGTCCACATGATGGACGAGAAAAACATGTGCAAATTTAGTGATTTCGTATCACCTCTATGTACAAACGATATAAAGATCATTTTCAATAGTATGAATTGTATTATTTTTAATTTCATCTAAATATGGCCAAGTGTGTATAATCATTTTCAACTATATCTTATTGTTTGTTCCAAATAAACCAATATAGTATTGGTCCTATTGGATATGATTGTCCATGAAACATGAAAGCAAGAGAAAAGATTGAGACAAGGAAAAATATTCTCATCTATTAGCCTTATGATTACCTCTTATACAATTAAACCCCTCCTCCCTCACGTTTAAAACTATTTTGAGAAGCCCATTTTATTAAAATACAGCTAAACTTAACAGCTAATAAAATGTGAACATGTTATTTTTAAAATGTAAATTGTAAAGACAACAGCACATAAACCAAAAAATAGCATATTTTTATTACGAAAAAGTAAATTTTAAATACATCGTGAGACCAAGCAAATGATGACAAATAATATTTCTGTCAAAAATAGTTTCTTTTAAAAAACAGGGGTTTATGAAATATTTTGGACAATGAGGGATTTGAAGTGTAAAATAAACTTAAAGGGGCTAATAGAAAATTTGTGGTACAACAATGGGCCTATAGAATGTATCCCCTAAACATTAAAAATTCTAATATCTAAAACCAAGTTAATTCTTATAATAGTTGAAAGTGAAAAGAAGATTAAGAAGTACACACCTAGAGAGCTCTGTAGCAAGTGAGTACGCTTAGAGTTGGCAAAAAAATCAAGAGATAGTTTCAATTACCAGAGACAAAACAATAACATCCCCAAGTGCAGAGATGGACATGTTTATGAACTGCAATTCCTTTAACCTTCCACCTCAGTTTTGCCCTCTTGCTCCCTTCCAGCCACATGTGGCTCTTGCTCCTTTGCCCGTTCACCATATTCTCGCCCTTTAAAATCACTCTCACCAAGCTGTGAGAGACGAAATAATATAATGATCTAATGTTGCTTTTGGAGCGCCTAAACTACTTTTCTAACTTAAATGCATTTTTAGAATTAAAATCAGTGTTAGTAGAACTGACTAAAAATCATTTTAGCTCCACCAAAAAAGTCGTTAAACGGCGATTGTTGTTGACGTGAGTTAGGAATTATTAAAAGCGAGTCTAACTGTGCAGCTGATATGAGAACTCGTAATTAATTCGACTCTTTGAGTTTTCAAGCGTGCATCGTAAACTAGAAAGAAGCACGACATATGAGTTATGAATCATGAATTTGTTTTGTATAGTATTTGGTATTGGGTTCACATAAACTACTCATTAAATATTTGATTTGGCTTTGGCCCATACTGGACTCAACTAGTACCCCCACCCATTAGCTGGAAATCTTTTTCCTCATGAATGGAAGAAGGTTTTCTGACATAGACCATTCTTATTCAACCTTGGATGCCTATTTTCTCCCTTCAATCTATGATCTGATATGAACTTCGCTAACATGTCTTTTTTCTTAACGGATCATGGCAAGAAGGACCCTCTCTAAACCAAAATATTTTCTTGACGACACTTTTTAAGACAATTATGCAAGATGACCAACAAGTCATAGACCAAATTTATGCACCATATGTATTTTTCAATTCACATATCAAGTACTTATGAGAGGAACCAGTCTTAGAAGTTGGCTTCATTAAGTGACGAAAAATGTACTAAAAAGATAGACTTTTGCAACAATATTATCAGTGAGAATGGCTACAGAGTTCTTTTGCGTTAGTATATCCAACCGATATGTTATTTTCCCCCATTTGGAGCATCTCCCACACATCTCTTCTATACTGAAAGGTTTGAGCCTCCACAAGGCCAGGTAACATCCTCAGTTCCGTCTGCTACTAGCTTTACTTCCAACCTACAACAACAATTAGATGTTGAATATATGATCAAGTTTTAACTAAATTCAACTAAATTTTAAAAAAAAACAAAAGCAAAAATATATGACTACTTATTTGTATGTTGTTCAGAATTCTCTACGAGAAGGTTTCTGATCTTCTCATTGTAAACCTCAACATGCTCACAGTAAACTTGTATCTGATAATTGATGACCACTCAGTGGAACTTTTAAATAGTTCTTTCAATACCTGATGTTTGACATCTCAATTTTCCAGGTGGGTTTTTCTTCCATAGTGAAAGCTTTTGTTAGTTCTAGTCTGTCGGCCATAAGCAAGTATACAAACATTATATCCATCCAGAACGGATATCACAACTGGTAATGTCTTAGCGAACACGGCCTTTGTATACAGATTAAAGTTAACTTGCTTAAAAGTGTACAAAAAAATTGTAAATATACGCCAGCTATGAAATCTTGATTTTTTTCATATAAAGCTATGATAGCTTGATGGACCATTCGTTAGCTTCATTTGACAGCTACCGAATTTTACAGATTACTTATTTAAACAAAGCAGATATTTGCTACAAAATAAGAGAGAGAATTGCTTTGTTATCTAGAGCTGAAGTTTCTACTCACTACACCAAAACATTGAAGTAGTAGTAATGGCTGAGCAAATTAGAGTTACATTATTGTATGCAGATGCATTCTTGTATGCAGATGCAGGTTGATATCCCATTTTGTGGGTTGAAACGAAGGTATATTATTTAATGTATTCCACTTAAAACATGTGCATGGAAGGAGTCGAACCTGAGCTATGAATCACGGACACTGAATCGAGGTATATTCCACTTCAATTTGGTAACCATGACGTGACAGACACAAATCTGACACGGTATTGGATATTTTAGGGTAGTTCTTTAAAAAATCCCCCCTGTCCTAGTGTGTCCGTATTGTCCCCGTGACTAAACTAAAACTCCTAATTTTTCATGAGGGTTGAGGGATGTATATTCGTGTTCTAACATGTACTACTTATACATTAATAACTTAACTGAAGAAATAGAGAACTCTCTTGTAAAGTTAATGTAAAATACAATAAGGAGATTGATTTAATAAGTACACATCTTGCTGTAAAATACACACGAGTAAAGTTAACTTAATAAGAATGTGAAAACACTAAATAACACTAAGTATGTAAGTCATACACACAAGACACAACTGAATAATATAGTTAGCTCCACAACCATGTGGAGCTAACTATGCAGCTAATTAAGGGATGATACCAATAAATTGAAACATTGCTGGTAAAAAGATATGGGACTTACTTAACCAAAAAAAATGTCAGAGGTAAAACTAAGAAACTGAAACCCTCTATAACATAAACTTTGTGTTTGTACCTTCACTATCTTTCAGGTAAAAACGTGATCAAATCTGAACTGCTTCTTTGAATTATCATAGCAAACAACTGATAATCTTAAATTCCGAATCTTCATCGAATTCAACCACAGAAGTATATTCATTCAACATACCTGCAGAAAACCCTTATATTACCTTTCAGCTCAATTATCCCATTGCACAAACGCTTTCTTTCCAAGCACTCCTGAGTGTCTTCTACATTGCCTCATATTTTGGCTCACACTCTTGAATGCACTTGTTGATCAACTCCTCACAAACAACCTGCAAATTCTGTGGCTTCAGAAGTCTGGTCTTGGCATTTCTTCAGTAAACTGCTGTCCTTGGTCCCTAAAACAAAACCAAACCAAACATACAAAAAAAAAATAAATAAATAAATAAATAAATTTGAAAAAATCAACCCATTTCTCAAAATTAAATTTCAATTAAGAAAAACAGAGAGAAAGAGAGAGAGATTACCTGAATGTTGACTTGTTCATCATCCGTCTCTTTCGAATTGGCCGAATCATCATCTTGATCTGAAAGGACAACTAAAACCCAGAAAAAGGAAATAATCAAAAAACCCATCAATAAAATCAAATAGAGCACACATTAATTCAACTAAAGATCAAATCATTTCTTGACATGATCCATTCTCGGGAAAATGTCTTCCCATCTTCTGATTCACAACAAACAAACAAGAAACATCAAGATCCGTGCATTATCATACCATTAGAATCAGAAACAAAAACCCATTTTAAAACAATCAGAAACATCAAGATCCGCACATTATCATGCCATTAGAATCAGAAACAAAAAACCCACATAAAAACAATCAAAAGAGAACAAAAAATATATAGAATGGAGGAAAGACGAAGAGATATATACCATGGGGTTCGACTTCTTGGGTGATCCCTTCAAGGGCTGAGAGTTCTTCAGATCTCTCACCCATGGTTTGTTCTCTAATCGATCTCTTGAAATTCTTCTGAGGGATTTTTTTTTGGGGGGGGGGGGGGGAGAGAAAGAGGGAGAGGAGTTAAAACGGTCATATGGGATTTTCATCGGAATATAAAAGGCTGTTAGTATTTCAATTTTGAAGTTGAGGGGAGAGTTAGCCGATTAATTTGTAGAACGAATCCAACGGCTGTGATTACATTTTTTTTTTTTGACGGTGAATGTAGAATAGCTGTACATAATGGGTTTTACATATTAATTATCCAGTATTTCAACATTTATATTTAGATGTTGTCTCTATTTGTTAGGGATTGACTTGAAACTACAGTATACTAGAGTGTGTGTATATATCAGTATCAGTATCAGTGTGCATTTCATTTGATTGTTGTTCATTTCTTTTATTTGTTGTTTTGGGATTTTTTTTTTTTTTTAGAGAGATGGACTTTGGATTAGCCAGCCCATTTACCAACTCATTTACTTCTTTCCCTTCTATCACATGTACGCATATTGCACATGCCCTGATTAAGTGGAAATTGTAGGCAGTTGTTTTCTTCTTCTTTGGTTGTAATTCCCTATATATAGGGTCAGAGTGGGTAGTAACAAAAACCATCAATAACCAAGATTCATAACAGAAATTGTTCTTCTCCGATTCTCCAATCTCTCAACCATAATTCTCTTCCATTATGAATCCGAGCAGGCTCGATTCTCAGGCCCTGACAACTTGGTATCAGGGCCGGTTAACGATGGCGAGGACGAGATGTGTGTGTGTGTTGGGCGGGGGAGGGGAGTTAACAGCAGTGAAGAAGGAAGTTAAGGCGATGAAGCAGCAGATGGATTCCATGCAGACTTAGCTCGAATTCGTCGTCCATCAACTCAAAAGCATCGCCCAATCGACCAACAATGTACCACCACCAAGGTGAGATCATGAATCGAACACCACTGTAAGAACTTCTTCCAAATTCAATTTTCCTGTTTTTGTTGGGGGAGATCTGGCGGAGTGGATTATTAGATCGGAGCAGTTCTTGGAATTTTACTAGGTTCCAAAAGATCAATGCTTGTGTTATGCATCTCTAGATTTGAAACAAGATGCAGCGTTGTGGTATAGAAGGAGCATAAGTGATAGGAGGCATGTGATGAAATGGGTGGAACATTTAGAAGAGATGATCATTCGATTGGCCCTACTGAGGTTGAGGAGTCTGATGTTGATGGTGTTGGAAGGAAATTCAAGATAGTAAGAAAGATTCAACCTTGGAAGCTGGTGATTCAACTGAGATGCAGAAAATTGAGGAAGAAGCTGAGAATTCTTCTTATTATGGAGTTAATTATAACTCAAATATTCAATCTATAAAGTTCATGGTAAGGTATATTAAGGGGAGTGAAGTTTTTCCTCAGTATATGAATTGGAATGAGGGGCTGTATTGTAGAGACTTTGACACTTTCAAGGAAAAGAAACACACACTGTTATGGTGTTCAAAAGAGTCAAAAGTTCGTGGTGGTAAATTGTTGCTCAATGGACGTCCACCTATTTGTTCAATTCGCTATGTTTACAAAGACGTAGCACTCATGTTGCATACTGAAGTCGTTGTAGCTGACAAGTTCGCTGCTCATGAAACCTACATGCAGCATTGATGAATGGCTTGAAAGTGCTTCCTAGTATAAGGTGACAGTAGCAAATGGAGAAGTAATTCACAGTGCAATTAAAATAGGGTTGAAGATCATGTCTGAATCTAAGTTACTCTTTGAATTCTGTGATTGAGAATGCAAAGACACAGGTTATAGAGGAAGAATTACAATCGAAGCTACAACCCTACAGACAAGTCTCACTGAAACATGCATAGCCCCAGAAACTTGCTCCAAGGTTAGACTTACCTTCTCAAGCTTCCATTCATCCAATTTTTCACATCTCCAAATTGAAGAAATGTCATGGCTCTCATTTTTCCTGCCCTCTTGATGAATTGCCACATTTGTGGACTCATACATCTTCTGTCCTGTACCTGAGGAGAATCTGGAAGAATGTTTAAGGATAACAGGGTGGGGGTTCAGTTATTGGTTAAGTGGAAAGACAAGGATGTTGATGAAGCTTCTCGGTTTAATGTGGATAAGTTTTAAAGGGGGAAGGAGTTGTTAGGGATCGACTTGAAACTACAGTGTAACAGAGTGTGTGCATATATCAGTATGAGTGTACATTTCATTTGATTGTTGTTCATTTCTTTTGTTTGTTGTTTTGGGAATTTGTTATGGAGATGGACTTTGGATTGGGCAAACCATTTACTTATTTCCTTCTTCTATCACATGTACATACACTGCACGTGCCCTGACTAAGTGGAGATTGTAGGCAGTTGTTTTTTTTTTTTTGATTAAAAGATGACCGCAGTCATCGCTTCATTAAAAAGTACTTAACGAAACAGAAATAAGACATACATAGAGCCCGCAGGCTATAATCTCCAAAAGTGTCTACTCCGGGCCAACTTCCCGAGCATCCAACAAAATACAAGAAAGTAAAATAGCATCTAATACATCCGCCCTAAAACCGGATAACAACTACCAACAGAGGCTCATCCCCCAGCTAGCAGGCTACTCTGCCCCCTCTCCTGACCGCATCTTCTTTCTGGGTCTATTAAGGCCTGTCCATTCATAACGACAAAAGTAAATTTTTTGCAATAACGAGGAAAGAGACTGACGGACGCTATTGAAACAAAAATCGTTGCGGTCTAGCCATAGGTTCCACAATGCGGACGCGACAACAATTTCACACTGTGTTCTAACCTCTTTCGAAATCCTGTTATTTCTAAGAGCCCCCCAAATCTCAGCACTAGAGCCCGGACATTGTACAACCCCGAACGCAATACCCACCTCCCTCCAAACCCATCTAGCTCTATGACAATTGAATAAGATATGATTCGTGTCTTCTTCTTCGGACATACATGTGCTACATAACGCAGATTCCACTATACCCCTTTTTCTCAAATTAACCCTGGATAAAATGGCATCGTTCTCCACCAACCAAAGGAAAACTTTCACTTTTGGAGGAACGCTAGCACCCCAAATGACCTCCGTGATCTCGTTTCTAATACCACCATCATTCAGTCTTTTGTATAAAGAGGAAACCGAAAACCTCCCATTGGCCTCCCAGGCCCACCTTCTTTCGTCCTCCGACTATTGGGTGTAATTCCCTTCTATCCGAATGAAATTATTGACCATTTGCAATTGGACAATTGCGTCCTGATCCAACGTATCCTTTACCTCTAATCTCAATTTGGAGTGCTTCCAAACGTCGTAGACCAACGAGTCTTTGTTCAGAACTGCTTCTGCCGCTGCTGGGAAAAGGCTCATAAGCGAATTACTACCGCACCACTTGTCTTTCCAGAATCTTGTTTTCCGGCCATCGTTTACCCTACAATGAGTATTGCTGTGATACAAATCCCCCGTTCTGTAAACCCCCTTCCAAAAGAAAGATTTTCTACTATGGATACTCTTTCCCCCAAATCTGAATTTCTTCCTTGTACGGTAATTAGTAAGAGACTTACACCACCAATTATTCCGTTGATTGCCCATCTTCCACCACCACTTGCTAAGTAGAGCCCTGTTCATGTCTCTGAGATTAGTTATACCCAAACCTCCGAACTCCTTCTTTTTGCAGACCCTTCCCCAGCTAACAAGATGAATCCCTTTCCCCCCCTTGTTTGTTCCTTTCCATAGAAATCTTCTTCTAAGTCTGTCTATCTTGTGGATAACCCATGCCGGTAATTCGTAAATAGACATAAGGTAAATGGGGATACTGTTGATAACTGCGTTAAGCAAAGTGATCCTGCCTCCCAACGTCAGGAACTGCCCTTTCCACCCTGCTAGTCTTTTCTCAATCCTATCGATAAGAAATTGCCAATCTTCCTTAGTAAGCCTCCCCGGCCTGATAGGGATCCCAAGGTACGTAAGCGGGAAGTCTCCCCTATTGCAACCTAACAGCTGTTGAATCGAAGTAATGGGGACGGAGCAGCGTTCGCTCAGTTGGATAACACAACTCTTCCTGAAATTTACCTTCATTCCAGACCACGCCTCAAAGCACTTCAACACTGTTCCCATCGCAATGATATCCTCTTTAGATGACGTCCCAAACAATAGCGTGTCATCCGCATATTGTAGAATAGAAATCGGGTCGGAAAAACCCTTGACATCGATTCCAAAGTGATTCCTGTCCTGGATCCCGTTGGCAATCATCTCCGGCAATCCATCCGCCACAATTGCAAATAACAAAGATGACAGAGGATCCCCTTGACGAAGCCCTCGCTTGCAAATGATCTCTTTACCTTGAGATCCGTTAACAACAAAGAATGATTTACCACCCCTGATGCAATGGAATATCCACTTCCTCCACCTTTCCCCAAAACCTTTTAGTAGAAGTGCTTTGTCCACCGAGTTCCATTCGACCGAGTCGTAAGCCTTTTGAAAGTCTACTTTAAAGAGAAAGCCATCCGTTTTGTCCCTGCTTGCTCTGAAGACAGCTTCATGGGCCGATGCCACGCTATCCATGATGTCCCTTCCTTTAATGAAGCCGCTCTGTGACTGTCCAATAATATCATCCAATAGTGGCCCCAATCTGTTAGCCAATACCTTGGTAATGATTTTGAAGGAACCGTTCAGCAGACTGATTGGTCTGAAATCCCCGACCTCTTTAACCTCCGCCTTCTTGGGGATCAGTACGATGTTCGCATAGTTGAGACGATCTAAATTTGTATCTCCTTCGTAAAAATCTCGAACTATTCGCATGAAGTCCCCTTTGATGATACTCCAATAACTCTTGTAGAATAGAATCGGGAAGCCGTCTGGACCCGGAGCTTTATCTGATCCCAGTCTATTGATAGCGCAGAGAACCTCTTCTTCTGTGAAAATGCTTTCGATGTTATCAGATCCATTAAGTCTAGAGTCCCGCCACATGTTCTGATTCAACGAACACCTTTGCTCTCTTCTTTTCCCCAGGAGGTCCTTGTAATTGTCATGCAGGTGTTGTCTAATTCTATCTTCATTCTCGCACCACCCTCCTTCGACCTGAAGCCCGGAAATGTGATTTTTATGCCTTCGTCCGTTGGCAATCTTATGGAAAAATTTTGTGTTGGCGTCTTCTTCCCTCAATCACTGTAATCTTGAACGTTGCTTCCAATAAAATTCCTCCATCTGCTCAATATGTAGGATGTCTTGTCTATTCCTCCTTAGCTCCTCTAATTCTGCCTCTATAAGATCTCGTTCCTCCTCTAAAATTTCTAAGTGCTCGATCCTCTCTCCTATTTCTTCCTTGATTCTCTGATTCTGCCCAAATTCCATCCTAGCCCAGTTTTTCAATTTTGAGCGTAATCTCCTGATCTTTTGAATCCAACATCCTACTGCCGAATCTGACGAGATAGGAGCGTTCCAACTTTCCTCAATAATCCTCTTTGAGTCTTCGCACAATGTCCAAGACTTCTCAAAACGGAACTGATAAGTTTTCCTTCTTTCCCCTTCCCCACTGTCCAGAGCTAAAGGAGTGTGGTCAGAGGTAAATCTAATCAACGTTTTGGCCTTAGCCAATGGGAAAGCATCTTCCCATTCTGAGGATACTAAAATTCTATCTAATTTTGCCAATGTTGGAACCGCCTGTAAATTTGACCAAGTAAATTTCCTATTCGAGGGATTAATTTCCACCAACTCTAAAATGTTTTAATAGAGGCCACTAAAGATTAATTTCCACCAACTCTAAGTAGGCAGTTGTTTTCTTCTTCTTTGATTGTAATTCCCTATAAATAGGGTGAAAGTGGGTGAAAGTGGGTGAAAGTGGGTTGTAACAGAAATCATCGATAATCAAGATTCACAACAGAAATTCTTCTTCCCTAATTCTCCAATCTCACAACCCCAAGCAGGGTCGATTCTCAGGCCCTGACATTATTATGGGCTAAATCCTTTTAAACCAATAAACTATGTTTTAATAGAGGCCACCCACAATTTTGAGGGAATTTTAAAAGGAATTTGAGTTCAGAAATTTTGAAAGGGAGTTGAGCTAGAATTTTAAAGCAAGATGAGGAAAGGATTTGTATATACTAGTGATTAGATCGCACGTTCTAATCATTTTTTTATTTACTTTATAAAGTAAATAGTAAAATGTAATATGACCTCGAATCTGAGACCTCACTTTACTCATACATACTTTTTACAAATTATCTTTAGCGGCACAAACTTTTAATTTATGTGAGTGACACTTTTGTGAATAAATATGTTGTAAATTAATTTGAACTTTGAGGATATTATGGTAGCTAACAACTGTTGAGTAAATGAATGGTTAATATATCCCCCACTTAAAAATGAATTGTTGAGATTAAATAGTTGAATGGTTGTCTACAAATGACAGCTCCAACTCTCCCATTATAATATTAGAGATGAATGGGGATAGCATCCAAGTGAGAGCGACAGAAAGAGACAGCAAGAGATAGAAATTTAGAAAAAAATAAATATATAGCATATATTAAAGTTGTGTTCTTTATTATTTACAAAAATAATATTTATTTAGTAACTTTTAAATTGGTATTTTATACTAAATAAATTAATGACAACATATTTTGTACAAATAAGCACAAATACAACAATTACAACATATTGTTAAAGGTTGACTATATGTGGACTGCATGTTGGCTTTAGGATTTCAATGTTTAAATTAATTGAAGACTTCTTTTAAGTCATTTATTGAATCAAGAAGCTGATACGCCAAGCAGATAAGCCCATACTTTTACGAATGCTGAAATTGAGACCATGTTGAAACGGTGGAATAATTAAAATAAAACGCACTATTGTTTAAATTGAGGAGAAGTTTGAGAGTTGTTTTCATATGTGAGTAAAAATTACATTTCTGACCTCTGATTGTGGAGGGATCAGGGGCAAAAATTGACATAATTAACCCTATATTATTTTTTAGCCTTTTATGTATACTAGGTTTGCCTGTGGACACGTGCCTACGGCACGTCTTCATCAACAATGCATCATATGAAAATGCAGACAAATCAAAGCACATAAAGTATGAGATGAATTCAAATTCTAGCAATACAGTTGAAATGGCCGTTGAGATTAATGCACGGCGTAGGCTTAAAGTAGAGTTGGAGAGACAGAGCATTTAATAGAGCTAAATGAGATGGAGTTGAACATGGCAGCGGAAAGGGCTTGGTTGTTCAGGGTTTTTTTTTCGATTTTTTTGATGTTTCTTGTACGTGCCCAGTTTGTGGCTAGTTGGTGGAGGTAAATGTAAAGGCTCAAAAGCTTATGCAATGGTCCATTGTACTGAAAAGGAACAGTTGATTCATCAAGAAAATGTATTAGACTGAATTATCAATAATGTAAGGTATCAGAGTGACTATAATGAGCATGATTATACAAATGAACAATAGATTACTAGGTAAAACTTCAACAAAAACAAAAATTAACTAAAACTTCATTTTTATTGAATGTTAAAAATTGTATTTACAAAGAATTCCTATCTCTCGGTCAACCAAATACAATAGACTTGTATATTTCATACTAAAAGGACTATACCCGTCTATCTTGAACCAAATACAATAATTATACAACATTGAGCCTGTAGTTGCATTATTGTGCTTCTAACTGCATGTTGCTTTGTTTGCTCAAGTATTATCCTGATGTTGAAGCTCTACTTGTTATCAGATGCAACACCTAGGCCATTTCATCCCAAGCTTCATGTATGCTCATGGTTTGCTTGTTCTCATTTGCTCCACCACATCTCTGATCCCAAGCTTCACTCAAAAAAGCTGAAACTCAAAATACTCTCAAAGACATACACAATTAAAAGAGGTTATTAAGGGACTAATTCAAATTTAGATAATATCAAACAAATAAAAGTAGGTAAATTTAAGCAATGAAATGGCTCAGAACACATGTTTTTCCATCATCATAAGGGCTAAAAGAACACCACAATTATGAGCACAATTATGAGTAGAATTATATGGCTCAGTATCACGCTAATTCTCTTCACTATCTGGCTCAGAACTATATGAGGATCACATTTCATGAAGTAAGAAAATTCAGAACCGTGTATCATAAAGTAGGCTGAATCAGTGCAGTCAAAACCAATAAAAGCATGCTAGATTGCATTGCATAATAAATGCAATAAAGTAGTTTGCCGCAATGAATGCATCACCAAAATATAATAATAGGCAATAACTCATTCAGCCTACGCATTGAAGGGGTGAGCCTCATAAACACATTTCATATTCAGAGAAGCAGCAATTCGAAAATCTCAAGTCAGAACCAAGTGCAAAACCAAAAGAGACTCAAATTAAGTTCATCACTGCTCAGATTTTGAAAATAAATGCTTCAATACCTAAAATTTGTATGAATCATAATGTGTAATCTCATCACAGCCATAACAAACATAGTGATTAAAAGCATAATCAATATAAGAAGCAGTTCCATTATTCCAACCCAAGCAAAGTATCTGCAAGCATCTCAACAATAGCCACCATCCTCAATCTCAACAATAGCCAGCATCTCAACAATAGTTCATCATAGCCCATATAAAAAAAAATAGTGCTTCAATTACTTAAGTGTAGAATGAAGCATCTAAGAGCAGAGTCATTTAACTCCCATCCTCAATTTCCACCACTCCCAAGCATTATAGAAGTTTTTAAGAAGCAACAAAGGAGTTCAACATCTTTAAATATTATAAGCAAAAGGTTGACATATGGCATGGCAAAAGAAAATGTGAACCTTCAATGTGATTAAACATTTGTACAAAGTCATTCAGTTTTAAAGGTTAAAAAGCAGAAAGATCCATATAATTAAACATCACCAGTCATTGCACCAAGACATATTCTAACATCTAAACATATTGCAATTTAGCTTAATAAAAGACACTATTCTGCCACCCCTTTTCACCAACACAAATTACATTTGTAAATGTGTGATGTGTAAAAAAAAAATTCAAACTATACAAAACAATTTTCAGTCAATATTTTCAAAAGTTTTTACAAAGCTGACGTATATAACTGATCTCTCAAGTGTCCAAAAATTGTTAGCATCTGATACATGTCCAACCTGGATATAACTTTATCATATAAGTGCTTATGCTACACAGACTATTATCTTCTTGACATATAAAGCATGGTAAAATTGGGTCTCAAATAAAATACCTTAACAGCTTCATCAGCAGCCTTGCAAGCAACAACAGTGGCCTCTATCACCAGTATGTCCCACCATGTCACTATTAGGAATGTATGTTTGTTTACTATAAAACATGACAGTTTTCTGATAATGCATGTTTGTTTACCTGATCAAACTTTCCACTAAGGATAGCATCCCTTGCCTTCTCGCCAATTTCCAAGGCCTTCATTTTGGGCTGGACATTGAATGTGATTCCACTATTACTTGGGATTTCAACATACTCTTCCATAGCCGGATTGAAATATTCAGATCGGTTACCATTCCAGAAAAAGGTAACATGACCAAATTTGACTGTTTCACTGAAAAATTCAGAAAGACATTTGTGAATGTAACACTCTTACAGATTAAATTAATATAATGAGAAGCATGATTTGCAACAAATAAAGAAAAATTAAAGAGAAATTGTTTAACTTGCAAAACATTCTTTAGACATAATAATCCTTGTAAACATAATATTCTTCAGACATAATATTCTGCAGACATAATATTCTTCAGACGTAATAACAATAATCAACTGCAAAGCATCTGACCTGATCCATGGTGAAGTCGAAATAATACCCCATCGACCTCTCAATTATATGCCTTTCATGAACCATATGATGCACCTCCGGAAAAGCTTGGAATCCAGCGTACACAAATCCAATTACATTCACTCAAACAATACCTAAAAAAGTTGATGCAAAAAGAGGGAATTTTTTTCTTCTAATCCTTTAATGTTTAAGATCTGTATGAAATTTGATGTTTGATTACCTGCAGAACTCTTGAAACCAAGGTGCTTTGCAATAGGAATAAAACTAAGATCAAGATCTTTGAGTGTAGTATTCTCATTGACTTCCGACTCAGGTCTGTCAGTTATTCGACCATGGGAAGACCCTTTCAGATCAAAAGGCTTGTGAATGACATGCTCGGTACATATAAAGTTTCCCATTATAACAAAGCGCACCTGATTAAATTAGTACCAAAGAGCAAACAATTGTACCACAAATTATGATAATTTCTATCCAATTTACCCTTCTGTTTTCTAGAAACAATTTACAGTTTTGCAACAAACCCTCTTTTATAAAAACCTAATTTACAAATCAAGAACACAGAAACTCCTCACCTGTACTCATTATAGTCAATCGAGAGTCCAACCCTTGTTCTTGTCCACCGCCATAACTGAAAACGATATCAAGCAGAGAATCGCCGATGAAACCCCAGCTACGATGGCCGCTTTTTTTAGGGTGCGGCGGCTCGGTTTTGACGGACGATGGAGGCTACGGATCGAGATCCTCCGTCCTGATGTGGCGGCGATGGCAGTGCCGCCTTGGTGTCGACGGAGGGAAGTGGCGGGTGGGACTTCGCGGCGGCGGAGCGAGCAGACCAGCTGATGATGGACGCGGGAGAGGGGAGGTCGGGGTGAGAGGGGGAGTAGGAGGGGGAGAGGTTTTCGAGGTGGGCGGCCGGTGATCGTAATCGCGATTCGACGAACATTTGAGAGAGAGAGTGCTGAAGGGGGAAGAAGATTTGAAGGGATTTTGGAAGAGGCAGAGAAAGAGAGAGATAATGGGTGGGTGTTTCGGGAAGAGAGAGAGAGAGAGCGAGGGATATTGAAAAAATTTGGTTTGAAATTTTGGGCGGGAAAATGTGTTTCGTGAAGTTAGATCTGGGCCTTTGATTTTGGGGGATTGAATGAGAGCCACTTGATAGCTTTCTTTGTGCTTTATTATATATATATATATATATATATATATATATATATATATATATATATATATATATATATATATATATATATATATATATATATATATATATATATATGGAAAGGCTCCGTTGCACACTGGGCTAGTGTGCAAGCCCGTCGCACTCGCCGTGGGCCGTCCGATCTAAGATCTCATCTTGATCAAGATCCAGCGGTTGAGAATCATTCCGCTACTCTGCCTAATATGGGGGGGTATAATCGTAATTTCCCCCCCCCCACTGTCTATCTGTCTCACTCTCTCCCTCTCTCTCCCGCTCATCTCTTCATCAATCGAAAAACCCTAGCCCCCTTTACGACCCATACTCCGATCGCCTTTCCCTCTCTCTCCCGCTCATCTCTTCATCGATCGAAAAACCCTAGCCCACTTTCGCACCCATACTCCGTTCGCCTTTCCCTCACTCTCCCGCTCATCTCTTCATCGATCGAAAAACCCTAGCCCCCTTTCTCACACATACTCCGATCGCTCATCTTCGGCCCCCCAGTCCCTTCCGCTCCAACTCCAGCCCCCTTTCTCACCCCTAGATCGGAAAATACCCTCTATCTCCCCCTCATCTCAAACCCTAGCTGCGAAACCCTAAAGGAAAAAACCCTAGCCCCCCTTTCCCCGATCGCTTCAGCTGCGATCCCCCTTTGTGTTTCGATCCTGTTCTTGAGGCTCTTATCTTACTCGATTCCCCATTTTCAGTGAAGGTAACCCTTTTTTTTGAAATTTTTTTTTTCTGTTTTTTTTTTATGGTTAATTTTTTTTTAGAATAGCTCCAATTGGCACCAATTTTTTTTGCACAAATTATACCCCCCGATCTTACTACTTTTGATCTTGTTGCTACCGTCGAATTTGCTAATGTAATTTTTTTTGAGTTAATTGATACTGTCGAAATAATTTGCTAATGAGATTGAATAACATTTCAATTTTGGTACAGGTATGGACTTAGGTGAAGGTTGCTCACAATTGGGTGACAATTTTTTACATGTTGAAGAAGGTGAATTTACCCCCACGGTTGAAGAACATCTAATCCCTAAGATTGGTATGATTTTTGAGACCCTTGAGCTAGCAGAAAAATTTTATGATAGCTATGCAAAATGTTCGGGTTTTCAAATGCGTAAAGGAGGTAATAAATTGAAGGATGGTGAGGTAGTGGAAAAAACTTTTTTATGTAATAAAGCGGGGATGACGAAAAGCAAGACTAATGAAATTAGAATTGGTACTACGTCCAGGACATCTTGCAATGCATTGGTTAGGGTTAGATTAAACAAAGAAACAAATTCATGGTCTGTTTATTCTTTCCATGAGGTGCACAATCATGCATTCACCACACCCGGTCGCAGGCATTTGTTGCTGCGTAATCGCGCTGTGTCAAGTTCAGATAAAATCATAATGGAGCAACTTGCGGGTGCAAATATTCCCACATGCAAACAAATGCTTTATTTTGAAGGTTCAAGTGGGGGGTACGATAGGGTTGGATTTACTCTAAAAGATGTTAGGAATCATGAAAGAGATTTGAGGGAGTCATTAAAAGGTCATGACGGTCAGATGTTGGTAGACTTTTTTAAATGGGAAAAGGAAAAAGATCCTTCTTTCTTTTATGCATTCGAGCAAGATGAGTCCGGTAGACTGTCTCATTGTTTTTGGGTTGATGGGATTGCTCGTTTGAACTATGAGGTTTTTGGTGATGTAGTTTCTTTTGATGCTACACATAGTACAAACCGTTATGGTATGTTATTTGTTCCATTTGTTGGGATCAACCATCATTGGCAGTCTATTTTTCTTGGTTGTGGGTTCATCCCAAATGAGACTGCTGCATCTTTTGTGTGGTTATTCCAAACTTGGCTAGGAGTCATGAAAAAAGCTCCCGTTGGCATTGTAACGGATCAAGACCGGGGTATTGGTGCTGCAATTCAACAAGTTTTTCCTCATATTCGCCATAGATATTGCATATGGCATATTTTAGATAAAATCCCTTCCGAGGTGCCTCAATTGGTACAAAATCCCAAGTTCATGGAAGCTTTTAAAGCTAATGTTTGGAATTCTTATGACTGTGCCTCTTTTGAAGAACAATGGAAGGCTTTGGTTGTCGAATTTGGGGCTCAAAACAACAAATGGTTGAGTGATATTTTTCAGATTCGTGAAAAATGGGCCCCCGTATACCATAGGTCTCAATTTTGGGCGGGTATGTCTAGTAGTCAAAGAAGCGAGGGAATGAATTCCTTTTTAAAGAAACACACCCAAAAGAAGTATTCACTTCATGAATTTGCCTTGATTTTTGAAAGAGTTATTTCTAGGCAAAGAGAAGAAGAAGTTAAAGAGAACCACCGTACACTAGATAGGAAACCCAAATTGAAGACCGGGTGGTATATGGAGGAACAAATGGCTCAAGTCTATACTTTATCAATGTTTTTAAAGTTTCAAAAAGAACTCAAGGAAAGCCTACTGTTTAATGTGAATTTATTGGAAGATGACGTGAATACTGGCAATACTTACTACACAGTGACATTCATTGGTAGGTCGGAAAAAGAGACCACCATTACTTACTCCAAAGAGACTACATATGGGTGTTGTTCATGTTGTATGTTTGAATTTGTTGGCCTTCCTTGTAGGCATCTATTGGCATTCCTTAAATATTCAAATTGTAATGAACTTCCCGAACAATACATGATGAGAAGATGGAACCGTGAAGTTATTAGAAGAAGCTACACCCCCATTAATTTCGGTCATGCCGATGGCAATAATAGCGAGAATTTTACTTCTCGCTATTGTGAGTTAAATAACTTGTCCAAGCAACAAGTTGAGATTGGACTCTCTTGCGATCAAGGCTATGAGTTCATGCGTGAAGCTATGATCAAGTCACTTGAAGACTTCAATTTGATTGCGCCCGAAGGGCGTAGTGGTGGGGCTAAAGGTAGTGGAACTTCACTTCATGGGAAGCAATTGGTCTTGTCTCAAGTATCGGTGGAAGAACCGCGCCAATGTAATACGAAGGGAAGACCAAGTGGGAAAAGATTGAAACCAATGCGGGAGAAATTAAGAAAGCAACCTAGGAAGTGCAATTGTTGCGGGTTACGTGGGCAAGGCCATGATGCGCGAACTTGCCCAAAGAGAAAAGAAAGGTATTTAATGTTATTTTTGTAAAAAAGAAAATTGAAGTCATTTAATATGCACTTATTTATATTTTATTTCATAGTTCTGCTGTTTAATGACTTTTACGTGTTATGTTTTTTGTGCAGTGACATTCGTGCATTCGAAGAAGATGATGTGAATTCATCTACTGAGGGAAGTTCCGAGGAATTTCACGATAGTAACAACTGAGGGAAGTATTTCATTCCTAGTCATTTTTGGTAAATATTGAAACCCTAAATATTTTTTTGAGTACGGGATGAATTGATAGGCAGTGATGAATTTATTTTCTTGTTTACCAACTATATATATATCGGGTTATATTTGCTGTCCGTAAACATCTTTTATGTGCAAACTACTTATGAATGGAATTTGGAAGAAAATGGCTTTGGCTTTGGCTGATATGAAAATACTAGTTACCTGGCTTTGAACTGATGATGAGATGCTGATGCTGCTGATGCTGAGATCCATCTGCAGTAATCTCATTATTTTTACCAACTATATATATGTCTGTTTAATGGCTTTGAACTGGTGCATTTAATTGAGAAACTGGCTTTGGCCTTGCCATTCTGGGAACTGATGCTTTGGGTTCGGGTTGTCTGCACAATCAGTGTGCAACACATCCTTTCCCTTTGCATATATATATTTGCACTTTATAACACCCTTATGCAAACTACTTATGGTTGTCTTATCTTGAACTTGTACCTGCTCAGTTCAACATTTGTAGTGACCAAATTTTATTTTGTTTTGGTTTCACTGGTTGAAATTTGGCTTACATGGATTACGGATGCATTTAATTGAGAAATTGGTACCACATGATTGGGATTGTTAATGTTAGGCGTCTATTTTGGCGTGGCAGTCCAACTGCAGCCAAATTTGACTACAACATTACAGTCTCATGAATTGAAGTTATTTCTGAGCCTACTTAAATTCAATTCATGAACACAATCATCCTGTACTTTTTGCTATTACTCTATGGTATCTAATAAATCTTTATAATTGCTCTTCTTGATTGCTGATGCCACTGATGCTGCAGATGATGCTGATGAAGCTGCTGCTGAAGATGCTGAATTGAAGTTGCTGCTGGAACTGAGAAGACTGAAGATGCTGAATTGAAGTTGCTGCTGGAACTGAGAAGACTGACAGAACATTTGAGCAAAAGCATCAGTTTGGTTGTGATAGAAGTTGCTGATGCCACTAATTGCTCTTCTTTTTGGTTGTGATAGAAGTTTGGTTGCTGATGCCACTAATTGCTCTTCTTTTTGGTTGTGATAGAAGTTTGGTTGTTTGTATTGAGTAAAAGCATCAGTTTGTTTGTCTATTGCTGATGGATAAAAGCACAGTAAGAGCATATTCAAGACTCCGTTGAGCACAGTTTGTTTGTATTTTGGTTGAACTGATGCTGAAATGTCCGGTAGACTGCACAGTAAGATCTGTTAGATTGAATGAATCATCTGTGGGCGTGTGTTTAATTTTTATTTTGTTTGAATGAATACTGACTTTTATGAATGAGAATGAGATCCAAATAAGATCTGTTAGATATGAATGAGAATGAGAATGAATCATCTGTTTGAATGAATAAGATCTGTTAAATATTGCATATGGCATTGTAGAGGGATCGCTTTAGCTTGGGTAAGATGAAGTTCTGCTGGACCGACCGACTGTGAATGAGATCCAAATTCTCCTGAAATGTTCATAGATTCAGAGCTTCTCCTGAAACTATCTAATCCTACCAAAACGCAGTTACATTGAATTGTGCCTAATCAGAATTGTAAGCCAAATTCTCCAACTTTCAGTGAGAACTCACCGAGTCTCGGATGCAAGAGTACTGGGACAACTCAACTGGAGTATGATAGAATGTCAATGTTCCTAACTAAAACTGAAGTTTGAAAAACATAGAGTTTGCCAAGTACAACCTGAATATATTGGAAATAGTATCTTCATAAATACCTGAAATTTCAAATGGGCTTTTCAAGTCACAAAATATAAATTTTTATTTTGAAGTTTAGACTTTTTATGTTGAGTGGGAATTGATCCATCGTAAGCAGCTGCTGAAAATAGGAAACATGTATAGACTTTGATAGTGCAAGGGGAAACTATCTAATCCTACCAAAACGCAGTTACATTGAATTGTGCCTAATCAGAATTGTAAGCCAAATTCTCCAACTTTCAGTGAGAACTCACCGAGTCTCGGATGCAAGAGTACTGGGACAACTCAACTGGAGTATGATAGAATGTCAATGTTCCTAACTAAAACTGAAGTTTGAAAAACATAGAGTTTGCCAAGTACAACCTGAATATATTGGAAATAGTATCTTCATAAATACCTGAAATTTCAAATGGGCTTTTCAAGTCACAAAATATAAATTTTTATTTTGAAGTTTAGACTTTTTATGTTGAGTGGGAATTGATCCATCGTAAGCAGCTGCTGAAAATAGGAAACAGGTATAGACTTTGATAGTGCAAGGGGGGAATATCAAAGTGTGTAACATGCCAAACAGTTGAAAGGCTCAATCCCCATCAAGGAATGCAAAAAACAATTTTCAATTTGGAGCAGCATCATTCAACCTAGTTGATGAAAAAAAGCAGTAAATTCTAAAACAAAACTATAAAGCCTCTGAAAAGGGGGCTAGGGTTTTTTCCTTTAGGGTTTCGCAGCTAGGGTTTGAGATGAGGGGGAGATAGAGGGTATTTTCCGATCTAGGGGTGAGAAAGGGGGCTGGAGTTGGAGCGGAAGGGACTGGGGGGCCGAAGATGAGCGATCGGAGTATGTGTGAGAAAGGGGGCTAGGGTTTTTCGATCGATGAAGAGATGAGCGGGAGAGTGAGGGAAAGGCGAACGGAGTATGGGTGCGAAAGTGGGCTAGGGTTTTTCGATTGATGAAGAGATGAGCGGGACAGAGAGGGAAAGGCGATCGGAGTATGGGTCGTAAAGGGGGCTAGGGTTTTTCGATCGATGAAGAGATGAGCGGGAGAGAGAGGGAGAGAGTGAGACAGATAGACAGTGGGGGGGGGGGAATTACGATTATACCCCCCCCATATTAGGCAGAGTAGCGGAATGCTTCTCAACCGCTGGATCTTGATCAAGATGAGATCTTGGATCGGACGGCCCACAACGAGTGCGCACGGGCTTGCACACTAGCCCAGTGTGCAACGGAGCCTTTCCATATATATATATATATATATATATATATATATATATATATATATATAATTTTAATATTCCCTTGATTTTCCTCTTTCTCTAACCTTTCTGACTTCCAGTAAATTAGGATTAATTAATATCTTAATTAACCACTAATCCAACTAATTAATTGAAAGGCTTCTAAATCCAACTTCCTTCATCTTTTATAAGTTTTGCTATTTTTTCCTTCAGCCCCCTCCTTTAAACCTATTTTACACATAAGCCCAAAATTTGTGTTATAATCCAAAAGAAAACCCAACATTGGATCCCAAAATTTGTGTTATAATCCAAAAGAAAACCCAACATTGGATCCTCTATGTACCCTACTATTTAATGGTTTCAGGGGTTTTCAGGTTCCAAGATGCATGCAATATGGATTATGACATTTGCACAAAGGTCAGCTTACAGAACCGAAATAGTACATCTGAATAACATTAAGCTAGGCATATCAAATGAATTCTGCTATGTCCTTCCCTCTCATCCACGTCTCCAGCACAACGCCCACAGAAGAGAGAGACAGCTCTCTCTCTTTCTGTTGATTTTTTTTAAAAAAAAAATTCTCTTGGATCACTCGCTTTTTGAAAGCGAGTTTGGGTAAAATCCCATCGCTTTTTCAAAAAACGAGTGTAGGCTATCCAGAACCAAAGCCTCACACTCGTTTTCTGAAAAAGCAATGAGATTTTACCCAAACTCATTTTTTCGAAAAACGAGTAGGGTGTTTTGAATATTTTTTTAAAAAGAATACAGTTTGGGAATTTTTTTTTAAAAAGTGGGACAGTTTGGGAAAAAATTCAAGTGAGGTGTCCAACAAGAAGAAATTTGCAAAACTCCTCTGAAATATGTGTATTTGTATCTCAGCCGCCCATTTGAGCGCAAACGAGCGACTGAGATCTCAAATCGCTTCCGTATATAAGATCAAAGAGAAGAACAGAAACCCTAGCCGCTGTCTCTTTGTCGTCGATCTATCTCTCTGTTTCTCGTACCTAGGTAAACCCTAACCCTAATCACCCTTTATTTTATTATCTTTTCTCTGTAAGCTGTCCTTAAATTGTTCTTTAAATTAGGCCATATAACGTACCATAAGTATTGATTGATTTGTCTACCCATAAGCAATTTTAAATTTTGTCAAAATTCTAGACTACTTTAAAAAATATTATGATTATATCATGACACTAAGAATAATTTTGTTTGTATTTGTAGGTAATATAATCCCGAAACAAGATGCAAAACGAGGAGGGAAAGTTGGTGGATCTGTACATCCCAAGGAAGTGGTATGATGTATTATTGATTGGTTTTGTTTTGCAAAAGATTTTGTTATAGGGGTTTTTTTTTTTTTTTTGACTGTTGTCTGAGAGGTGAATTATGGTTTGTGCAGCTCTGCAACTAACCGCATCATCACAGCAAAGGATCATGCGTCGGTCCAGATCAATGTCGGCCACTTGGATGAGAATGGCATGTACACTGGGCAGTTCAGCACCTTTGCTCTTTCTGGGTTTATCAGAGCTCAGGTCCTAATCCTTTCCCTTTGTACTTTTTGCAGCATTTATATTTAGTTATTTGCACACTAGGTTTGTCCGTGGACACGTGCTTACGGTACGTCTTCGTGAACGGTGCAGCATATGAAAAACCATGTAAACACATAAAGAAAATGCACGCAAAGCAAAACACATAAAAAAATGCAGGCAAAACACATAAAAAAGTTAAAGGAAATCCAGCATGCTAGTGTTACTACTAACCATTCAACTGTTGAATAAGGTCTGATCAAAATGTAGCTTCTTTTCTGAAAAGTGAAGAGATATGTATGTGTGTGAGAGAGAGCTTAAAAAGTGAAGGGAGGAGAAAGAGAAATAGTAATAAAGTAGGATGCTTTTAGTTTTGGGGGGCAAAAATTTAGTTTTGGGGTGAAAACTTTTTGGCTTAAAATGTCTTTTGGGATGGTGAACGTGCCCCATTAATTTTGTTTCAACTGAAGGAGAGCCACTTGATATCTTTTTTTTTTTCTTCAAATTGTTTTGTGATTTATTATATAGACTAAGTTTGCTTGTGGGTACGTGCCTACAACACGTCTTCAGAATGATGCAAGTTATGCAACATATGAAAGTAAGCATTATAATGTCAGGAATATAAAAGAAAGAATTAATTGATCTAATATGAAAGAGTTGTAGATGTCATACAAAAAAAGAAAACTTACATGGCCATTTATAGTGATTTTATCCATTGCAAGAAGCAGTGAGAAGCCAGACAGATGCTGTTGTTTAGTTCTGATGAAGAACTTGTTCTGTATATCAAGGATGAAAAATAATTGACGATTAACTTTAGTGTTCTCAGTGTATTCTACTTTCAGAAGTTAATACATTTTCTGAGATGTATACTATAACTAGATTTGCCCATTGGCATGTGCCTACGGCACGTTTTCAGAACGATTTAACATATGAAAAGCATTATAAACAGTAAATCAACAATTATGTAGCTCAAGTTTGGATAATATTACAATAGTTAGTTGTAATAAAAGTTCATGTTTCCATTAGTATATGTTGAAAAATAATTATAAATTGGAGTATAAAAGTCCATGTTTCTATAAGTGTGTGTGTGTGTGTGTATATATATATATATATATATATATATATATATATATATATATATATATATATATATATATATGGAGAGAGAGAGAGAGGGAGAGAGAGAAATAATTAAACAAATAAAGGAGTTGTTTTGTGGGGATTTGAATTTGAGTTTTTTTTTGGGGGAAAAATGTGTTTTGTGAGGTTAGATCTGGACCTTTGATTTTGGGTGGATTGAATGAGAGCCACTGGATAGCTTTCTTTGTGTTTTATTATATAGATAATGTTCATGTGTAATACTGGATACAATTACTTTTCAACATTTCAGATGCATGAATTTGAAACTTTTATCATGGAATTTATGTAGTTCAAGTTTAAATAGTATGACAACAATTAGTTGTAAATAAAAGCCCATGTTTGAATAATTATAAATGGGGGTGTAAAATTCAACTTCTTAGAACTTTAAGGGTGTAAAATGATGAAATTTAATTTTCGAGGAGTTATTTGCTACTTTCAATGTAATTTTAGATGTTGAAATTTACCCAAGTAAATATCCATTTAAATCTTCCATTGCATTTAAAATCAATCAGCAAACTCAGTGAATTTTTCTACATGAGCAATATAAAAAAACATTAAAAATTTGAAAAATCCAAAAATTTACAAACTTAAAATATGAAAATCTAAATTTCTAGGTGTGTATATATATATATATAGAGAGAGAGAGAGTAATGTTCCATTCTGCACTAGGTCTTTGTGTGATTCGTGTGCACTCGGCCTTTCCACCTTTGTATCGACGATCTGAACTGTTCACATTGATCAACACATCTAAATTAGTTTAAATATATAGAATCAAATCATTTGAAATTCATTTGCCCATCTATTGAAGTGTTACAAAATTGTATGGCTGAACATCGTTGTTTTTTATAGTCACATGATGGATGGGCAATAAATTTCAAATAATTTGATTTTACATATTTAGACTAATTTAGACTTGTAGATCAATGTGAACGGTTCGGATCGTCGGTACGAAGGCGTTAAGGCCGAGTGCACACAGAGGCCTAGTGCACAACGGAACATCTCTCTCTCTCTCTCTCTCTCTCTCTATATATATATATATATATATATATATATATAAAGAAAAAGAAAGAGAAATCTGAAAAAATGAAGATAGAAGAGAGAGATAATAACAAGAGAGAAGAGAGCGATAATAACAAAGCAAGGAGCATTTTTGTTTTGGAATGAAATAAATTAGTTTTTTTTTTGGGGGGGGGGGGACCGTTTGGAAGAAAAAAGTTTTTTGAAATGGTGAATGTGAGCCATTGATTTTGTTCATTTGACGGAGAGCCACTTGGTAGTTTTTTTTCATCAAATTACCTTGTGATTTATTATATAGATATAAATATTCCACATTTCCTCAAAATAATTTACCCCCCCCCCCCCCCCCCCCCCCCCCCCCCCCCCTTCTTCCAAAATATTTATACAAGACAGATTCTATTTTAGTTGTGGTTCAAATACCTATTACTAAAGATAAGATTTGTATATTACCCCTAAAGGTGGACACCACACTTAAAGGTATTCATTTGAAGGAGAGCCACTTGATAGTTTTTTTTCCAAATTACCTTGTTTTTTATTATATGGATATTCCACATTTTCCTCATCATAATAATAATTAACCCCCCCGCCCCTCTCTCTTTCCCAAATATTTAATGTAGAGAGAACAAGAGAGCTAGGGTGACGGACTAGCCTTATTATTCTCTCTGATAAACCAATGTTCATGTTGAATAATTATTTTTCGCTTTATGCCCTTGGTTATATATATATATATATATATATATATATAATTATATATATATAATTATATATAATTGCTGTTATGTGCTATTTGAGCGGATGACAGAGACTTTTATTCCTGAGATCAAGTTTGTTTTTTATTTCAACTTACTGATCGTGTTCATTAATTTTAAGATCTAACTTCTTTAATCGAGTCATTAGTCAAAAAGCTTTTTGCCATCATGGGAGAACTGCTTAGTGTAGGCGATTCTTGTGTAATTCATATTTTGAATGTCTGAGCTTGAACTGGTTGACCGTCATGATTTTTCTCTGAACCTGCTATTTTACCTTAGTTTTTTTACTACTAGCCCTTTCTCTCTCTTTTTTTTAAAGTCCACAATTTTTAGTTTCCCCATATTTGGATCTATAATTGATTAGGATTAATAATTAGTTCAATTGTTTTCATCTTCAATCAGGAAAATATCATTTCACTTTGGATACTTCTTTACATTCTTCTTTTAAAAATTATAAAAATACTAGATTTGCCCGTGGGTACGTGCCTACGGCACGTCTTTGGAACAATACAACATATGAAAGTGCAAACAGTAAAACAACAATTATGTAGCTCAAGTTTGAATAGTAAATAAATAATTAGTTGTAAATAAAAGTCCGTGTTTCCATTAGTATATGTTGAATTTTTTTTATAAATGGGTGTGTAAAATCCAACTTCTTAGAACTTTGAGTGTGGAAAATGATGAAATTTAACTGTTGATGAGATTTTTTCTATTTTTGAATGTAACATGAGCAATAAAAAAATGCATAAAAATCTGAAAATTTATAAACATGAAATAACATGAAATCTGAAAATATAAATTTCAGAGTATATATATATATAGAGAGAGAGAGAGAGAGAGAGAGAGAGAGAGAGAGAGAGAGAGAGAGAGAGAGAGAGAGAGAGAGAGATAAATAAATAAATAAATAAATAAATAAATAAAGGAGTTGTTTTGGGGATTTGAATTTGAGTTTTGGGGGGAAACTTTTGGACGGAAAAATATGTTTTGTGAGGTTAGATCTGCACCGTTGATTTCAATCCTGTTGAATGAGAGCCACTTGATGGCTTTCTTTCTATTTTATTATATTGATAAGATATCAAGTTCTTATTAGAAGAAAAGTAGGCACATATCGAAGGCTTGCTAGGGAGTTTTGTGATGATCTCCTTTGAGCTCAAAACTTGTGCTAGAAATTGCATATTCTTCCCAACTAAGGACCTTGCACCTTAATTTTTTGAAGGTCATTTTGAGGATGCCATAAATTTCAATCTAATTAAAAGTTGAATCTCATTTGGTAGAAGTCTATAGTTATGTGTGTGTATATATATATGTATATTTAGAAGATGTCTATAATTATATTGATTCTCTTGTTAAGTGGTGGCATGGCTCTTCCTTTGTCTGGTTGTCAATTGTTATGAACGAGGGATCTTGCAACTAATTTATGAAAACCGAAAACCATGTTAGTTGTTGAGTCAGTTTTGAGAACCGAAATGGATTTGGCCGTAGCTGACGACGAGCACTATCTTACTCTTGAGTACACACAGTGGTGACAAACCCTGACATCTTGAGGATATTTTCATTTGGTCTCTACATTTTATCTTCTCAAAAAAGGTCACATAAAAGCCACATGATATTACTTGTTTGGCTCTAGCAGTTTTTTTGGTTTTGCATAACAAATAGAGGTTTCAAACTCCATAGAATTTTAAGTACAGGTTCATATGGTTTTTCCTGTTTTGTCAAAAAATAAGGCTAATGTTTGGTAGCATTATTTTCAAGATTTCAGAGACCAGTTTTCTGTAGCTTAGCATGGGGGTTGATTTCTTACTTTGTCACAGTTCTTAAATGACATTTGTTGCATGCTTCCGTACGAAGACAACGAACAGGAAGTGTTAATAACTTGACATATTTCTTTTGCAGGGAGATGCTGATAGTGCATTGGATCGGCTGTGGACTAAGAAGAAGGTAGAGGTGCACCAGAAATAGACCTTCCTATATGTTATTTGGCCTGCCCTGAATAGTCTTTGGATATTAAGCAGTTTTGCAGAACTCCGTGTTATTTTCATTGTCTAAGGCTGAAATGTCAATTATGGATGTTATTTTTAGTCAAGTGGTGGAGTTTAGTTTTGCTATGGATGCGTTTGAGTCTCTAAGACAATCTTCTGCTATGTATCACCTTTTCTTGATATTTTACTACATTCTTAGTTATGGATTTAATGGTTGTGAAGTGATAATCTTGTCTTTACTGCTGTTTCTGTTACTATTATTGCTAATCATGTGCTGATCGGTTTTGTTGGTTTTGTTCTTTATTTTGGCTGCCGGCACTAAAATACATGTCGTTGTCTTTTAAAATATTATTTTAACTATATTTTTGACTTTGATTTCATTTATTTCAATTAAGCTCTGTTATCTTGCATAAAAGTGTAACTTGTGAAGTCCTGAATGAGTGGATTATTTGTTGAATCTCAACAATTGTATGTTCCAATCCCAAATGTTTAATCCTATCCTCAAAATGAATTGGGATCCTTTGAGGAAACAATCAATAGATAGTGTAATGTCAATCTCAATGTTGACTCTTAGACTGAATGATTGATAACACTGTATTCTTTAGAACCCTTTGCATTGAGCAGTGTCGATATTTTATGAAGTAATTTCTTAAGCAAAATGATGAAGGCAATTTAACATTTTTGTTTTTTTGCATTACTTAACGAGTCCCAATTTCGTTATAGTTAAAATCAGCTATTAATAAACCTTGGATTAAACACCGAAGGAAAGCAGCAGCGCTCCTTATGTGACAGGAGAATTACTGTCTGTCATCCTTGTGTGAACGAAACTGTGTTTGCCAATAATATGGCAAATTCGTTGCGTTGCAGAATCATGTCGAAGGAATTGATTAAATTCTAAGCACTGTCACTACTTGCTGGATGTTGTGACGGCGTGACAATTAAGCATCACATGTTGCCTATATGTAGGAATGCCATTTAGTTGTGCTGATGGGACAATGAGCCTGCGGTCTTTTCAAAAATAATTGATTGCACCTTGCTTTCCATACACAAAAATACCCATGTGCATCGGGGTGATTTACTTCAACAGAGCAATAGAATGGGTGGTCGGCATTAGTGATCTCATGAGTCCCAGACGAAGGTGAAACCAATCTTATTACGATTAGCGAAGTGTAATGAGTCCCATGACGAAGGTGAAACCAATCTTATTACGATTAACGAAGTGCTTAAGCTTGCTCAAACGAACTGGAGGATTGCTGTAAATCTTCGGGTAACCACCACAGGCAACAACATAGCTTGCACAAAGGAGGAACAAATGAATGAGAGTGGGCAAATGAACTGGAGGATTGCTTGTGGCTTTCTTGGTAGCCATTCAAAGAGACTTGATGTGGCTTGTGCCTTCATGCATTGCTAAGATAAGAAATTATCACAGAATATGGCAATTCATGTCTCAGTTAAACCACAGAATAACTTCCCAGTACTTAATACTCAAGAAAGGCTCTCAGATCTCCCTGGTACTTTCACTAACTTTCAGTTACTCCCTGGTCCACTCCCATAGAGCGAAGCGGAAGAAAGACGGAGAAGCCATCAACCCTGGCAATATTTTTGCTGCTGGGGTCTGCAATGCCACAGCACCAAGATCAGTGCTCGAGTACTTTTTATAGACTTGTCTTCATTTTACTCTATAGTGCAGATGAATGGCAGTTCACTAAAATATGAGCACAATCCCTGCAATTTCAAAATAACAAAACAAATATGACTGATTCAGTTCCTATATAATATAAGAACAAACGGTATAGGAAAGTAAGAAGAAGGAACGTAACAACTGAGACTCGGAGAAGCCAGTGTGCAGCTTGAGGGTTCGGGCCCAGAGGAGTCTTGTTGAGGGTGCAACGGGCTACAAAGACTGCCGAGGCAGAAACCATTGAAGGGCTGTACTTGATCATTGAGTACTGCATCAGACCCAGTTCAGCAAAGAAGAACACCATATATATGCTCCATTTCTTTATCACTCATTGCAGCGTTAATGAACAAGAAACACATATGCTGTTGGGACAGTTTGGTTCCACTCTAGCCTGTTCAGAATTTCTTTCTCCATGGCCAGTGTCTGCTCTCGTCTGTATGCATTGTCCGATTTCAAACAAATTTCTAATCACTAAGAAAGAAAATTTATCCAGGTTGAATAATTACCTGAGGGGCCCAGATCGCTCATCCTTTTGAGGCAATGAGCATGGAGCTCATCCCAGTGAGCTGGTATTTGTCTATTATGTAGAAGGTATGGTAGAGAGTTTATGGCATTAGCTCGAACTTATGATGAACTTTCAATCAGCCAGTCAGCGAGAATAGCCCTCATCTTCTCATTGATCTCCACTTGAGAGCCAATATAGTCACGAGGCCTGCTAGATTTCTGCATTCGGTGAGACAATTGACACCTTGTCTAATATACAATATACAAAGAAAGACAAATAACAGAGGCCATAAAGGAAGTAAGAAATCTACCTCGGCAAGCTTGTAGAACTTGTAGAGATCCTCAACATAGTCAACAACAGCTAGTTAGTTGATCATCCACATCTGATGCATCGATGTCGTGCACAGGATCTTTCAGTTTATAACTGATTCCACAAGCATCAAATAAATTAAGCACTTGATTGTCCTTAAACAAGAATCAGAACTAGTAACTCATATATAGTTTTCTTTACCTTACTACGAGCACTAAGCACTGAACTTAGAGTGTGAATATCTTCTTGCTCACAGGTCTTCCTTTCACTCCTTGAATTGAGTCAGGGCTGATCTCGATGACTTGACCGTCACCTTCTGCTTAACTTCTTTAACTCTAACCTTTCTCGCTACTTGTTCAGTAGGAATAATGACTGGTTTCTGAAATTACCGACAAAAACATGATCTATTACTAATATTCAGGAAAAAAATAATCAAGAAATAAAACTTCTAGTTAGAAACACGGGTTCAAAACTTGGATATACCTTGTTCTCGGCTGGAGCAGCCTCTAGTGATAGGGCGATTGATCGGAGTTGAGCACCAAAGCTTCCAGTGATAGGGCGATTGATCGGAGCAAGTCTTCCCCTTCAGCCACTGCGGCATGGACAAGGTTGCCGATATCCCCAAGGGCTTGGCGGTTCTTCCTTTCTTGACCAGGTAGAGCAGCAGCATTTTTCCCCAAATAAACCATAATGAAATAAATATGGGGTGGATGATGGAATTCAAACAAGGCTTCTAATGGATGTTACTATTTAAATGACAAGTATTGAAGTCTTAGCTTCTATTATTTGGGAAAAAAAAGGGGCAATCAGGTAGGAACATTACATAGGCTAGAAAAGAAATTACTTGAAACATTATTAGCTGAAAGGGCTTCTTTATAGTTATAATGGGTAGCTGACAAGAACAGAGAGAATATACATGAGAGTAGTATTCTAAAAACTTTATTTTTCAAATAGGGTAAATAACACCACAAAGACCTATCAATATCTCATTTTTCGGATATCCCAATAGAGAACATCAGCACACAAGCAGGCGCGCGTGCGCGCACACACACACATTCACTCACTCACTCACTCACTCAGAAAGCATAGAATAAAACGGATATACATTACAATGAACAACTTATGGCTACTAGTTGAACTACATGAAATTATACAGCTGCACTTTTTGAAGTGGCATACTTAACCAGTTCAGCCTTCAGGATGTAATTTGGACGAATGGATACCAAAATCATGTAATACATCAAAGTTAAGTTGAGTATGGATTAGTAGGTCTACTTGGGATAGTTAACTTCTCTTGGAAAAAGGACCAAAAAGAGACGAATGGTTGAGTTAACAAATGCCAAACTTACAATAAAGTAAACTATTGAGAAAACTGCAATTGTCCAGTATCTCCCCCAATACGAATCGGCTATGAAAGCACCAAGTAGGGGTGTGAGATAGCAAGTGCCTTGCCATGTAGTAACATTCTTTGCAGCAGAAACATTTCCTAGGTGCATGTTTCTCGTGAGATAAATGACTGGGTTCATCCCTATTCCGTAATAAGCCAATCGTTCAGTGGCTACAATGTCAATTTCAAACGTAAGTTAAAACTTTCAAAAAATAATGATACGTACATAAAATACAGGGAATAAAAGGGCAAGCTCTCCTAGAATGAAAGGGCAAGCTCTCCAGGTGATGGGTCAACCGAGCCATCACCTGTATATAGTCCTTTCCTTTCATTCTACAAATTCAAAAACAGAAAGCATGCAATTGATATAGTATCAAAACAGGCTCATAAGATGAACTATTCTCTCTGATTTAAATGAAGACATATAATCATCTTGAAATTAAGACATATAAGAGAAAGGACAGAAACCAACCTCCTCCAGAAACCAACCTGTGATTATTGTTGAACAACTAAAGGAAATATTATTGGACATATTTTCATAAGAGAACAAAGAAGAGATTATAAGATGGTTTTCGACAAACTTCATAAGATAAACTAATTCAAGTTGTGATTGAAGAGAACGATAGAAGAAGACCCATTAATCTACGCATCAAATCTTTTCTCAAGAAATTAAACAAAAGGGTTTATTATCCATGGATTATTAATAAGAGGATGACCCATCAATTCCTTTAATTCCGATTTCTCATCTCATGAATATTCAAATCAAATGACAGAGAACTTAATACAGCAACACAGAGAACTTAATCACCAGGCAATCAACCAAATATAAATTACCCATTATCCTAAAATTTCAAAAGAAGATCAAGAAAGGAAGAACAAGAAACCCATGAAAGAAAAGAATGAAAACAAGGGTTATTCACAAAGATTAGAATAGAATGAATACCTCTCTGTGGTTGAGGAACAGCAACTTGATTGTTTGGCCGCCATGGCTTCCTCTTCTCCTTCTTCTTCTTTCTTTCTGTCGAATTTCGAGAGAAGAAGAGGAAGAACTTGTTGGGGTTTTCTTTTCTCTTCTCTCTAAATATCTGTAATGATTTTTACAGCAGGTTTAATTGATATGAGAGGGATTAGTAATCATAATCAGAGGTGGTGAAGTCTCCAACGGTCATATTTCGGTTAGTGGGTTGGGCCGTAAAGTTGGGGTATGAGGACGCAGTTGCGACCCAAATTTTTAATACCAGGAGATAATAACATAAGGAGTTTTTTTTAGAATGCAAACCCCAACTAACATAACTTCTTAATATTTTTTGTAATTAACCTATATTCGCTCATAGCCATACGATTTGTATTATTTAGTTTATTAAGTAATAAATTTTATTAAGAAAAAAGGGATATTTTTGTCATTTGAAATATGTTCTCCCTAATTTATCTCACTTTTCTTCTCCAATAATTTCTTTTTCTTATAAAAAATTATCTAACCGAAAACTCCTCTCTTTTTTTTAATCAATATTTCTTCAACCATCCGCTAGGGTTACATATATGAGACTAAATTTGGCTCCGGATATAAAATCATCATGACTCATTCTTTAATTTGTATTTTAAATATTTTTTTTAATAAGGAGATTACAATTTATTTCATTCGTATGCATGTACATATGAACTCTACTTGGTGTGTGCGTGGTACATCAAACATTACTTAGTTATCGGTGGCATCCACATGGAACATCATACCGCCGTGAAGGGTTCATGTGTTGTGGAAAAATTCAACAGGTTTTGTGGATTTACATGTTTGTTAATTTGGGTTAGTAGCGGGTTGGCTTGTCTCCTTATTTGTGAAGATAAGGTTGCAATCTTAATTTGATGTTGAAATGTCGAAATTTTACAATGTTTCATTAAAAATTGATGTTTTTATTTTATTTAATCAATAACTCAAGTAACCCAAATCAATGAATTATAAACTACTGATTATAAGATATCTCAATTTTCAACACAATATTTGAGATGATCCAATAGTTAGTTTTACTCCCCATATTAAATCATATACAATTTTGATCATAAGAATATTTTTAAACAAAGAGAAAACCAACAAAAAAGTGGTCTGTATTTAATGGTTTGTAACTAACATGATTTAAAAAAAAAAAGGAAATTAACTCTACTCTTATAGGGGTTGTCTTAAAGTGGTTAAGATAGTTAAGAGTCTGCATTATAGAAGAACTCATAAAATAATCACGTTGGGCCTATTAGCCTCTCGATGAATCAAGTGAGACATGCTTTAAGATTAGAATTGCCTGCTTGATCTCACCCCATAAAAAAATATTAAAACAAAAAATAAGAACTTTTAGCATAGAAAAATCGGATGGATGTATATAAATGTAAGGGTGACCAAAGTCTATGAAAAGGTAATTTAGTCATGATTTTTGCAGAGGAATTCTCTTAATGACTGAACTTGAGTTAATGATAGTAAGGCATGCTATTTCGATAAAATTATAAAGTTATAGCAACGGTTGAGCACTTGAGTGTTCTACATGTATATTTTAACATGCCATGTAGATTCAGCATGACATTTCTATACCCAAACTCCTAATTTGAGGTATGGGTTAAAGATTCGTACACCGATGTTCTAAGAGCATTCCCAATGGAACCTCATCTCTATCTCTATTATGGATTCCATTTTGACATGTTTCTTAAAATATGTCATTTTGATTTGGGGTTTCAAGTGGGGTACTCCAATGGTACCCCATTTTGAGGTTTTCTTTAAAAAAAATTAAATTTTTTTGTTGGGCACAAAACCAATTTTTTGAATGCAAAAAGATAATACAAATAATTAAAAAGATATAACACAATTAATTAGAAATAGATAATACACTTACTAAGAAAGAGGTAGAGTACCACATTATTCAAATTATAAGTTATTAACAATTAAACACATGATGTACTAGCACCGTGTCGTTCCCACAAATGAGCAATTAATCCGTTCTGAAGTTCAAAATGAACTTCCTTGTCCTTAATTTTCTTGTGTCTAGCTAGAAACTGACTAAATTTGGTTGCATCATCGGCTATTATCGATATCTCGGGGAATTTGTGTAGAACCCCGTATTTTCAAATATTATTTTTAGTATTTGAAAATGAATTTAAATGAATTTTGAGGATTTAATGAATATTTTCTAAAGGATTTATCTTTTGTACTGCAAAACACGTGTAAATACCTTTTGAGGAATTTGAAAGTTAAGTTTTCTTCATGAAAAATCATTATTTAATATTTGGGATTTATTTAGTGGGTTTCAAGTGGGTTACTCCAATGGTACCCCATTTTGAGGGTTTTTTTTTTTAAAATTAATTTTTTTTTGGGCACAAAACCAATTTTTTGAATGCAAAAAGATAATACAAATAATTAAAAAGATATTATACAATTAATTAGAAATAGATAATACACTTACTAAGAAAGAGGTAGAGTACCACATTATTCAAATTACAAAATATTAACAATAAAGAACTATTCTCCTCATTTCTTTTGAAAAATGAAATATTAGTATATTTATTGGCATGAAAATTTCTCTTTTAGATATATATTTTGTCTCTTTATCCCCACATTTATTCATAAAGGTTTTTGTACAATTTTATTCATTCTTCAACATAGTTAATCTTCTTGAGTAAATTTTACCTGTTACAAAACTAACTCATTTTCTTATGATTCAAAGAGACAACATATTTGACAATCAAATGAATATAATATTACTAATACATTACAATTAAAATTCAACACATTATTCAAATTACAAAATATTAACAATTAAACACATGATGTACTAGCACCGTGTCGTTCCCACAAATGAGCAATTAATCCGTTCCGAAGTTCAAAATGAACTTCCTTGTCCTTAATTTTCTTGTGTCTAGCTAGAAACTGACTAAATTGGTTGCATCATCGGCTACCATCGATATCTCAGGGACAGTTGTATGAATAAATTCCCATTTGGAAATATCTTAGGGGTTGTTGTATGAATAAATTCCCATTTGTAATTTTCACTAGGCGATGTAAAATTGAAAATATGCATCGTGAATGTGAAGAAAACAAAATTATGCTGACCAATTTGGAATCCATAACTGATCTGGATGATTGTGAGCTGCAAAGTAGAAAGAAGGAAATTCGGGCGAGAAGGGCTCGTAAATCCCAACAGGGAGGACCTATAAATACAACTGGATATTTTCAGGGTCTCTTACGTGATTCAGTTCTCACTTTCTATTCGGTGGAGTTCAGTAATTCGACCTATTTTCTAGGAGTAACGACCATCCCGATAATTAGAATTATTTGTATTCTCTCTTCATTCAGTATTATGATTTTTTTATTTTCGATGCTTCATTCAATATTATGTTTTGTAATTTTCGATGAATATTTATCTATATTAGTATAATTATTTATTTATATTATTAATTTCTACACTTAAAATAAATCAGGAAGATATCTAATATTAGTCTCATATTAAAGATCTCGTTGAAAAAATAACAATAGTATAATTATTGTCTATTATTGTCTATAAATAAAATCATTAAAAGAAGTTCAAAAAAACTAATCAAACAAATGAATTTTAATATAAGACAAATCTAAATGACAGGAGGGGGGTTTTTGCAAAAGAAACCGCATTTGCGGTTTGAGAATGGAACCACATAATTGCGGTTCCATTCTTTCGTCTCGAAAAACAATGCCAAAGGGTGCCGGCCAACATATAAGGAACGATGGGGGGGGGGGGGGGGGGGGGGGGTGGGGGGGGGGTTAAGCTCTAACAACATTAATAATAGACATAATATTGTTTAAAGAAGGGAAAATAACTTGTACAAGGGATCCAACATGTAACAGAATTGATCGCTTTCGAAGCAATTCAAAAGGAAACATAAAATAAAAAATAAATCACGGATTTGACAAGTTTTTTTTTAGAAAAAGAGAGGATAAGAGCATATGCAGTCGTTTGCTATTTATCCATTTTATGCATATTTTAGCAAATGAACTGCTGTAGTCGTTTGCTATTTATGCATATTTTGACGATTTCGCTACAATAGATTGCTATATATGAGAGCGAACATGAGAATATGTATATTACATAGGACGGATCTTGAAGATCCGTCCCAATTAAAAAATTAAATTTTTTTTTTAGTCGGACGGAACTCGAAAGTCTGTCCCACGATTTTTAATCAATTTCCGAAAAAAAATTCCCCAAAAAATTCCTAAAACCCCTTGGATGGATCATGAAGATCCGTCTGTGAAGGGGGGGCCCACTTCCGAATTTTTTTTGCACTAAAAAATTAGTTTTAATTATTAAAAAAAGCGCAAAAATTATTTAAAATTCGTGGGACGGATCGAGAAGCTCTGGATCCGTCCGATCATAAAAAATTTTTGTTTGCTATATTATAGCATTTTACCACTCCAGCAAACTCGCTTTGCTATATGTATAATATGCATTTAGCTATTTTTTAGAAAAAGCACGACTGCAGATGCTCTAACTCATGGAAATATTACGAAATAAGGTTTGAACTATTTATGAATGTTTATAAATATCCATTCAAAGAATAGAAAATAGGAAACAATTCGGAAATCAGAATGTTTTTAGATTGGATGTTCATGATTTGAAAATATAGAACGAAAACTTCCATACTTGATTCAAGGAAAATTTGTATAATAGTATATGATTTGTTTCTCTTCTATGAAACCTCCATTTTCCAACTGTACATCTCTTAGAGCATCCAGAGGCGTGTGCTATTTATGCATTTTATAGCAAACGACCAGTTGCAGTCGTTTGCTATTTATGTATAAAATGCATAAATAGCAATACTAGATTGCTATATATGAGAGGAGATTAGAGAGAAATGCATATTATACAGGACGCAACTTCACATTGCGTCACACGAAAAAAAATATTTTTTTAATTTGTCAGACGCAACTTCACTTTGCATTCCACAAAAAAAATATTTTTTAAAATCGTTAGACGCAACTTAATGAATGAAATGCGTCCAACATTTTAAAAAAAAAATGGAATTTAATGAATGAAATGCAAGCTGACTTCTCCTTAGACGCAATGTGAAGTTGCAAGCTGACTTCTCCTTAGATGCAATATGAAGTTGCGTCCAAGGAAGAGCCCACTTATTTTATTATTTTATTTTTAAAAAAAACTAAAATAATGTTTTTAATTAATAGAAAAATCATAAAAAATCCATAAAAATCATGGGACGCAATGTGAAGTTCCGTCTGAATTTTTTAATATTAAATTGGTATAAAATACCATTCGACGACTGCAGCAAAGAGACAAAATGCTATATGCATTTTCTAAACAATCGCGATTGTGGATGCTCTTAATAGATGGGGAGTTTTTTTTCTCTCAAGCTAACCACTATTTGAAACTATTTTCCAAACTAAACTAGTTGCCAAACTAATTTTTTGTATAAGACACTCTATCACATCGGATGAGGCCGCACTTCGATTATAAGGCTGTAGTTGGGAACTACGGGCCCCATCTGAAACTAATTTGTAACCCCTATTTTCATTAATATGTATTTTTCAAGTATTTTCCCGTATTTTAAATCCTTAGTATCTTATAAACTATTCTTTCTTAATTGGTTACATTATTCAAACTATTTTGTAAAACCCAATTGTTTATTGCCCAATTTCTTATTTTTCATTTTATTATTTATTAATCTGAACCCAAATTGTTTATTATAAGCCCAATACCCTAATTGATTTTTTAAAAATGTTTTTGAAGCCCAAGCCCAATTGTTTTAAGCCCAAATCCAACCCAGTACTCATATATATTTCTATAGGCTCCATCCTATATGATTACATTCAATTCCCACAATATTAATCCACCCGTACACACCCCACACATTCCCCACTCTTCTTATTCTGTAACCCCATAACCCCCCTCATAACTACCCTACTATGTTATTATTATATATTATATTTATTAGTTTATGATATTATTTTATTATATAATATTCCTCCCCTGCTTTCTCTCTCCCGTACACCCTCTCCCTCTCCCATCTCCTTCCTCCCGCTCTCTCTCACCGGCTCTGTTTCGAAACCCAAATCAGAAACCCAACCATTTCTCGACCCCTCACCCTCTCGTCCCTCACCTCCGCACATCGCCTGTTGCCTCAGCTCCACCCTGGCTCCTCCACGACTGCAGCATCTCGCCGGCGCTGCCCTATATGCCACCATGCCGTCACCGGCCGTCATCTCGCCATCCAGTGGCCTGGGTTGTTTGATCAAGTGGGTTTTGATATTGTTGGTTGTGGATCATCCGTTTGATTGTGATCTTGAACTTGATTGATTGATTCCTAGTTGTCCATTGATTTGATCTTGATCATCACCATTGGGGTGATCTTGGCTGTCCGTTGGATCTTGATCATCATGCTTGATTGGATGTGGGCCGTCGATCTCCTCTTGATCATCGGGGTGATCCTCGGCTGGAGACCGCTGACTTTTCCTTCTCTTTCGGATGCATGGTTTGGAAAACAACTTCACCGGTGTAGTAAGGCTGGATTGCTTTTTCCGTTCCCACAGACAGTGCCAATCTGTTGCTGCTAATTTTGGTGTGGGAGCAAATAGATGAATTTGTGGATTCTTTTTGAAAATAATAAAGCAAACTTGTTGACTTTCACCGGCATTTGACTGTTTCTTGCCACTGCCGTTGACCTGTAAAAAAGTTCGATACACCAGGATGGATCCCAGCGACGAACCCTCCGATGCTCTTGTCAGTAATCAGGAAGATTATGAAAGAGCTTTTTGTAGAAAAAGATTGATTAAGATTCTTATGGTGGGGGGAGAAGGGTATTTACATAGGGATAATCATTTATCCCTATGTCCCGGTATTTTTGGATAAGATGTAAAGTTTAAATCTTTTAATAGAGATAATCATGAATTTGAATTACTCTTTAAATAACCTGGGCTGGTTTGTAATGAGTTGTCATCCTAACCTAGTAGGACAGATCCGTTTATGGATTATTGGACTTTGAAGAAAGACCCAGTCCCCATTTCAGACCCGTTTGTAGGTGAAATTATTACCCCTTTAGAGCTTTAAAAGATCTGTGGCCGATTTGAACGGTCCCGATTTGATTCTATTTTTGGCCATATCAGCTAGTCTAGTCTAAATGTAGATGGCGGTGTTGAGCTAGTCGTTTCATTAGAGGGGAGAAAGGGAGTGATGTAGGCGGTCATTCCACCGTTGTGGATGCGCTCTTAAGACCCATTGTTCTTAGTCCTCGAACTAATTAGGGAGTACCCTGTAGTTGGTCCGGAGTTCCAAAGGGTGGCATGGATTATGCTGAGCTGGACCCTGTCCACCCTGTCCACACCACTGAGGCTGATTATGCCATCACCGGATACACGGGAGGAGCTTACCCTGATTCCCCCGAGTACAAGCTACTTTTATCAGGCTCGAGGGTCAGGGCATGTTATACGGTGTCGATGAGTATTGCTTCTTTCCTTGTGATACCTTCTTCGTGGGGCTTCGCTTGCCTCTTCACCCCCTTTTGTCAAACAGGTGTGTAACTGGTATAGGCAGTAACCGATACAACTTATACCAAACGTGTGGAGGCCGGTTGTGGGATTTATCCTATTGTGTTGTATGCTTGAAGCTGAATTGAGTCTTGTTGTGTGATGGCATTTTAAACTTGTCCAACTTAACAAAATAGAGAAGCATTGGTACCTTAGCCCCCGTAAGAATTGAGGGTTAGTCGATGTTCCAAAACTTATTATGATTAACGAAGTCCATATGGCTGTGCAGGTGTGGGATCAATTAAGCATCACATGTTGCCTACATGTAGGAATGCCATTTAGTTGTGCTGATAGGACAATGAGCCTGCAAGTTAGTCTTTTCAAAAACACTTCATTGCTTGCTCCTTGCCTTCCATATACACAAAAATACCCATGTGCATCGGTGATTTACTTGTGGAGGCATGTTGTGGGATTTATCCTATTGTGACGTATGCTTGAAGCTGAATTGAGTCTTGTTGTGTGATGGCATTTTAAACTTGTCCAACTTAACAAAACAGAGGAGCGTTGGTACCTTAGCCCTCGCAAGAATCGAGGGTTAGTCGATGTTCCCAAACTTATTATGATTAGCGAAGTCCATATGGCTGTGCAGGTGTGGGATCAATTAAGCATCACATGTCGCCTACACGTAGGAATGCCATTTAGTTGTGCTGAGGGGACAATATTAGTCTTTTCAAAAACACTTCATTGCTTGCACCTTGCTTTCCGTATACGCAAAACTAGGATGGGTATTTATACTTATTTTGGGTGAGAATAGATGGCTATGATTAGATCAAATAGTTAGGGGTCAAAGGCTAGGATGAGTTAGGGAGTTGTAGCAACTACCCATGATGGAGAAACCACCTCACCACTACTCCCATCTCTCCCTCTCTCTTTGTGAAATCTGGCCACTCCCCAAAAGTGCACCATGCACGTGCTAGTGCAATGTACATGCTATACTAGTACCCCCCATTCTAAGTTTGTTCATGTAATTTAATTAATTGTCTACTAAATTAGTCTACACTACAAGTTAGACAAATTAAAAGGGTAATTAAAGTAATGGGCTCACTAATGGGCCAATTAACCATGAACTCTAATAATTTATTTAATTAATTAATTAATTATGGTGGGCTAGAAAGAGACAATTAGGCCTAGGATTTAATTAGGCTTTTAAAAATAGGCTTTTAGAAATAAAGAGAATAATTATTTGTTCATGTTATAAAGAAAAAAATTTCTAGGAAAATGCATATGAATTCAGGATGCTACATGTTGAGGACGAGGCTGTTCAGGCTGCGGTTGCTGAACTTGCTGATTGAGTGGAGGAGGAGGAGGAGGAGGAGGAGGAGGAGGAGTGGGCTCTTCGGCTGGAGACTGCTGCTTTCCCCTTCTCTTTCGGATGCATGGTTTGGGAAACAACTTCACCGGTGCAGTAAGACCGGATTGCTTTTTCCGTTCCCACAGACGGTGCCAATCTGTTGCTGCTAATTTTGGTGTGGGAGCAAACAGATGAATTTGTAGATTCTTTTTGGAAACAAGAAAGCAAACCTGTTGACTTTCACCGGCGTTTGATTGTTTCTTGCCACTGCCGTTGACCTGCAAAAAAGTTCGATACACCGGGATGGATCCCAGCAACGAACCCTCCGACGCTCTTGTCAGTAATCAGGAAGATTATGAAAGAGATTTTTGTGGAAAAAGATTGATTAAGATTCTTATGGTAGGGGGAGAGGGGTATTTATGGTCGCCTTTAGAGACAATTTAGAGATAATCATTTATCCCTATGTCCCGGTATTTTTGGATAAGATGTAGAGTTTAAATCTTTCGATACAGATAACCATAAATTTGAATTACTCTTTAAATAACCTGGGCTGATTTGTGATGAGTTGTCACCATAACCCAGTAGGGTAGATCCGTTTATGGGTTATTGGGCTTTGAAGAAAGACCCAATCCCTATTTCGAGCCCGTTTGTAAGTGAAATTACTGTTTTACCCCTTAGAGCTTTAAAAGATCCGTGCCCGATTTGAACGGTTCCGATTTGATTCTATTTTTGGCCATATCTCAGCTAGTCTAGTCTAGATGTAGATGACAGTGTTGAGCTAGCCGTTTCATTAGAGGGGAGAAAGGGAGTGATGTAGGCGGTCATTCCACCGTGGTGGATGCGCTCTTAAGACCCGTTGTTCTTAGTCCTTGAACTGATTAGGGAGTACCCTGTAGTTGACCGGGAGTTCCCAAGGGTTGGCATGGATTATGCTGAGCTGGACCCTGTCCATAGCACTGAGGCTGATTATGCCATCACCGGATACACGGGAGGAGCTCACCGTGATTAGGGCGGGCTTCGGAATTCCCCCGAGTACGGGCTACTTTTATCAGGATCAGGGGTCACGGCATGTTATACGGTGTCGATGAGTATTGCTTCTTTCCTTGTGATGCCTTCTTCGTGGGGCTTCGCTTGTCTCTTCACCCCTTTTGTCAAATAGGTGTGTAACTGGTATAGGCTGTATCCGATGCAACTTATACCAAATGCGTGGAGGCCTGTTGTGGGATTTATCCTATTGTCGTATGCTTGATGCTGAATTAAGTCTTGTTGTGTGATGGCATGTTAAACTTGCCCAACTGAACAAAAATAGACGAGCGTTGGTACCTTAGCCCTCGTAAGAATCAAGGGTTAGTCGATGTTCCCAAACTTATTATGATTAGCGAAGTCCATATGGCTGTGCAAGTGTGGGATCAATTAAGCATCAAATGTCGCCTACATGTAGGAATGCCATTTAATTATGCTGAGGGGACAATGAGCCTGCAGGGTTAGTCTTTTCAAAAACACTTCATTGCTTGCACCTTGCTTTCCATATACACAAAAATACCCATGTGCATCGGTGATTTACTTCACTGACAAAGACACAGAGCAATATAATGGGTGGTAGGCATCAACGATCACATCGTTTGAGTCCTCGGACAAGGTGACACCAATCTTATTATGATTAGCGAAGTCCTTAGCTTGCACCTACGAACCGAAGCAGAAGAAGACAAAGGTGAAACCAATCTTATTATAATTAGCGAAGTCCTTAGCTTGCACCTACGAACCGAAGCAGAAGAAGACAGAGAATCCATCAACCCTGGCAATAGTTTTGCTGCTGGGGTCTCCAATGCCACAACACCAAGATCAGTGCTCGAGTACTTTTTATAGACTGCCTTTATTTTACTCTCTAGTGCAGATGAATAGCAGTTCACTATAAAATATGAGCTCAATCCCTGCCATTTCAAAATAACAAAACAAAATATGACTGATTCAGTTCCTGTATAATATAAGAACAAACAGTATGTATAGGAAAGTAAGAAGAAGGAACATACAACAATTGAGACTCGGAGAAGCCAGTGGGGAGCTTGAGGGTTTCGGTCCAGAGAGGAGTCGTGTTGAGGGTGCACTGGGCTGCAAAAACTGCCAAGGCAGCAACCATTGAAGGGCTAGCTGTACTTGATCATTGAGTACTTGTAACAAACTCTTTTCAATAGGGGAATAACATATAAGTAGCAAACTCTTTTCAATCCAATCTGAGGGGTTGATAGTTACCTACTTTCCACAGTCAGGCTTTCAGAACATCTAGGGTTTTAGCCAGGTTTTAACAAAACATTAGTCAAAGATTTTTAAAAATGTTGTAGAAGGCTGAAGCTAGAGCAAGAGTTTGGTGGACTTTTTACAACTCGAGTGCGTAAACATACTGTTATTATTGAGAAGACGAGTACATTGTTAATAATAAGTGATACCCAACAACCTACAGTCCCCTTGAAGTGTACTTCCCTAGCTGAAATCACATATGCTTAAATGGCTAACTTGGTGTGTTATAGTGTACTTCCCTAGCTGAAAATAATTTGACGAGGACATCACTCAACTGAATACCGATGTAATATAGGATTAACAATCTATATGGAGACAACATTCGCCCTATTAAATGTGGCCAATTCTGATATACTTGTTTTGGGGGAACTGACATGATTGCTTTGATTGCTTTAGACAATAAAATGGTAAGGCTATATCAGTTGTCACATTGCATCAATCTTGATGGACCATAGTTGCTCCTAATCCAACTTCAATAGTTTGGTGATTTTTACTAAAAGTTTGCAACTATTTTCTTCTTCTTCTTCTTCTCTTTCTTGTGACCATATCTACCCCTAAAAAAGTGTTGTTCCAAAACAAATTGTTGTCTTCTTTCAAACTTTTATCTGAATTCCTCTTTAAGTTAACATGGACAATTATAGAAAACAAATAATCTTTCAAGAGAAGAATTATAGATACCAGGATGATTTATAACTTAAAAACTTATTTTGTATTTTTGAATCATGCATAAATTTATTAATTATATTGGCAATGTCAAATCTGATAGTGTTAAGGTAAATTCATCTATATCATTAGTTGTCGATACCTTCCTACATCTGAGAATTTTTGTCTTTGTCATTGCACAATTGCTTAATTTGTTACAAATAAAGGATCTGTGCAATTGATATGTCTATCAAGGTGCAGCTGAACCAATCTAAGACAACACAAACCAGAAAACTATCAGCTGGGGATTACCTCAATCCTTTATAAAACCAGTAACTTAAGAAAATGATGCAGAAAGTTAAGGTTCTAAAGTACTATACTGAAATAGTGAAACAGGTAGAATTGTGTCAGGTATTATGTGGGAGACTGGGAGTTCAACATAAAGACATGAATTCTACTTTTCTAACTATAGGTGAGAGAATGTCGGCTTGAGTAAAGCAAACATTGGCCTCTGCTAGAAATTTTGTTCTTTGCCCGCAGCGCTTTCATTTACTAGGCTACAGAAGACCCCAGATTCCTTCTTAACTAAGCTCACTAAAAGACCAATATGATACCTCCAAATTTACAGTTGACCGCAGTCTACTGCTTTTCCCCTTCTGGTGGTGTTGTTACATGCCACTGTGAAGATAGTAGTGCACAAAGTTGTGAAGATAGTTAGCCGAGGCAGCAACCATTGTAGAACGTGTAGAGATTCTCAACATAGTCAACAACAGCTAGTTGATCATCCACATCTGATGCATCGATGTCGTGCACAGGATCTTTCAGTTTATCACTGATTCCACAGGCATCAAATAAATTAAGCACTTGATTGTCCTTAAACAAGAATCAGAACTAGAACTAGTAACTCAGATATAGTTTTCTTTACCTTACTACGAGCACTAAAAAATGGTAAGGCTATATCAGTTGTCACATTGCATCAATCTTGATGGACCATAGTTGCTCCTAATCCAACTCTAACAGAAATTCTTTTGGTCTTATCGACTTACAGGTCATGGATGATTTATAACTTAAAAACTTATTTTGTATTTTTGAATCATGCATAAATTTATTAATTATATTGGCAATGTCAAATCTAATAGTGTGAAGGTAAATTGATCTATATCATTAGTTGTCGATACCTTCCTACATCTGAGAATTTTTGTCTTTGTCATTGCACAATTGCTTAATTTGTTACAAATAAAGGATCTGTGCAATTGATATGTCTATCACTATCAAGGTGCAGCTGAACCAATCTAAGACAACACAAACGAGAAAACTATCAGCTGGGGATTACCTCAATCCTTTATAAAACCAATAACTTAAGAAAACGATGCAGAAAGTTAAGGTTCTAAAGTACTATACTGAAATAGTGAAACAGGTAGAATTGTGTCAGGTATTATGTGGGAGACTGGGAGTTCAACATAAAGACATGAATTCTACTTTTCTAACTATAGGTGAGAGAATGTCGGCTTGAGTAAAGCAAACATTGGCCTCTGCTTGAAATTTTGTTCTTTGCCCGCAACGCTTTCATTTACTAGGCTACAGAAGACCCCAGATTCCTTCTTAACTAAGCTCACTAAAAGACCAATATGATACCTCCAAATTTACAGATGACCGCAGTCTACTGCTTTTCCCCTTCTGGTTGTGTTGTTACATGCCACTGTGAAGATAGTAGTGCACAAAGTTGTGAAGATAGTTAGTCGAGGCAGCAACCATTGTAGAACTTGTAGAGATTCTCAACATAGTCAACAACAGCTAGTTGATCATCCACATCTGATGCATCGATGTCGTGCACAGGATCTTTCAGTTTATCACTGATTCCACAGGCATCAAATAAATTAAGTACTTGATTGTCCTTAAACAAGAATCAGAACTAGAACTAGTAACTCAGATATAGTTTTCATTACCTTACTACGAGCACTAAGCACTGAACTCAGAGTGTGAATCTTCTTGCTCACAGGTCTTCCTTTCACTCCTTGAATTGAGTCAGGGCTGATCTTGATGACTTGACCGTCACCTTCGGCTTAACTTATTTTAACGCTAACCTTTCTCGCTACTTCTTCAGTAGGAATAATGACTGGTTTCTGAAATTACCGACAAAAACATGATCTAGTACTAATATTCAGGAAAAAAAAACGAAGTCAAGAAATAAAAAAAGTTAGAAACACAGGGGTTCAAAACTTGGATATACCTTGTTCTCGGCAGGAGCAGCCTGGGCATTTGCAAGGAGTTGAGCACCAAAGTTTCTAGAGATAGGGCGATTGATCGGAGCAAGAGTCTTCCCTTCAGCCACTGCGGCATGGACAAGGTTGCCGATATCCCCAAGGGCTTGGCGGTTCTTCCTTTCTTGACCAGGTAGAGCAGCAACATTCTTTGGCTTGGCATTCGGTGGTATACCCCCACCTGTGACTGTTGAACAATTAAAGGAAAGATTATTGGACATATTTTCATAAGAGAACAAAGAAAAGATTATAAGAAGGTTTTCGACAAACTTCATAAGATAAACTAATTCAAGTTGTGATTGAAGAGAACGATAGAAGGGCACACCTTCAAGAAGACCCATTATTCTATTCATCAAAAAAGGGGGGAAATCCTCAAAATTGGGCATCAATATATTTTCACAATAACTTAACAAAAGGGTTTATTATCCATGGATTATTAATAAGAGGATCACCCATCAATTCCTTTAATTCAGATTTCTCATCTCATGAATATTCAAATCAAATGACAGAGAACTTAATACAGCAACACAGAGAACTTAATCACCAGGCAATCAACCAAATATAAATTACCCATTATCCTAAAATCTCAAAAGAAGATCAAGAAAGGAAGAACAAGAAACCCATGAAAGAAAAGAATGAAAACAAGGGTTATTGACAAAGATTATAATAGAATGAATACCTCTCTGTGGTTGAGGAACAGCAACTTGACTGTTTGGCCGCCATGGCTTCCTCTTCTCCTCCTTCTTCTTTCTTTCTGTCGAATTTCTCGAGAAGAAGAGGAAGAACTTGTTGGGATTTTCTTTTCTCTTCTCTCTTCTTGTTTCTTTCTCTCTCTAAATATCTGTAATGATTTTTACAGCAGGTTTAATTGATAAGAGAGGAATTTTTAATCATAATCAGAGGAGGTGAATTTGTCCAACGGTCGAATTTAATTTGAAGTCTTCAGCGGTCATATTTCGGTTAGTGGGCCGTAAAGTTGGGATTTGGGGTTTTCTTTTATCTTCTCTCTTCTTGTTTCTTTCTACCTTTAAATATCTGTAATGATTTTTACAGCAGGTTTAATTGAGATTAGTGTTATTCTGTGCAAATTGCACAAACTAAAATAATTTTGAGGCACTCATAAAATTATATATTACTTAAAAATTTAGAAATAAATCTTAGCTATTTCAATCACAATATAATGAAAATATGACAAATCTATAAATTAACTAATTTACACTTTCAAACCAACCAACATCATTCTATATTTCTATTCTATTAAAAGAAAATAAAAAATATAGTCGAATAATTACCGAAATTTGGAGGTGCTAAGAAAGAGACTTAATATCTTGTCAGATTCCTCTGTTTTAAAGCTTGCTTGCAAATACTATTTGCCTTCAACTGTTCTATATTACTCCTTAGTTGTGCCTCTATAAAATGATCAAACTATAAAACACACATACAATACTACAATTCACCAATACTTTTTAAACAAAACAAAAGATGTAGAAAAGATACCACTATCTACATGTTGTTTCCCTTATGAGTCCAGCATATTCTGAAGCTTCTCTTGCTTCATCAAATTTTCATCTACTCATTTCATCAACCATTTGATGCAAGTCCTTAGCTTTCTTATATATTCACTCATTTCTTCACTTTTACCCTAAAAAAATAAAAATAATAAAATACAACAATGATAAAATAAACCAACCTATTCAACTTTCATGCTTTTTACCATCATCTACAATCCATCATTCTTTGTAATTGAAAATTTAATGATAAAATTACTTAGAATGTAAAAGTCTAAATGAAAACAGATAACAATTGGAAGAAAAAGCCCTCATAAGCAAGTTCGTTCATTTCAATCTCATACTTGACGATCCCCTTTCTTCTAATCCGAAACCTTACATTATTAGGTTTGCATCTGATCCCGAATCTCAAAACTTGACCATACTATCATAAAAAAGCAGAAAAATACTCAAACACAAACAAATTAAATATTACCCGAAAAAGGATATAAAAACTGAAACACAATTCCAATTGAAGAAATATTGCTAAAATAATTATGAGAGATTGCTAAAAATAAATGAAAGCTCAAGAACTTAACAACAATAATTTTTCATGATAAATAATTATGAGAAGTACAATTACCACAAAATTGAAGAATAAAAGTTGATCTTCAGGTAACCTACATCTGGGCCAATTGCAACGACGACATAACATACAGGCCTAACTGTGATCTCCGTAATCTCTGGGAGTACACATTAGAGAGAGTAGTGTAAATAAGTGAATAAACAAAAACAAACATATAATAAACACTTACATTACCACTTACTTTCCCACAATTTATTATTTCCTTTATTTCTTCACCTTCCGAAATCCCAATTTTTACCATGGCCTCTAAAATCTAATTTATTTGGATCTGAAGAAACAAAAAATCAAGAATATAACATTAGTTAGGATTTGGTCTGAAAATAACCAATCTTTACTTTTGAATCCATAATTAGGGTTTGGATTTCAAAATTTCAAGAATTGAAACACCCTAATTAGAAATCAAGAGTAAAGGCGGGTGATAAATTAGGGTTTGATGAATACAATATTACAAAACAAATTAGAAATTCAAAAACCCTAATTTCTCATAGAAGAATTCTTACCGATGGTTGCATCACCCATGGCGGGCCAGCGAGCGTCGGCGGCGAGGATTTGGGTGGGCTGACGAACGACGACTGCTGAGATTTGGGGGAGGAGGGTTAGCGGGATTTTGGGGGAGTTGGGAAAGGAAGGTTTTTTTTTTTTTTTTTTTTTTTTTTTGTGTATTTGTTTTTGTTTAGTAAAAAAGGTGTGGTGTACACGTATTAAGGTAGGTGTGATTTCCTATTTTTGCTCTCCTTTCTCCATTTTGAAATGGAGAAAGAAGAGAGGGGGTAAGTCTATTAGCTTAAGATATAGTATATAATAAGAGGGATTAGTAATCATAATAAGAGGGGGAGGGTTGGAAAGGTGTTTTCCTTAATTGGGGAGAAAAGAAGAGGTGAATTCGTCCAACGATCGAATTTTGTTTGAAGTCTCCAACGATTTTATTTCGGTTAGTGGGTTGCGCCGTAAAGTGGGGGTATGGTCATGCACAGTTTCAACCCATGTTTTTAATACCAGGAAATAATACAATAATCACGTTGGGCCTATTATCCTCTCGATGAATCAAGTGAGACATGCTTTAAGATTAGAATTGCTCGCTTGATCTCACCCCATTAAAAAAAAAATTAAAACAAAAAAGAAAAGGAAACTTTTATCATAGAAAAATGGGATGGAGGTATATAAAAATGTAAGGGTGACCAAGTCTGTAAGGAGGTAATTAAGTCTTGATTTATTGCACAGAAATTCTCTTAATGAATGAACTTAGTTAATGATATTAAGACTTTTTTCTTTTTTTTTCCTTTTTTTTCCTTTCTTTTTTTTTTTTTTTTTTGAAGAAGAAGAAAGTGGAATGCGGCCACCCTGTTTCATTAATCAGAAATTAATTAAACATACAAACTACAGACAAGAAATAAAACATGAAGCAACATGATCCATACAGACAATAGATCACTCCAACAACCCTGGAGGGTGGACCGACCAATCGATAGTCATCACACACTATCAAAGAGTACCAACATACTCCTCTAACTTTGTAGTGGACCCCATCTTGGGCCCAAACATAAAACTCGGCCCAGCAAAATTGTATGTACGTCAATTTAGCTTCGTACACTGCCTCCACGGCACGGGCACACCCACCTGAAGTTAGTCAGGCGGGATTTTAACAACCGCCGAACCCTGCCATCTCATCGATGGGGGGACCCCTTCTTCGGGCCTAAACCCCGCAGCCGTGCTGCAACAAATTCCTCCCATCAGGCGGGTATTGACAATCGTCGAACCCAGCCTTCTCCTCCTCTCCTCCCACAGTCATGCAAACATCACTCACCCCAACCAAAACCGCAGTCAAGGAAAGAGTCGTGAAAAAGACTCTCTCACGCTCTAGCTCTCTCCAGTGATATCTCACAAATATAGGCAAGCACCAAGATAAAGTAGTGAGGAGCAACATCTTCGCTCACTCACTCACTCACTCTCTCTCTCAAGCAAAGAACCCAAAACAAATCCCAACAAACTAAAGCCTCACCTTCTCCTTCGCCACAACGGGCAGAGTCGTTGGTTGTCAGATTCAATGATGAGGACGTAGTGGCGGTGCTGCCTCGAAGACTGTGATCGTCGGGTGAAGTAGCCCAAATGCTGCCACCTCCCATCGCAATTTCTCCCCACCAAAACTGAGCATAAGCTCCAGCCGCAAACTCTAGATCACCCATCATCACACCCCTAACTTCTTCGCACACTCAACCAACACCTCGAAATCCAAATCAAAGTTGCAGATCACCATGATTGGGAACGAGGGCGTGGACATGGAGGCAGTAGCGACGACACTGTTTTCGGTGCCAAATAGGGGTAGGGACGACGACGGGGTAGCAGCGGCGACGGGGGTGGCACCGATGAACACCCGACGCCAAAAAGGAGGCGGACAATAGGGAGCACCACGATGAGGGGGGTGGGGCGGCGGCGGTTAAAACCCTAGCCGCCGCCCCAACTCAGATCTAGGCAATTGGGGGGGCAGCGCTCTGAGCCGTCGTCGCACCAACGGTGGAGAGGTGGCAGCCAAAGCGGAGGTGACTCTGCGAACTACGCGAGCTCCACCTTAGGAGCTCGCCAGTGCTTTCATCGGTGCTACCACAGCGATGCTAGTCCTCGTCTGGGACATGGCGATAAGGACCTCGACGATCCACCATCGAGTCGCGGTCTGAAGAGCGACGGGAAGAAGAGGGGGTGGAGGGACAGGGGAAGGAGCGAGAGGTGGGAGGGACGGCGGGAGAGGAGCAATAGGGCGGCAATTGTAATACCCCGATTTTTCCTAATATATAAAGATTATTTATTTTGTTGCACGTGGTATGCACGTGTAATATTTTGGCTATTATTTTCAACATGATGAATAAGCATATTGTTTTCTATAAGGATTTTCCCTAAAGCCCAAATGATAATTTACTTATCTTTCTTTTAAAAATATTTATTTCTGGCCCAATTAATTTTAGCCCATGAATTTAAATCCTTTATTATTTTTTTACAACTTGCAACTTGTAGCATCCTTTCTTTTAATCACCGGGTATTTGATGTACAAATTTGTAGAGTGGTTTGTGTGTACACGTGCACTCAATGTACACGTGCACAAGGCACAAAGCTTGGCCGGTTGGAGTAAGTAATGGGATAGGATCATGGGCGGTTACTTTGGAGGTGTGGGTAGTTTTGCAACTTCCTAGTGAATTCTAGCCCTTGATCTTCCAACTCCTTAATGCATCCTAACCCTCCATCTCACTCTAATTTGTGTATAAATACCCCCTCCCATTCTCTATTTCTTTTACACTAAAATTATTATTGTAAAAGAAGTATTTGTGAAAGTTGTGTGTGTGCTTTTCTGTGGGAGACCGAGTAGCATTCTGAAGGTGCCGGTGTGGAACAAGGAGCAAGGAGCAAGAAGTGCTGCACTGCATTGAGGAACTTTGCTGGATTCGATTAGTTCTTCAAATAAGGTGGGTGTTTCTCAGGACTTCTAATGTAGGAATTATACCATGATTATTATAATTGCTACCATGTTACAGAAAGTAATTCAATGTATTAGAAATGCCTGAGCATGCTGTTGATAATAAGAACGAATGAGTCGGTACAGTCGACTGTCGCATGAATCAGTCGACTGGTACGAGACAATTATTTTTGTGATGTGGTGATAAACATGTATGCAAATAGACATAACGGTGTGATTACTAAGTTTGTTTCTCCCTATGACACATATGATGGAGGGAAGATAAATGGATGAAAAGAACTAGCGATGATTAACAAAATTAAGAATTGTCGGAGCAGTCGACTGACACTGTGTTCAGCCGACTGGTGCGTCGATTTAATTGTGATTATTTGGAAATCCCATGTAATGTGATATTCCATCATGTTGATCTAGCGTAATGATTTGAGAATTATATCTTCATCTTCGTAAGGAAGTTATGAATAGTGTCAATGCCTGTTTAAAATATTTCCTTAAAGAAAGGGCATATTAGTAACTTGAAATTCCATGCTACGATGTTTCTGAACAAGTAAGGAGTGTGATGTTTATGAAATATGAATGTGTGTATGATGTGATGAAAATGCATGTGAGAACGGTGGAAAAGATAATTACTGTTTTGAATTATGGAACTGATCAGTCGACTTAGTGCGTGTAGCCAGTCGACTGAGCTGAACTTAGAATTGTACTATTAAAAATCCCAGAACAGACGACTGGTGGATGAACAGTCGACTGTCACGTAGATGATACTGTGAACATGAAAAGTTACGGGACAGCCGACTGGTCGTGTACAGCAGTCGACTCTCCCGAGTATTTATGATGAACCTGTATTTGACTGTATGAGTCGACTGATATTCTTCCAAGTCGACTGTACAGAGTGGACTTTGATATGCATGAGATTTTGTTTTATTTATTGCTGTTGGAAGTTGTGAACTTTATGATTGAAGTCAATGAATTTTTATGACTGTATGGATTTATGTGAAAAGAATCATAGATACGAATTGAGAATTAAATGAACATGAAAGGCTAAGATCATGATAAGAAAGTCTGTGATACTCTAAGATGAATTATGAGCTGAGAGTGCTCAATTGAAAATTGTGAACTTGAAATTGAAATGAAAGAGTAGCTAAGTCTCCCCCGACAGTGAAATGAAATGATATTGAAAAGAAGACCAAGGTTGGTCATGTGTAAATGAAATGATAAGTCCGGTTTGGTGGAGAGGCTAACTCTAGAGCTTTGATTTTGATTCATGATTCTAATAATTTTAGCACATAGTGAGGAGGTGATGAAAGTGAGAGAAAAACATGAGTATGAGAACTAGAGTTTACGGTGCGGGTGTGTGAGCCGCATAATGCATGCTTGATGAGTCAAGACATGGCGCGGGCACAACTCAGAATGATCGGACTCTAGTCACACTTGTGGGATGTTTGGTGACTGCAAGAGGATCGTGTTCAGGGAGGAGGCTTGAATTGCCACAGAATGCATGCTTGATGAGTCAAGACATGGCGTGGGGTTCCCCTCCAGGGTCCAGTGCATGAGCTTGTACTCATAGACCATTTAAGATACTCACCGTAATTACAGAAGTAGAGTAAATCATGGCGAGGGATTGAACCCTATAAAAATGAAGAACGATTAAAAGGCTTGCCCTCGGACCTATGTAGTATGGGATGCATAGAATCCGAACAAGTGCGCATTAGTGTCATGTAAATTAAATAATTGCATTAAGGATCAAGTGCACAATCACGACACGACATCATTAAAAGTTCCCTTTTGATTTATATTCTTATTATGAACAAGTTTGTGATTTGTTAAGAAATGAGATTCGTTATACTGTTTCTGGCATAGAGAGGATGGCCATGTATAACTATCGTCGGTTGAATAAACTGACGTACCCACAGTTTTGTATGCAGGATGAATTACATGTAAAGAGGAATGGATGCATAAAGATTTTATCATGTTGTTGTACATTCATGTAAATGTTGTATATTTTGCTTCCGCTGTGCAAATGTAAATGTAATATGATGTAAACTCTGATGTAAAAAGAAAAGTTTGAATTTCCTTGTAAAATTGTACTCAAAGAAAGTGAAAAGATCCTGTAGAACATCTCGAATTCAGTGATTTGGGATTCGGGGCGTTAAAGCAATGACGAACCCTAGCCGCCGCCCCTACAAACTCAGATCTAGGATTTTCTTGTTGTGGTTTTTTTTGGGGGGAAGAGTTTCTCTCTCTATAACTTATAAAGAGAGAAACTCCACAGTTGGTTTATTAAGTGTTCGATAGCCGGTAAAATTATAAAGTTATAGCAAGGGTTGAGCACTTGAGTGTTTTACATGTATCTATATAATAAATTACAAAGAAAGCTATCAAGTGGCTCACAATCAATCCCCTCCCCCCCCCCCCCCCCCCCCCCCCAAATTAAAGGTCCATATCAAACCTCACAAAACAAATTTTCCCTCCAAAATTTTAAACCCAAAACCAAATTTTTCCCCCTAAAAAACTCATTACTTTATTACTATCTCTCATCTCTTTACTTTTATCTATATAATAAATTACAAAGAAAGCTATCAAGTGGCTCACAATCAATCCCCCCCAAATCAAAGGTCCATATCAAACCTCACAAAACACATTTTCCCTCCAAAATTTCAAACCCAAAACCAATTTTTTTCCCCTAAAAAACTCATTACTTTGTTACTATCTCTCATCTCTTTACTTTTTTCATATTTATCTCTTTCTCTCTCTCTATCTCTCTCTCCCATTCTTTCTTTATTTACTTAGAAATTTTGATTTTAAGAATTCGGTTTTATAAATTTCTGAATTTTTAATAGCAAATATCTCTTCAACAATTAAATTTCATTATTTTCCACACTTAAAGTTCTAAGAAGTTAGATTTTATACCCCCATTCATAATTATTTTTCAATATAGACTTTTATTTATAACTAATTGTTGTCATACTATTCAAACTTGAGCAACATAATTATTGTTTTACTGTTTACATGGCTTTTCGTATTTTGTATCGTTCCGAAGACGTGCCGTAGGCACGTGCCCACGGGCAAATCTAGTATTATAACATGCCATGTAGATTGAGCATGGCATTTGTATACCCAGACTCCTAATTTGAGGTATGGGTCGCCGATGTTCTAACAACATTAATAATATTGTTTAAAAAAGGGAAAAGTAATTTGTATAAAGGATCCAACATGTAATACCATCTCCAACGGCCTCACCATTTCCCCCAAATTATCCAAAATAGCGTTAATCTCCCAAAAAAAGTTCTCCAATGGCCTCGCCAAATCGATCGCAATCCTGGCGATTGGATTTCTGCTCGGGATCCGCTCGCCAAATCTGGCGATTTGATTTTTGCTCGCCAAAGTCCTTCCTCTCTTGCTGCCGGAGATCAAGGGAATTTCCAACGGTAAGATTTCTTCCCACTCATTTAAATCGACAATGTTTTTTCTTCAATCTCTTAAATTTGTTCTTGGTAGATTGCTGCTCCTTCTACTTGTTGATCGGGTTCTTCTTATTGTTCATCGGGTTCTTCTTCTTCATCAGGTAAAAATTCTTCTTCATCAGCCTAGATTGAAATTTGACATGTTTTGGGAATGAAGTATACATGCCATACAAATTGTGTAGTTTCACAATGCTATAGGTCATTAATCTGTGGCTTCATCTATTAATTCCAATTCAGTGTATGAAAATGTACGGTAGTGTTTTTCGGGAAGCTAGCATTCACTTAAAAGAGAATTTGTTTCTATTATAATTGAAAATTTCACATCGTCAATTAGTTCCTTCCTTGAAGACTAGATCCAAAAGCAAAATTTGACAAATGGAGGAAAATGATTAATGTTTCAGCTTTTGCACACTGTAACCAAATGAGCCTACATTGAAATTTGACATGTTTCAGGAATCAAGTATACATGCCATACAAATTGTGTAGTTTCACAATGCTATAGGTCATTAATCTGTGGCTTCATGTATTAATTCCAATTCAGTGTATGAAAATGTGTATGAAAATGTAAAGTAGTGTTTTTCAGGAAGCTGGCATTTTAAAAATGATTATAAAAAAAGAAATTGCTTGATCTTTGAACATTTATTGTATTTTTGAAGCTTCACTTTTGTTACTCCATATGGAACGTGTCAATCACCATACAAATCATCAGCATATTTTGAAGTTTAGTCTGGTTTATGTTATATTTTATTTATAGGATTTGTCACCTACATAATAATTGAAGCTTATATATGATATGTCCCTGAATTTTGGTTTCTGTTACATAATAATAGTTTTTTGTGAATATATGCTTTCTATAGATATATGCTTTCTCTAGAGTATGTAGTTATGCTTGTTGGTAATTTAATCATGCTTTCTATAGGGTAGTATTTATTTTGAATTAGCATGCTTTATTGGCTGGTATCACTATGTCCTCAGTGTTTGATATGCATCAGTTTGTATGATCATTGATTTTCTTTTGCTATGCATCAGTTTGATATGCATCAGTTTAATATGTCCTCAGTGTTTGATATGCATCAATGTTTGATATGCAAAAGACCTTCATGTGTCTGTTATGAATTTCTAAACTTCTAAATTTTGTATAGTCAAAATTTGGTTTCCTGCTATGTGTCTGTTATTGAATTTCTAAACTTCAATAGTTAAAATTTTGTATACTTCTAAATTTCTAAACTTTTGTATACTTACAATTTGGTTTCCTGCTATGAACATGACCTTCATGTGTTTGTTTACTTATCAATTTTGTACTTCTAAATTTTGTATACTTACTTCTGATAACCTGACATCTATAATAATACATTTTATACTTACCTAATCGCACAGTAATATTGTGCAATATTTAGATGGATTCACATAATAAAACATTTTACACTGCTTTGCTACGCGAATGATCAAACTTCGAGAATGAATTGTTAAGTCCAGAATTTGTTAAGTCTACTCAATTCACAGATCAACCTACCGTGACACCACTAGAAAATCGAGCAACAATTAATTCATCTACTAAGAAAACACAAAGACGGGGTAACTTCACAACCGAAGAAGATCTTCTCATTGTACATGCATGGCTTAGTATTGGTTTAGATCCGATACAAGGAAACCAAGAATCAATGGGTAAATATTAGGATAGAATACATGAATATTTTCATGCAAACAAAAAGTTTTAAGTCTGAGCGCAATGCAAACTCTCTCACGAATCGATGGTCAGAAATTCAAAAAGAAGTTAACTTATACTGTGGGTACTATGCTCAGATAGAATCAAGAAACCAAAGTGGGATCACAAATGATGGCAAGGTATTAATATCATTGAAGTTTGTGAATTACTTTTTTTTCTCTAAAAATAATTATTAATTTTAACTAATTTTAAATTTTTTAAACAAAGCTAATGTATGAAGATTTGCAAGGAAAGCCATTTGGATTTTTGCATTGTTGGCATGAACTGAAGCATAATCCCAAATGGACAATGGAAATTTCAAAGAAAAAGTCTAAAACTTGTAAAAGGATAAGTTCTGCAAAATCGTCTACTTCACTACCGGATCAAGTTAATTTAGAGACAGAATATATTGCAATTGATATGGAAAGGCCTATTGGTAGAAAGGCTTCCAAGGAGCAAAAAAAGAGAAAGCATAAGGAATACAATGAAGAGAAAACACCTGTAGTAATGTTCCTGCAAGAATATATGGAGGAAAATAAAAAAAATTAAAAGAACAATATGAGAAAGCATTCGGTCAGTGGCAAGAGCTAATCGAAATTGAGAAGGAAAAACTACGTCTACAAATGTTAGCAGACGAGGAGAAAATAATGGCTATTGACACCACTCGAATGGACCCACTGCGAGCAAAATATTACAAAGCCCGTAAGATGGAAATTCTTGGAAAAATACTAAGCAATAATTAGTATTTGTTTGTGTATTTATTACTTCGAATAGCCATCGTTTATTAATGTACTTTTTTTACCTATGCATCTGTAAGCCTTCAGCTAAACATGTTATTAATAAAAGTTGTATTTTGCCTTTATGAATCCAATTTTCACATAAACTTGCAATATAAATATTCTAACTCAATTCATACTTTCACTCTTCTCAGCTCAATTAAGCACTGAACCACATTTGCTCACTGATGGCACACTTTAGTAATGTATTTGATATGATTTTTGAGATCAATGACCTTGATGTCTATTCTGATGATGAAATGATACCTTTAGCATTAATGGCTATAGAAGAAGAAGATGAACTAATTACAAGAAGACGAAGAGCACATCATTGTGGTTCTACTCCAGGCCACGCTATTATTCAACGTGATAGAGGTCAAGGACATGAAAGACTTTTCAATGACTATTTTTCTGAAAGGCCTGTATATCCTCCTCATTTCTTTCGAAGGAGATTCCGAATGAGACGTCCTCTTTTTTTCTAAGAATTCAGTCTGCTATAGAAGCTTATATCGATACTTTATTCAAAGAAGGGATGCATGTGGAGTTCTTGAATTGTCTTCACTTCAAAAGATGACAGCCGCATTAAGGATGCCTGCTTATGGGGTATCGGCAGGTTTAGTTGATGATCACATACGTATTGGAGAAAGCATTGCAATCGAGAGTCTTAGTCATTTTGTCAAGACAATTGTTAGAGTATTTGGCGATGAATACTTAAGATCACCAAACAATAATGACATTACCCGACTACTGGCAATGAACGAAGATTGTGGTTTTCTAGGTATGTTGGGAAGTATTGATTGTATGCACTGGAAGTGGAAGAATTGTTCAGCTGGATGGCAAGGAATGTATACTGGCCACATTCATAAACCTACAATTATTTTAGAAGCTGTGGCTTCACATGATCATTGGATATGGCATGCATTCTTTGGGTTACCAGGAGCTCTTAATGACATCATTGTGCTACATCGGTCTTCTATCTTTCATGATCTTGCTAATGGAAGAGCGCCCAAGATTAACTATTCTATCAATGGTAATAACTATATGATGGGATATTATCTTGCTGATGGTATATATCCAGAGTGGTAAATATTTGTAAAAACTATTCTATTTCCACAAGGTAATAAGAATAAATATTTTAGTGAAGCTCAAGAATCGGCAAGGAAGGATGTAGAGCGAGCATTTGGTGTTCTTCAAGCACGTTTTGCACTTGTTCGTGGACCAGCACGTTTTTGGGATCAAGAGACGCTTCATGATATTATGATAGCATGTATAATAATGCATAACATGATAGTCGAAGATGAGAGAGAAAATAATAATAAGGATTTTAACTATGATGCAGTTGAGGAAAGTCTATCCATAGAAGTGTCACATGATTATACGCCTGAACTACTTACATTTATTCAAACTCATCATCGCATCAGAGATAGACGGATGCATTCCCAACCCCAGTTGGATGTTGTAGAACACTTGTGGCAGCGACACAGACAATAAACACAAGTATTTTTATTTCTTCCCAAAATAAAATTAGTATATTGAGTTCATAGTGTTGCAATATCATGTAATTGTTTAGTGCTATTTGGAAACTAATTTTTGTTGATGTCTTCCATAAGATGTGAAGCATTTGGTAAGTTCGGTATGTCCACGACTTACTTGTGCATTGAAGTTCCTTGTGCTTTCATGTTTAAGATACGGGATTGGAAGAACCATATCAGTCCTGAGATGGCTCAGTGTTTAGATTTACATATTAAAGCAAAAGACATACTGAGAACTGGCAACCTCATATTAATTTTAGCGGTCTCATCACCAAAACTAATCTGACGCTTTGTTACTAAAAAAATTTCCACTTTTTTCCCCCCTCTTGCAGCCTGTTCGTGATCACTTCAAAAACAATAGTGCAGCTAAAGACATACTCAGAACTGTCAAGTTACTACTATATTAGGTCTCTTTAGATAAGTCTATTTAAATGCAAATATTGATTTGATGAATTTTGCAGGCATATAGAGTAACTAGGTGATCAGTTTCAACGGTAGCTTGCGGCATCTATAACTATTAAACTGTATACCCGAAAATGAGTTTCCCTGTATGCCTAGAAATTTAGTTTGAATGTAGAAGCTTTGAAAATGATTTAAGTACCGTTCCTTTGGAGAACCTGTATTTCGGAATCTATGTTGAATGAGAACTAGTTGTCACTGAAATACGATAAGTACTTTGTTGGGGGAATACTCATGAAGTTTACTTGTAGCCTAAAACTGGTACGAAAGATGCAATATCCAGTTATTGTCTCTGCTTTCTTCCTGATACATGGAATACTTCAGATTTTAGATGATTATAACATGTCTTGTTTCATCAGTTAACATGAAGTTTTTTCAGAAGTTGTCTAGCAAAAATATCAAGAGGGAGAAAACTTAAAATTACTTAAAACTGTTATCTTTAGTTGACATCTTTCATTAAATTTACTATTTGTAGTTCACTGTTCATTATTTTGTGTTTTTCCAACTTTGCCTGAGGTTGCTAGTTTGGGAAGATTTTAGGTCCACGTGGGCTCATGCCAAATCCTAGAGCTGGTACAGTCATTACTGATATACCTCAGGTAATTGTTAAGCATTATACTCGTAAGAAATTCAGTCCATTTCAGTAAGTTCCATTGTTTCTTGTTTCCACTGGTGCATTAGTAATGGTTTCCTTAGGTTTTTCGTATTTGATCACTTTGTCACTCCTTTGTAACTGCCTGGTTGTTGCTCCTGTGCTTTCTAAGATTATTTTTCATGATATTTTGTTATGGACAGGGAGGGCCAGTGCATGAGAAAATGAGGTTTGCTGCCATAAGAAGATTGTGTCGTTATGCAAGTTGGGGGTTGTCTATTCTTTAGCTTTTACTGTGCTTTTCAGGTTTACTTTGTTGTATGTTATGAACCTATTTCTCTTGTTCATTTACGCTGTTATGTATAGATATTGAGACTTCATGTGCTTTGATGTTTAATTTTCTTATGGCTATTTTGTTTTATGTACTTCCCCGCTGGCTTGTTTCTTTCGTTGGATTGCTGACTTTGTATGGTGCAGTTTCTGGTGCTGATTGATCGACGTCGAGCTGTACAACATGATCAGGTATTGGTGAGAGTTTCAGCTTGTTTTTGTGTGGGTGATGTGTGTTGGCATTTGCCTTTTTCCGTTCTTATTTTGCTTGAGTCTTCTTTGTTTCCCTTTTAGTATTATATTCTCTGCTTTTGTGGCTGCTTGTTCTTGTTCTAATATTAGTTATTGTCCTCTTGTAGCATAAAACTTGTACGAAATATGCAATCTCCAGTTATTGTCTCTGCTTTCTTCCTGATACATGGTATACTGATCTCGATACCTATTTGTTCATACATAAAAAACAGACAAAAAAAAATCCTTAAATAATGAGAGGGACCCATTTGGAAAAATAAGATTTAACTTTATCCAAGGATTAATACCCGACACCAGAACTCACTCATCCATACAAATTGCAATAACCCAAATCATCGAATCATTTTTCAGACGCAAAACAAAAAATAAATATTTCAAAAACAAGCAAGAAACTGAAAAGTAATCAAAGGATCACCTTTTGGGTGGTGACTAGAAGCCATGGCAGAAACAGCAGCTGCTGCTGCTTCTTCTTCTTGGGTGGGTCCGAAAATGATGGAGAAAACGGAGGAGAAGAATTATTGGAGCCGGGCTGCCCGCGACTCTCCTTCTGTGATCGAAGTAGCAGTCGCCACTTAGTAAGGGAAAAGCTTCATGACAAAGAATCGAATTCGATCTTCTTCTTCTTGGTTTTGATTGATTATGAAAGATGTTGTTTTTGTTTTTTGTTTTGTTAAGGAATTGGGAGAGATTGTGGATTTATAACGGTCGACTTTTTTTTAAAAATCTTAACGGGATGGAAAGGTAAGAAAAAGAGACATTGCCAATGTGAGGGAGAGTGGGGTCCCAATTAGGTCAGCTATCTCAGTCGTCGGTTGCAAGGGCCGCGATTCTCAAAGGTACTCCCTTCACGTGCTCGAAGTCTGCGAGTTTGGATATATCTCTAATCTTTAATCTCTAAAATTATAATGGGAGAAGATATGTTGTCATCCGTAAACCTAACAACTTATGTATTGCACATGCATAATTAATATAAAAGAAATTTCAGGTTCGAGGTCAGACTACGTCGAAATTTTTACTTTAATATAATATATAGAGAGAGTCCCTTTCTTTCTGTTGTACACTAGGCCGTTGCGTGCACTTATCTGCACTTGGCCTTCCCACATTCGTATTGACGATCCGAACCGTTTACATTGATCTACACATCTAAATTAGTCTAAATATGTAAAATCAAATTATTTGAAATTCTTTTACACATCCATCATGTGAGTATAAAAAACAACAATTTTCAGCCATACAATTTTGTAACACTTCAATGAATGGGCAAATGAATTTCAATTGATTTGATTTTCCATAATTAAACTAATTTAGATGTGGAGATCATTGTGAACAGTTAAGATCGTCAATACGAATACGGGAAGGCCGAGTGCACACGAGTGCACACGGAGGCCTAGTGCACAACGGAAGGGGACTCTATAAATATATCTCTATTATAAAAGCCACAATAAAATAAAAAAAATCTGTCAGGATAAGATCTGGACCGTCGATCTATTATATTGATCTACACGATTAAAGGCTCAGATTAAATAATTTAATAAGAACGTGTAGTACACGTGCAATCCCACTATCTTCTTCTCATCTTCTCGTCGTTCTATCTTCGATCGGCTCTCTGCCTTCGAAATCCCCCTAAAAAATCCCCCCCCAATCCAGCCTCGACGCCTTCGAATCCCCTCGACACCTATCTCTCCAACTCCCCCAACCTTCTAAACCCTAACCCTAGCTCTCTATCCTTTGAAATCCCCTGGACAACTCTCTTTCCAATTCCCCCGACCTTCGAAACCGTTACCCTAGCCCTTCATCTCCTTCCTCCCGAGTTCCACCTTCCGATGCCCGACGCTCCTCTATCTTGCCACCTCCGACGCCCACAAATACTGCCAACGCCCGACTCCCCTCTCCCCCGACGCGCCTGACGCCTCTTTCTCACGACTCTGATTTGGCATAATCAAATAGCAGGTTATTTATGGTTCTTCTTTCATGCTGTTGATTTTAATTAATTTTGGGATGATTTAATTAATGTATGTGGAAATTTAATTAATTTTGGGCTGTTAACAGAAACATGATACTGATTTTGATGAAATTAATGTATGTTTTCTTAAAATTTCAGTATGAAATTAATGAATAAATCCCTTTCTTAATTGACAGGGAGGGGGCAAGATTGAAGCAAGGGCTTGTGTCATTATAATTTCAAGGTTTTTTTTTTAAAGATTTGTTTACTATTGTTGTTTATCCTATTTATTTACTTATGTTATCTTTTTACTGCAAATAACATTGGAAGTCTAGCAAAGAAGAGAAGACAACAGCATAAGCTGTATTTAGATTGAGTTATATAGACTACTTGATTAGTACGTACATAGTCCAACTATTTTCCGTTGTTAAAGCGACAATTTAATATACGACATCATTAATATTACTATATTTTTAAACGTCTTTATGCAAAATTTATACTAAATCTTGTGTACTGCATCACAAACTGGAGTGTGAAGGCCATTAGGAAGGGAACATAACTACTGACATAAGGCACAATAAGGTTGAACATAACTATCATGGGGTAATACAATCTTTTCCTTGAGATACATCTTTCATTTAGTATATTAAACATATTATATGTTCCATTTTCATATATTAAACAAATTATCGCAGGTGGATGATGATACCGTGAAGGACTTACTAGGTCAAGTTTTTAAAAATTATCGTTCATGGTGTCACTACTTGCATAGTTCGTTTAACCTCAAGTAAGCCAATCAAGTAACCAATTCTTATTTTACTTAATTCAGTAAAAGGGCGTAGTCGATTGTTTTTTTTTTATTTTAAAAAATTTAATTTTTTTTAAAAAATAATTTTAAAATAGTTTTAAATTTATAACTGTTAAGATATCTTGTATTGCCAACTTGACCACATGGTGGTTTGACTCATTAAAAACAAGCGTTGTTGTTCATCGACAGATTGGAGAAGACTCGAAAGAAAATACTGTATCTGGTTTATGAGGTAAGATGGGTTGTCTCAATTCAATTTTAAAACACTACTTATTACCAAGTCAACCATTTGTTGCTTGAATGATGTATGTGTGATCTGGACGTAATTGCTTGAACTTGCTTCTTTCTACACCGAATAGGTTGATGATTTTCTTAGGATACCGTCAGAATCTATGACTCTTTGAGTTCAGTTTTTAGACTTTTTTTTTCCTATGGACCTTGTGGTTGTTAGCAACTGTGAGCTCTGCATTGACTAATATGTATGCATCTTATGTTCACTCTTGTGATCCAAATTTCCTGCTAATTTTAGATTGTAAAAAATGTTGTTCAGTGCTCACATCCCAAATATCTGCATTTTGTCCCAATGCTTGTATGCTGTAGCACCTCGGATTTTAAAATACCGAAAATATTCGTTTTTATATTTTGTAGGGGGTGAGAATTATTTTTAAGTTATATCTTATTTTATTTTATTTTTTTAAAATATTGATATTGGTATGGATATTTGTGGTAGATTGGTATTATTGATATATTGGGGCCATGAGTTGAGAATTTATGTGAATAAATATTGTTTATTTTATTTTATAATTTTGGGGGATTATTATAAGATAATTTTAATGTATTTTATATTGTTCGTATTATTATAGAAAAGAGTTGGGGTTTATTTGTAATATTTTGGATTTGGAGGGCTTATATGTAAATATACCTTATTATTATTATATATATTATATTTTTAAGGGTAATGCTACACCTACTACTAAATCTACTACCTTTTTCTTTACTACCTTAGGTGGCACACTATTATTGGATGTTTGTTCCACCTACTCTATAATAACCTCCACTAATAGTGTGCCACCTAAGGTAGTAAAAGAAAAAGTAGTAGATTTGGTAGTAGGTGTAGCATTACCCTATTTTTAAACCCCCCATTATATTTTTAAAACCACCCCCCCTTCCAATTTCCTTCTTTCTTTCTTTCTTTTCCTTTCCTGTTTCTTCCTCCCGACCAAAATCGAAACCCACTTTCCGTGATTTTCAAATTAATTTGAGGGGTAATCTAAGTGATGGGTGCTCTTCTATAACGCCCCGCACTCAACTCGTACGCACACAATTAACTAAATTCTAGCCACGCCCACCACAGGCTACCTCAAAAGGGTGTCCGGACAGTTGGGTGCCCCTTTATTATGGGCTTCCTAATATATTCTCATAATTCCTCAACTATCCCACTGATATGGGATTAAATCCACTGGTCATACCCGGTCAAGCACACACCACACCATCCTTCTTTCATTCATTCATTTAATCCATATCTATAAGCCCATAGGAAATCACCTAGGCCCATCATGTCATCACATCCCATAGGATCTTCCATAGTCCACACATTTAATATCTTTCCATTTTCTTTCCTTTTCCTTCTTCCATCTTCCACGTCATCCCCTTCTTATCTTTTTCTTTCTTTTCTACTACTATATATATATATATATATACTATACTATATAATATATATATACACTCTCTAGAAATACGGGGTCTCACATCTTCCTCGTGGCGGCGTCAGTTTTTCAAGAAGACTTCAAGGAGGTATAAGAAATTGAAGGTTAGTTCATATAATTGTATGCTTTTCATTTCCCATATTAGAAATTGATGTAGTGATGTGGATAGAGTGCATAGAACATGCTAGGAGTTAAAGATTTGAATTATCATGAGAGAAATGTGAAGTTCTAATTTTGGCATAAACTCGGATTTTAGGATTTATGAAATCGGGTAGGAAACTCAATTCTAATAATTGTAGAAAATGCATTTGAGGGTGCAGAATATTATGAAAGTATTTATATAAATTTAGGATGATTTTTGTAGGCTTAATTCTCAATCAAATCGAATGAGAAAGAGTGTGTATATTATGCATGCCGGGTGTTCGGTGAAATGCCCGAGTGAGATTTAGGAGAGAATTTGTTAGATTCGGAGGTGTCATTGAGTTTTATTACTATTATTTAACCCTAATTTGAGAAATTAGGAGAATTGGATGAAAGCAAGTAGATATTTGGGGATTTCCCTTAAAGGGTTCATCCGATCGATGAGTAGGTTTTTGTATTGGGACCTGAATTCGAAATCTATCGATGTAGCTCACCTACATATGTCATTTGTGATGCGTGGGTGAAAACGGATTCGAATTTGGAGGTTCGTAGGTCACATTTTGAGTTTTAAGCTAAGCGGTCCTAAAATTTCCTATTTAGGTGGAAAAGGTTGAACTTCGACTAGCTACCGGGTTGACGTGGGACATTGTTTGCTCGATCCGTCGAGTGAGTATGTTGCATTTATATATATTTTATGTTGTGGCCTAATTTCGTGGCTTTTTTATGTATTTCGTAGAAGTTATGCTAAAAACTGATTTTGAAAGAAAATACGAATTTTTAAGGGCCCGAAAATGAGTTCTTGTGATATTTGAGGAAATTAACCATTTTAAGTATGTAAAACCTATATTATGGGTTAATGTGACGTGTTGAAGTAAAAAAATTAAATAAATTAAACAGTTTATGCATATAGTTACCCCGTGCATGTTTTGTGCATGTTTTTTGGGTGAATAAGCCGATATAGGTGACTTGGTATATGTGGAGCCTTGTGTATGGGCTAACATGGTATGGATGGATGTTATAAGATGTAATTAGCCGAAATTAGTGATTGTGGTCATGTTTTGGAAACCCGTATATATATAGTGCATGTTTTGTGCATATTTTGGGGCCTAGAGGCCCTTATAGGTGATTTTACTTACATAGAGCCTTGTGTATAAGCTAGCATGCAATGATTGGTTGTTATGGAGTTCAATTAGAAGAAATAAGTGATTGTGGCCCTATCTCTTGGAAACCCGCAAATGTGATGTATGTTTGTGACACATATATAGATGATAATGACTTGTGATGTGATAAAGTATGTGTTTACATTCTAATTATGTTCGAAATGAATTACTGGGCAATAATATGATGTTATAATGTGACGAAGTATACATTTTGATACTCTTACGATATGGAATAACAGAACGTAGTTCTTTTATTAATGTTATAACTTGGCGTATGCCTACATATGATACAATGGGGTAATGAATAACATGGTATTTTTAATGTGGGATATGGTAAATTAAATATTTTCAAACTATCGGCTTTGTAGTGTGATATATTATGGCTCAAACTATGTTTGGGATGTGGAGTATTAATTGATGAGAATGAAAGTGAAATTAATGGTCACTTGAATTATAAGTGAACATGAAAGTAAGCTTAATTATTAATTAGATTGAGTAACAACTAAAGTGATCTAACGGGATGAGAATGAGTTATAAAACATGTTTTTGATGCAATAAGAATGAGCATTCACATAAGTGATACGGTGATGATGTGATGAAATGCAAGTTAATTATAATGTGTTAGGAGACATTATGTTTGTGTTATATGACATGAATGAATATGGTATTATGGGAATGAATGCATATGTTTCTGATGTGATACATGATTTAATACAATAAAATAAATACCTGTATTATGGAAGTGGTTATGAAAATGGTTATTAAAGAAAGTATGTTCTGTTATGAGTTGTGTACCATGGAGGTGTGTCGGGGAACTACTCGCCCTCTAATTCCGTGGGAATGGTTGGAACTACCTGCCTTGGCACAACTTCCAGGATGAATGGGTGTGTTGATGATATAATATAAGTAAATGAAGCGCATGGCCAAATAGAAATGAAGAAAATACGTAGTAGCATCCTATGGTTATATACATATAAATAATGAAATGTTGATATGACAATAATTGTAGAGGGATAAATATTTGTGTTAGGGTATTTAAATCGAAAAGTAATGGATTGTATGTGACTTAGTATTGTGTAAATGTAAAATAAGGATATATATGAGGTTAGTGTGAAGCATATAATGAAATGTGTGAGGTTATGGATAATTATATAGTTGGATGCAGATTTGAAGAGTATTTTGATATAACATCGTATTGGTGATGTTTTTATGTTCAGATTTCAGGTTGTATCTTCTTATCTTGATGTTTGTAAGTTTAATTTATTTTCTTTATACAATTTAATGATTTATTGGATTAATAATTATACTCACCAGTAATGGCTGACCCCTTAGTTTTTGGGTGGTTAGGGAGTCCCTGGACTACCCTAGATCCCCTACTGTTACAGGTCCTCAGCAGCGCAGAGGTGAGGCATATATTGGTAGAGTGGAGTTTTTATTTTAAATTTTTTTGTATAAATTAGTTAGGTGAATAGTGAAATTTGTGGTTCAAATTGTAATTTGAATGTATAAGTACCTGGATGTCGATGATGAGTATACTATGGGGTAGTATGGTATGTTCTTGACTCGTACCCGTCTCGTTGTGGTGTACCGGGCCCTGTGGTAGATTTTACAAAAGTTGTTCGAAGATTTTTACCTCGTTTTCAAAGAAATTTATGGTTTTTATTTGATATTTGATATTCTATTATGAGTTTGGCCCCCAGAGCATGATATTATATTGCCTGTGTGATTCTGCTCATTTTGGCCTGGGAAGCCCAAGATATTATTGCTTGTGATGTGAATTACGGAATTTAGAGCAGAATTCCGTAAGCTTTTGTGTTTCGGGGAAGAAATTTCAGGGGAGGCTTTACCAAAATTTTATTTGAAATATATCTATCTTAGTTTATGTTTAAAGTGATATAGAAATTGAAAGAATTGAATATAGAGGTTCGGTTTGCAAAAAAAAAAAAATGGGGTGTTACATATGCAGTGTTTGTTGACAGGCTTCGTTTTTTTTTGCTTTTATAATCCATCATAATATCATATCACCGAACACTCCAAGCCAGCATATCATAAGTGTGTTAAAATTTCTGAAGAAAAGTCAAAAGCTTTTACTTTCTCAACAAGGAAAAAAGAAGTCAAAAGTTACTTATCAAAAGCTTTTTCTTTGATATATTAAAATATACATATCTATCACAAACTACAGGATCACTAAAATGCAGGTTTTATTTTGAGCTTGCATTTCCTTGCTATAGTAACGAATGCCATTGTGATTAACACAGGATTTGACTTGAGATTGACAACTTGTATCTTTGTTGAAGCCTTTTGTTGAAGTCGTCTACTGGATAGACACTGGAAATAAAAAACTAATAGTCGATGGGGCAAACAATACTTAATAAATCTTTGAAGATGCTTTTGGTGTTTAGGATTTCTAGAGTTACATAAGTCGTGGATCACAGCATAATTTGACCTGATCATTTCCCCCCTTTTCCCTTAGATGACAAAAGCTATCAAGAAGATTCTGTATGCTACTGAAATAAAAGATTCTTCTGCTTCGGCTGATGAGGTTGATCAAGCTGAAGATCTCCCAAGTGAATCAGCAGAGAATGGTGACACAAGTTCTCCCTTCATTGTTGGATTATTTGTAACACTAATGCATTCAGCCAATTACCAAAAACTTGAGACAATTGACCTTTTTCAGAGCAACATAAACTCTTATCGGCATTCTGTATTTATGCTATATTGATTAGTTTTTCATGTTAGCAGTGTGAGAACCTTTGTAATTCTATCTTTCAATTATTCTTATGAAACTTCAATAGAATAATTCTATCTTTCAATCATTCTTATGAAACTTCAATAGAAGGTTTGTCTGCATTATCAATTTTTATTGCTGATTATCAAAAAACTGTTCCTATTGCTTCTATGATAAGGGCAGCAATTGGCCGATGCCCAACCTGAGTCCGATGGGCCTGACCCGCTTTGGAGCGGCTTGGGCTCTAGAATAATGTTATATATAATTGGGTTTGAGATTAGCTTTTGGTTTGAAATATTAAGCCTGACATGCACTTATACACTAAGTTTTTCCCCTAGATATATGTCTTATAATAATCCATTTGATGTTAAAAAAAAATCGGAACTAATGCTTAAGATGAATGCTCACTTTAATGATTTTTCCAATTTTTTTTTTATTCCAACTTTTAATCTTTAAAATTAAGTTATCAATAATTATATTTTTTTGTAGATTATCTATATCAATGGACAAATCCCACAATCAGTACTCCACTGTCAATTCCTTGCAAGAAAATCAATAATTGTGGACTATTATAGTTTTGGTTACGAAACATTATGGTTTGAAAGAATACAAAAATAGTAAAAGCACAGGAAAAATATCAAAAGTGGCACTTATGGATTATGAGGTAAATATTGTTAAAATATAGATACATATAAATAATTATTTTGTCTAAATTTTCATTTTGTGTAGGAAACTAGAATGCTGGCGATAATGTTTAATGAATATACATATGGCTGAAAATTGTATGGTTGAAAATTGTATGGCTGAAAGTTCATTTGCCCATGATTTACATCATCACAAAATTGTATGGCTGAAAATTCTAACAGCATGATGGATGGGTAAATGAACTTCAAATTACTTAATTTTTTATTTTTAGGCTATCTTAGGTATATAGAACAATATGAGCGGTTCGGATTTTTCATACGTGCTCTATTTCGTGAGTATTCACGGAGTGCTCACCAAAAGTAGTGTGCAACCGAAGGGGACTATATATATATATATATATATATATATATATATATATATATATATATATATATATCTACTACTATAATGGGAGAAGATCTTAGTGTATTTTGTCCTCAACCCAAATAATTACCAAACTGATCCACTTTCGAAATTATTTACCAAACTGGTCCACTTTCGAAAATGTTTACCGAACTGGTCCATATCAATTTTTTCTTTTTACCTTTTCATTATCCCTTCAATTTTTTTCACGTGCACAGCACGTTAATAGAATATAAAAAAAAATTGTTCGAACGTGCATTGCACGTGTATTTACTAGTATGGATAAAAGGGATATGAGCAACTTGCTTATTTAGTAAATGAGCAATTGATTATGTGGCATGCATGTGATACATTGGACAACTAACTCTATAAGAATTTTCCAATCACATGTATGCTACATCATCACTTGCTCATTTACTAAATGAGCAAGTTGCTCATTCCCCTTTTTCCCTATATATATATATATATATATATATAAAATTGTCTATTACTGATAAAGGATATCAAATACTAATTGCATTGAACTACAGATCTTTGTTTAGCAGTAATTAATGCAGGAGACGTAGATAAGGTAGACTCAAAACATGGTAATGAAGTAGAGAAGCGAAATCTTACAGTTGTAGGATTCAGGTAATATCAATTAATTAAGTGGTATAATAATTTACAAATTTGTTTTGTAATTCATATGCTTTGTCTTAATCTAAGGTCAAAAACAATTTTACTTACATTATGGGGAGAACTAGCTGTTAAGGAAGAAAAAGCTCTGAAAGAATTATCACCAAACATGCTAATTATTGCAATTATCTCTATAAAAAACTCAAACTTTGAAGGTAATTATATACAATAAAAATTAGTAATGTTATTTAGTATATATTTTATATATTTATTTATTATTGGTTTTTTAAAATAGGATTCTCTCTCACATCAACAAACAACACTACAATAGAGATGAATCCGAAAGAACTAGAAGCATAAAAAATGTGAGAATGGTATAATTTATTTTGTATATTTAATCCTTTAATTGTTGGCTTTTAAATAATTAAAAAGGATGAACAAGAAATTACAAGCAATTTTAAGCTTAAGAAAGTTAAAGTCGAAAGTAATGATTGATCTTATGAAAAATACGATGATATCAGTTTAGGATTTACTATTTTTTTTTAATAACTTTTTTTAATATCAGTTTTAAGTTCAAGAAAGTTAAAGTCGAAAATGATGATATATCTTATGAAAAATTCAATGATTATATCTTTATGTTTTAGATGAAACTATTATGCATATACATCTCTTACATCGTTCGAATTTTGATCTATTTTTGCTTTGTTTTTATTGGAATTATGCTAGAATTGATTAAACTTGGGTTCTTGATGCTTGCTTCAAATCTGATTCGATGAGTTTGTTGTCGCTGGAGTAATTTTGAAATTCATGGTTTGCTTTTTAAGATGATTGACTTCGTCGAATTTGTAGTTTGAAGAATCTGAGTGTGCTAAATGCAAGTATGTTTAGATAAAATTTTCACCATTTATGTGCACCAAGTCACGTGCACTTGGTGCACGGTAAATTCCAACTAGTATATATATATATATATATATATATATATATATATATATGTATATATATATATATATATATATATATATATATATATATATATATATATATATATATATATGTATGTATGTATAGTAATCTGCACTTGTGATGCACGTTCTAATTTTTTTAAATATATAGTAAATAATAAGATGCAATCTGGCATCAAATCTGAGACATCCATTTACTCATCAGATACTCTTTACAAATTACTCATAATGGCACAAACTTTTATTTTATATGAGTGACAATTTTGTAAATAATTATGTTGAAAATAAATTTGAACTTTGAGGGTATTGTGGTAACTAACATCTGTTGAGTAAATGAATGGTTAATATAACTCCCACTTAAAAATTAATGGTTGTGATTAGATGGTTGAATGTCTACAAATGACAACCCCAGGCCCCCAACTCTCTCATTATAATATTAAAGATATATATATATATATATATATATATATATATATATATATATATATATATATATATATATATATTAAGACGTGTATCGCACGTGTAAATTACTAGTTTTCATCTTTACTATTTTAACGGGAGAGTTTGTCATCAAATAATCTCTATTTGTAACCACACAAACACGTGCAATGCACATCTATAATTAATATAAAGGAGATCTTTGGTTCGATACCAGATATGATGAGACAACATCAGAATTTTTTTAATATATATATATATAAACGTGTAAATTACTAGTTATAATTAAAGAAAAGAGTATTCGTACACTGAGTTGCAAATTGCAGCCTAGCTATAGCCGTACTTTTAAAATGAATTTACTTATAATTTTTGCTCCAAATCTTGAAATCTTGGCTTTTCTTCATTCTTTCACAAAATGAGTTAACGACAATTAAAAAAAAGTTTCAGATGAGGCCCGTAGTTCCCAACTACAGCCTTATAATCGAAGTGCGGCCTCATCCGATGTGACAGAGTGTCTTATACAAAAAATTAGTTTGGCAACTAGTTTAGTTTGGAAATTAGTTTCAAATAGTTGTTAGCTTGAGGGAAAAAACTCCCTATCTATTAAGAGCATCCACAGTCGCGATTGTTTAGAAAATGCATAAATGCATATAGCATTTTGTATCTTTGCTGCAGTCGTCGAATGGTATTTTATACGAATTTAATATAAAAAAATTCAGACTGAACTTCACATTGCGTCCCACGATTTTAATGGATTTTTAATGACTTTTTTATTAATTAAAAATGTTATTTAAGTTTTTTAAAAAATAAAATAATAAAATAAGTGGGCCCTTCCTTGGACGCAACATCACATTGCGTCTAAGGAGAAGCCAGCTGGCATTTCATTCATTAAATTCCATTTTTAAAAAAAAAAACGTCGGACGCAGTGTGAAGTTGCGTCTAACGATTTAAAAAATATTTTTTTTTCGTGTGACGCAAAATGATGTTGCGTCCGACAAATTAAAAAAATATTTTTTTCCGTGTGAAGCAATGTGAAGTTGCGTCCTGTATAATATGCATTTCCCTCAAATCTCCTCTCATATATAGCAATCTACTGTCGCTATTTATGCATTTTATGCATAAATAGCAAACGACTGCAACTGGTCGTTTGCTATAAAATGCATAAATAGCACACGACTGTGGATGCTCTAAGAGATGTACAGTTGGAAAATGGAGCTTTCATAGAAGAGAAACAAATCATACACTATTATACAAATTTTCCTTGAATCAAGTAGGGAAGTTTTCGTTCTATATTTTCAATTCATGAACATCCAATCTAAAAACATTCTAAGTTTCCTGTTTTCTATTCTTTGAATGGATATTTCTAGAACATTCATAAATAGTTCAAACCTTATTTCGTAATATTTCCATGAGTTAGAGCATATGCAGTGGTGTATTGCTAAAAAATAGCTAAATGCATATTATACATATTGCAAAGCGAGTTTCCTGCAGTGGTAAAGTGCTATAATATAGCAAACAAACAAAAAAATTATGATCGGACGGATCCAGAACTTCTAGATCCGTCCCACGAATTTTAAATAATTTTTGTGCTTTTTTTAATAATTAAAACTAATTTTTTAGTGCAAAAAAAAAAATCGCAAGTGGGCCCCTTTCACAAACGGATCTTCATGATCTGTCCAAAGGGTTTTAGGAATTTTTGGGCAATTTTTTTCGGAAATTGATTAAAAATTGTGCGACGGACTTTCGAGTTTCGTCCGACTAAAAAAAAAAAAGTAATAGATCCGTCATATATAATATACATATTCTCATGTCCGCTCTCATATATAGCAATTTACTGTAGCGAAATTGTGAAAATATGCATAAATAGCAAACGACTACAGCAGTTCATTTGCTAAAATATGCACAAAATGGATAAATAGCAAACGACTGCATATGCTCTTATCCTCTCTTTTTCTAAAAAAAACTTGTCAAATCTGTGATTTATTTTTTATTTTATGTTTCCTTTTGAATTTCTTCGAAATCGATCAATTCTCTTACATGTTGGATCCCTTATACCCCCCCCCCCCCTCTTAATCGTCCTGGTTTCTTTTGCAAAAAAACCCTCCCGTCATTTAGATTTGTCTTATATTATAATTCGTTTGTTTGATTAGTTTTTTCGAACTTCTTTTAATTATTTTATTTGTAGATAATAATAGACAATAATTATACTATTGTTATTTTTTCAACGAGATCTTTAATATGAGGCTAATATTAGATATCTTCCTGATTTATTTTAAGTATAGAAATTAATAATATGAATAAATAATTATCCTAATATAGATAAATATTCATCGAAAATTACAAAACATAATATTGAACGAAGCATCAAAAATTAAAAAAACCTAATACTGAACGAAGAGAGAATACAAATAATTCTAATTATCGGGATGGTCGTTATTTTCTCCTGGAAAATAGGTCGAACTACTGAACTCCACAGAATAGAAAGTGAGATCTGAATCACGTAAGAGACCCTGAAAATATCCAGTTGTATTTATGGGTCCTTCCTGTTGGGAATTACGAGCCATTCTCGCCCGAATTTCCTTCTATCTACTTTGCAGCTATTCACGATCGTCCGGATCAGTTATGGATTCCAAATTGGCCAACATAATTTTGTTATCTTCACGTTCACGATGCATATTTTTAATTTTACATCACCTAGTGAAAATTACAAATGGGAATTTATTCATACAACTACCCCGTGAGATATTTCCAAATGGGAATTTATTCATACAACTACCCCGTGAGATATTTCCAAATGGGAATTTATTCATACAACTGCCCCTGAGATATCAATGGTAGCCGATGATGCAACCCAATTTAGTCAGTTTCTACCTAGACACAAGAAAATTAAGGACAAGGAGGTTCATTTTGAACTCCGGAACGGATTAATTGCTCATTTGTGGGAACAACACGGTGCTAGTACATCATGTGTTTAATTGTTAATATTTTGTAATTTGAATAATGTGGTACTCTACCTCTTCCTTAGTAACTGTATTATCTATTTCTAATTAATTGTATTATATCTTTTTAATTATTTGTATTATCTTTTTGCATTCAAAAAATTGGTTTTGTGCCCCAAAAAAAAAATTTTTTTTTTTAAAGAAAACCTCAAACTCGGGTACCATTGGAGTACCCCCCTTGAAACCCCAAATCAAAATGACATATTTTAAGAAATATGTCAAAATGGAACCCAAAATAAAGATAGAGATGAGGTTCCATTAGGAATGTTCTTAGACCATCGGTGTAAGAATCTTTAACCCATACCTCAAATTAGGAGTTTGGGTATAGAAATGTCATGCTCAATCTACATGGCATGTTAAAATATACATGTAGGACACTCAAGTGCTCAACCGTTGCTATAACTTTATAATTTTATCGAAATAGCATGCCTTACTATCATTAACTCAAGTTCATTCATTAAGAGAATTCCTCTGCAAAAATCATGACTAAATTACCTCCTCATAGACTTTGGTCACCCTTACATTTATATACCTCCATCCGATTTTTCTATGCTAAAAGTTCTTATTTTTTGTTTTAATATTTTTTTATAGGGTGAGATCAAGCTGGCAATTCTAATCTTAAAGCATGTCTCACTTGATTCATCGAGAGGCTAATAGGCCCAACGTGATTATTTTATGAGTTCTTCTATAATGAAAACTCTTAACTATCTTAACCACTTTAAGACAGCCCCTATAAGAGTGGAGTTAATTTCCTTTTTTTTTTGAAATCATGTTAGTTACAAACCATTAAATACGGACCACTTTTTTGTTGGTTTTCTCTTTGTTTAAAAATATTCTTATGATCAAAATTGTATATGATTTAATATGGGGAGTAAAACTAACTATTGGATCATCTCAAATATTGTGTTGAAAATTGAGATATCTTATAATCAATAGTTTATAATTCATTGATTTGGGTTACTTGAGTTATTGATTAAATAAAATAAAAACATCAAATTTTAATGAAACATTGTAAAATTTCGACATTTCAACATCAAATTAAGATTGCAACCTTATCTTCACAAATAAGGAGACAAGCCAACCCGCTACTAACCCAAATTAACAAACATGTAAATCCACAAAACCTCTTGAATTTTTCCACAACACATGAACCCTTCACTGCGGTATGATGTTCCATGTGGATGCCACTGATAACTAAGTAATGTTTGATGTACCACGCACACACCAAGTAGAGTTAATACGTACATACATACAAATGAAATAAACTGTAATCTCCTTATTAAAAAAATTTAAAAATTTAAAAATGAGTGATGATGATTTTATATCCGGAGCCAAATTTAGTCTCATATATGTAACCCTAGTGGATGATCCGAGAAATATTGATAAAAAAAAAGAGAGGAGCTTTCGGTTAGATAATTTTTTTATAAGAAAAAGAAATTATTGGAGAAGAAAAGTGAGATAAATTAGGGAGAAAATATTTCAAATGACGAAAATGTCCCTTTTTTCTTAAATAAAATTTATTACCTATTAATACTAATCGTACGGATATGAGCGAATATAGGTTAATTATAAAAAATATTAAGAAGTTATGTTAATGGGGTTTGCATTCTAAAAAAAATCCTTATGTTAATATTTCCTGGTATTAAAAACATGGGTCCCAACTGCGTGCTCATACCCCAACTTTATGGCCCAACCCACTAAGCGAAAAATGACCGTTGGAGACTTCAAACCAAATTCGACCGTTGGACAACTTCAGCTGCTCTTTCCTACCCAATTAAGGAAAACTCCTTTCCAACCCTCCCCCTCTCATTATGATTATTACTTGCTGTATCAACTAAAACCGGTTGTAAAGAGAGAAATAAACAAGAAGACTGAAAAGAAAGAAAACCCCAACAAGTTCTTCATCTTCCTCTTCTTCTCTCGAAATTCTACAGAAAGAAAGAAGAAGAAGGAGAAGAGGAAGCCATGGCGGCCAAACAATCAAGTTGCTGTTCCTCAACCACAGAGAGGTATTCATTCTATTCTAATCTTTGTGAATAACCCTTGTTTTCATTCTTTTCTTTCATGGGTTTCTTGTTCTTCCTTTCTTGATCTTCTTTTGAAATTTTAGGATAATGGGTAATTTATATTTGGTTGATTGCCTGGTGATTAAGTTCTCTGTGTTGCTGTATTAAGTTCTCTGTCATTTGATTTGAATATTCATGAGATGAGAAATCGGAATTAAAGGAATTGATGGGTCATCCTCTTATTAATAATCCATGGATAATAAACCCTTTTGTTTAATTTCTTGAGAAAAGATTTGATGCCTAATTTTGAGGATTTCCTCCTTTTTTGATGAATAGAATAATGGGTCTTCTTTTAAGGTGCCCTTCTGTCGTTCTCTTCAATCACAACTTGAATTAGTTATCTTATGAAGTTTGTCGAAAAGCATCTTATAATCTTTTCTTTGTTCTCATATGAAAATATGTCCAATGATCTTTCCTTTAATTGTTCAACAGTCACAGGTGGGGGTATACCACTGAATGCCAAGCCAAAGAATGCTGCTGCTCTACCTGGTCAAGAAAGGAAGAACCGCCAAGCCCTTGGAGATATCGGTAACCTTGTCCATGCTGCAGTGGCTGAAGGGAAGACTCTTGCTCCGATCAATCGCCCTATCACTAGAAGCTTTGGTGCTCAACTCCTTGCGAATGCACAGGCTGCTCCTGCCGAGAACAAGGTATATCCAAGTCTTGAACCCTTCTTTATTTCTTGACTATTTTTTTCTGAATATTAGTACTAGATCATGTTTTTGTCGGTAATTTCAGAAACTAGTCATTATTCCTACTGAAGAAGTTAAGCCGAAGGTGACGGTCAAGCCCAAGACCGAAGGAGTCATCAAGATCAGCCCTGACTCAATTCAAGGAGTGAAAGGAAGACCTGTGAGCAAGAAGATTCACACTCTGAGTTCAGTGCTTAGTGCATATCTGAGTTACTAGTTCTGATTCTTGTTTAAGGACAATCAAGTGCTTGTGGAATCAGTGATAAACTGAAAGATCCTGTGCACGACATCGATGCATCAGATGTGGATGATCAACTAACTAGCTGTTGTTGACTATGTTGAGGATCTCTACAACTTCTACAAGCTTGCCGAGGTAGATTTCTTACTTCCTTTATGGCCTCTGTTATTTGTCTTTCTTTGTATATTGTATATTAGACAAGGTCTCAATTGTCTCATTGAATGCAGAAATCTAGCAGGCCTCATGATTACATTGGCTCTCAAGTGGAGATCAATGAGAAGATGAGGGCTATTCTCGCTGACTGGCTGATTGAAAGTTCATCATAAGTTCGAGCTAATGCCATAAATTCTCTACCTTACCTTCTACATAATAGACAGATACCAGCTCACTGGGATGAGCTCCATGCTCATTGCCTCAAAAGGATGAGCAATCTGGGCCCCTCAGGTATTTATTCAACCTGGATAAATTTTCTTTCTTAGTGAGTAGAAATTTGTTTGAAATCTCAAGTACTTTGGTTGACAGGCTGAGGATTTCTTACTGATATGGGACAATGCATACAGACGAGAGCAGACACTGGCCATGGATAAAGAAATTCTGAACAGGCTAGAGTGGAGCCTAACTGTCCCAACTGCATATGTGTTTCTTGTTCATTAACGCTGCAATGAGTGATAAAGAAATGGAGCATATATATGGTGTTCTTCTTTGCTGAACTGGGTCTGATGCAGTACTCAATGATCAAGTACAGCCCTTCAATGGTTTCTGCCTCGGCAGTCTTTGCAGCCCGTTGCACCCTCAACAAGACTCCTCTCTGGACCCGAACCCTCAAGCTGCACACTGGCTTCTCCGAGTCTCAGTTGTTACGTTCCTTCTTCTTACTTTCCTATACATACCATTTGTTCTTATATTATACAGGAACTGAATCAGTCATATTTTGTTTTGTTATTTTGAAATGGCAGGGATTGAGCTCATATTTTATAGTGAACTGCCATTCATCTGCACTAGAGAGTAAAATAAAGGCAGTCTATAAAAAGTACTCGGGCACTGATCTTGGTGTTGTGGCATTGGAGAAGACCCTAGCAGCAAAACTATTGCCCAGGGTTGATGGCTTCTCTGTCTTCTTTTGCTTCGGTTCGTAGGTGCAAGCTTAAGGACTTCGCTAATCATAATAAGATTGGTCTCACCTTTGTCTTCTTCTGCTTCGGTTCGTAGGTGCAAGCTAAAGACTTCGCTAATCATAATAAGATTGGTCTCACCTTTGTCCGGGGACTCGAATGATGAGATCGCTGATGCCCACCACCCATTATATTGTTCTGTGTCTTTGTCAGTGAAGTAAATCACCGATGCACATGAGTATTTTTGCGTATATGGAAAGCAAGGTGCAAGCAATGAAGTGTTTTTGAAAAGACTAACATGGAAAGCAAGGTGCGAACTTTGGTTTTTGGAAGATGCAGATTAAAAAGATTATATGTATCAGAAAAAACTGTATCAACCTCTCTCGGGAAAAAAACCAAAAGATATGGAGGAGGACGACTGGGCTCTTCTCGACCGACAAGCCCTTGGAGTTATCCGATTGACGCTCTCCCGCAATGTTGCTTTCAACATCGCGAAGGAAAATACCACGGGGGGTCTTATGGTTGCTCTCTCCAGCATGTACGAGAAGCCATCGGCCTCAAACAAAGTTCACTTGATGAGGCGATTATTCAACTTGCGGATGACGGAAGGCGCGCATCGGTGGCTCAACATCTGAACGAACTCAACACAATCACAACCCAGTTCAGTTCCGTAGAAATTGAGTTCGATGATGAAATTCGAACTTTGATTCTCTTATCTTCTCTACCAGACAGTTGGAATGCTACTATTACAGCAGTAAGTAGTTCGTCAGGAAATAGTAAATTGAAGTTCGACGATGTTCGGGATCTGGTATTGAGTGAAGAAATTCGGCGGGGAGAATCAGGTGAAGCATCAACCTTCTCCTCAGCTTTGCACACGGAGTCAAGAGGAAGGACTTCAGAAAGAAACTCTAATCGCAGCAGATCGCAATCTAGACGAGGTAAATCTAGATCGAGAAAGAAAGCTTTCAACTGCTACAATTGTGGCAAGAGGGGTCACTTTTAACGAGATTGCCGAGCACCGAAGAAAGCTACCGGCGCACAGGAATCTGCCAACGTGATCGAGGAAGCAGGCGATGCAATGATTCTAAGCGTCAACAGTCCGATTGAATCATGGATCTTGGATTTAAGAACATCTTTCCACTCCACCCCATGCAGATTAATCATGGAGAACTACGTCAGTGGTGATTTCGGGAAGGTTCATCTAGCCGATGATGAGACCTTGAAGATCGTGAGAAAGGGAGACATTCGAATAAAGTTGCCGAACTGGATTACATGGAAGCTGCAAAGAGTGAGACATATTCCTGGTCTCAAAAGGAATTTGATCTCAGTGGGACAGCTGGATGGAGAAGGTTATGAATGGAAGATTACTAAAGAAGCACTTGTCATTGCTCGTGGTAAGAAGACTGGTACTCTCTATGTGACCTCAAACTTGGAAGCATCATTGCAAGTGCAGATGCTGATGGAAAATCAAATCTATGGCACCAAAGGCTTGGTCATATGAGCGAGAAAGGGATGAAGACACTCATGTCAAAGGGAAAGCTGCAAGATCGGAAGAGTGTGGATGTTGGCCTATGCGAGGATTGTATCTTCGGCAAACAAAAGAAGGTCAGCTTTGCAAAGATTGGCAAGGCACCCAAGACAGAAAAGTTAGAGTTGGTTCAAACTGATGTATGGGGACCATCTCCGGTTCACTCTATGGCAGGCTCATTGTATTATGTCACCTTCATTGATGATTCTACAAGGAAGGTATGGGTATATTTTCTGAAGAAGAAATCAGAAGTCTTTGATACCTTCAGAAAATGGAAAGCCATGGTAGAAAATGAAACTGGTTTGAAAGTCAAGCGTCTGAGGTCTGACAATGGTGGAGAGTACACAGATCGTAGATTCAGAGAATTCTGCACGAACAACGGCATCAAGATAGAGAAAATGATTTCCATGACACCGCAATAGAATGGCGTAGCAGCGCAGGAACATAACTCTGAATGAACGTGCCAGAAGCATGAGGATACACGCTGGCTTAACCCAAGATGTTCTGGGCTGAAGCCGTCAACACTGCTGCCTACTTGATCAACCGTGGGCCATTAGCACCTTTGGATGGTGGAATACCAGAGGAAGTTTTGAACAAAAAAGAGGTAAATCTTTCACACTTGAAAGTGTTTGGTTGTATTTCTTATGTGCATATTGATTCTGCTGAAAGAAGTAAATTAGATCCGAAATCTAATAACTTGTGTTTTTTCCCAACAACTAGTATCAGAGTTGTGGGGTTTTGGATATATATAGGAGGAGTGTGGGGTTTTGGTGGCAGCCACAATTGATTATGGTGGATGGAAGGTGAGAGAGAGATTTGGTGGGGGGGTCTGGTGGCATACAATTTTTGACCCCCCACCCACATTTCCTTGACACAATCATACGACACAATAGGATAAATCCCACAACATGCCTCCACAAGTAAATCACCGATGCCCATGGGTATTTTTGTGTATATGGAAAGCAAGGTGCAAGCAATGAAGTGTTTTTGAAAAGACTAACCTGCAGGCTCATTGTCCCATCAGCACAACTAAATGGCATTCCTACATGTAGGCAACATGTGATGCTTAATTGATCCCACACCTGCACAACCATATGGACTTCTCTAATCATAATAAGTTTTGGAACATTGACTAACCCTCGATTCTTACGGGGGCTAAGGTACCAACGCTCCTCTATTTTGTTAAGTTGGAGCGTCTGAGGTCTGGCAATGGTGGAGAGTACACAGATCGTAGATTCAGAGAATTCTGCGCGAACAACGGCATCAAGATAGAGAAAATGATTTCCATGACACCGCAGTAGAATGGTGTAGCAGCGCAAGAACATAACTCTGAATGAACGTGCCAGAAGCATGATGATACACGCTGGCTTAACCCAAGATGTTCTGGGCTGAAGCCGTCAACACTGCTGCCTACTTGATCAACCGTGGGCCATTAGCACCTTTGCATGGTGGAATACCAGAGGAAGTTTTGAACAAAAAAGAGGTAAATCTTTCACACTTGAAAGTGTTTGGTTGTATTTCTTATGTGCATATTGATTCTGCTGAAAGAAGTAAATTAGATCCGAAATCTAATAACTTGTGTTTTTTCCCAACAACTAGTATCAGAGTTGTGGGGTTTTGGATATATATAGGAGGAGTGTGGGGTTTTGGTGGCAGCCACAATTGATTATGGTGGATGGAAGGTGAGAGAGAGATTTGGTGGGGGGGTCTGGTGGCATACAATTTTTGACCCCCCACCCACATTTCCTTGACACAATCATACGACACAATAGGATAAATCCCACAACATGCCTCCACAAGTAAATCACCGATGCCCATGGGTATTTTTGTGTATATGGAAAGCAAGGTGCAAGCAATGAAGTGTTTTTGAAAAGACTAACCTGCAGGCTCATTGTCCCATCAGCACAACTAAATGGCATTCCTACATGTAGGCAACATGTGATGCTTAATTGATCCCACACCTGCACAACCATATGGACTTCTCTAATCATAATAAGTTTTGGAACATTGACTAACCCTCGATTCTTACGGGGGCTAAGGTACCAACGCTCCTCTATTTTGTTAAGTTGGACAAGTTTAAAATGCCATCACACAACAAGACTCAATTCAGCTTCAAGCATACGACACAATAGGATAAATCCTACAACAGGCCTCCATGTGTTTGGTATAAGTTGCATCGGATACAGCCCATACCAGTTACACACTTGTTTGACAAAAGGGGTGAAGAGGCAAGCGAAGCCCCACGAAGAAGGCATCATAAGGAAAGAAGCAATACTCATCGACACCGTATAACATGCCCTGACCCCCGAGCCTGATAAAAGTAGCTCGTATTCGGGGGAATCATGGTGAGCTCCTCCCGTGTATCCGGTGATGGCATAATCAGCCTCAGTAGTGTGGACAGGGTCCAGCTCAGCATAATCCATGCCACCTTTTGGGAACTCCCGGTCAACTACAAGGTACTCCCTAATCAGTTCGAGGACTAAGAACAACGGGTCTTAAGAGCGCATCCACAACGGTGGAATGATCGCCTACATCACTCCCTTTCTCCCCTCTAATGAAACGGCTAGCTCAACACCGCCATATACATTTAGACTAGACTAGCTGATATGGCTAAAGATAGAATCAAATCGGGACCGTTCAAATCGGGCACAGAGGTAATAATTTCACCTACAAACGAATCTGAAATGGGGACTGGGTCTTTCTTCAAAGCCCAATAACCCATAAACGGATCTGTCCTACTAGGTTAGAGTGACAACTCATTACAAACCAGCCCAGGTTATTTAAAGAGTAATTCAAATTCATGGTTATCTCTATTAAAATATTTAAACTCTACATCTTATCCAAAAACATCGGGATAAATAATTATCTCTAAACTGTCTCTAAAGGCGACTGTAAATACCCTTCTCCCCCCCACCATAAGAATCTTAATCAATCTTTTTCCACAAAAAGCTCTTTCATAATCTTCCTGATTACTGACAAGAGCGTCGGAGAGTTAGTCACTAGGATCCATCCCGGTGTATCGAACTTTTTTGCAGGTCAACGGCAGTGGTAAGAAACAGTCAAACGCCGGTGAAAGTCAACAGGTTTGCTTTATTGTTTCCAAAAAGAATCCACAAATTCATCTTTTTGCACCCACACCAAAATTAGCAATAACAGATTGGCACCGTCTGTGGGAACGGAAAAAGCAATCCAGCCTTACTGCACCGGTGAAGTTGTTTCCCAAACCATGCATCTGAAAGACAAGGGGAAGGCAGTGGTCTCCAGCCGAAGATCACCCTGATGATCAAGAGGAGATCGATGGCCCACATCCAATCAAGCATGATGATCAAGATCCAACAGACGGCCAAGATCACCCCAATGGTGATGATTAAGATCAAATCAACGGGCAGCTAGGAATCAATCAATCAAGATCAAGATCACAATCAAATGGACGATCCACAACCAACAATAATCAAAACCCACTTGATCAAACAACCCAGGCCACTGGATGGTGAGACGACGGCCGGCGACGGCATGGCGGCGTACAGGGCAGTGCCGGCGAGATGCTGCAGTCGTGGAGGAGCCAGGGTGGAGCTGAGGCGACAGGCGATGTGCGGAGGTGAGGGACGAGAGGGTGAGGGGTCGGGAAATGGTTGGGTTTCTGATTTGGGTTTCGAAACAGAGCTGGTGAGAAAGAGCGAGAGGAAGGAGATGGGAGAGTATGGGAGAGAGAAAGCAGGGGTGGGATATTATATAATAAAATAATATCATAAACTAATAAATATAATATAATAATAACATAGTAGGGTAGTTATGAGGGGGTTATGGGGTTACAGGATAAGAAGAGTGGGGAATGTGAGGGGTGTGTACGGGTGGATTAATATTGTGCGAATTGAATGTAATCATATAGGATGGAGCCTATAGAAATATATATGAGTTCTGGGTTGGATTTGGGCTTAAAACAATTGGGTTTGGGCTTCAAAACATTTTTAAAAAATCAATTAGGGTATTGGGCTTATAATAAACAATTTGGGTTCAGATTAATAAATAATAAAATGAAAAATAAGAAATTGGGCAATAAACAATTGGGTTTTACAAAATAGTTTGAATAAGAACAAATAGTTTATAAGATACTAAGGATTTAAAATATGGGAAAATACTTGAAAAATACATATTAACGAAAACAGGGGTTACAAATTAGTTTCAGATGGGGCCCGGAGTTCCCAACTACAGCCACATAATCAAAGTGCGGCCTCATCCGATGTGATAGTGTCTTATACAAAAAATTAGTTTGGCAACTAGTTTAGTTTGGAAAATAGTTTCAAATAGTGGTTAGCTTGAGAGAAAAAAACTCCCCATCTATTAATAGCATCCACAATCGCGATTGTTTAGAAAATGCATAAATGCATATAGCATTTTGCCTCTTTGTTGCAGTCGTCGAATGGTATTTTATACCAATTTAATATTAAAAAATTCAGACGGAACTTCACATTGCGTCCCACGATTTTTATGGATTTTTTATGATTTTTTTATTAATTAAAAACGTTATTTAAGTTTTTTTTAAAAATAAAATAATAAAATAAGTGGGCTCTTCCTTGGACGCAACTTCACATTGCGTCTAAGGAGAAGCCAGCTTGCATTTCATTCATTAAATTCCCTTTTTTTTTAATGTCAGACGCAATGTGAAGTTGCGTCTAACGATTTAAAATTTTTTTTTTTTTTTGTAGAACGCAAAGTGAAGTTGCGTCTGACAAATTTAAAAAATATTTTTTTCCGTGTGACGCAATGTGAAGTTGCATCCTGTATAATATGCATTTCTTTCTAATCTCCTCTCATATATAGCAATCTACTGTCGCTATTTATGCATTTTATACATAAATAGCAAACGACTGCAACTGGTCGTTTGCTATAAAATGCATAAATAGCACACGCCTCTGGATGCTCTAAGAGATGTACAGTTGGAAAATGGAGCTTTCATAGAAGCGAAACAAATCATACACTATTATACAAATTTTCCTTGAATCAAGTATGGAAGTTTTCGTTCCATATTTTCAAATCATGAACATCCAATCTAAAAACATTCCGATTTCCGAATTGTTTCCTATTTTCTATTCTTTGAATGGATATTTATAGAACATTCATAAATAGTTCGAACCTTATTTTGTAATATTTCCATGAGTTAGAGCATCTGCAGTCGTGCTTTGCTAAAAAAATAGCTAAATGCATATTATACATATAGCAAAGCAAGTTTGCTGGAGTGGTAAAATGCTATAATATAGCAAACAAATTTTTTTTTATGATCGGACAGATCCAGAACTTCCAGATCCGTCCCACGAATTTTAAATAAGTTTTGCGCTTTTTTAATAATTAAAACTAATTTTTTAGTGCAAAAAAAAATCGGAAGTGGGCCCCTTTCACAGACGGCTCTTCATGATCCGTCCAAGGGGTTTTAGGAATTTTTGGGGAACTTTTTTTCGGAAATTGATTAAAAATCATGGGACGGACTTTCGAGTTCCGTCCGACTAAAAAAAAATTTAATTTTTTAATTGGGACGGATCTTCAAGATCCGTCGGATGGATCTTCAAGATCCGTCCTATATAATATACATATTCTCATGTTCGCTCTCATATATAGTAATCTACTGTAGCGAAATCGTCAAAATATGCATAAATAGCAAACGACTATAGCAGTTCATTTGCTAAAATATGCATAAAATGGATAAATAGCAAACGACTGCATATGCTTTTATCCTCTCTTTTTCTAAAAAAAACTTGTCAAATCCATGATTTATTTTTTATTTTATGTTGTTAGAGCTTAACACCCCCCCCCAATCGTTCCTTATAGGTGGGCCGACACCCTTTGGCATTTTTTTTTTTCGACGAAAGAATGGAACGACAATTATGCGGTTCCATTCTCAAACCGCAAATGCAGTTTCTTTTGCAAAAACCCCCTCCCGTCGTTTAGATTTGTCTTATATTAAAATTCGTTTGTTTGATTAGTTTTTTTGAACTTCTTTTAATTATTTTATTTGTAGATAATAATAGACAATAATTATACTATTGTTATTTTTTCAACGAGATCTTTAATATAAGACTAATATTAGATATCTTCCTGATTTATTTTAAGTGTAGAAATTAATAATATGAATAAATAATTATACTAATATAGATAAATATTCATCGAAAATTACAAAACATAATATTGAATGAAGCTTCGAAAATTAAAAAATCATAATACTGAACGAAGAGAGAATACAAATAATTCTAATTATCGGATTAATTGCTCATTTATGGGAACGACATGGTGCTAGTACATAATGTGTTTAATTGTTAATATTTTGTAATTTGAATAATGTGGTACTTTACCTCTTTCTTAGTAACCGTATTATCTATTTCTAATTAATTGTATTATATCTTTTTAATTATTTGTATTATCTTTTTGCATTCAAAAAATTGGTTTTGTGCCCAAAAAAAATTTATTATTTTTTTGTAAAAAAAAAACCTCAAAATGGGGTACCATTGGAGTACCCCACTTGAAACCCCAAATCAAAATGACATATTCTAAGAAATATGTCAAAATGGAACCCAAAATAGAGATGGAGAGACTTTGGGTATAGAAATGTCATGCTCAATCTACATGGCATGTTAAAATATACATGTAGAACACTCAAGCGCTCAACCGTTGCTATAACTTTATAATTTTATCGAAATAGCATGTCTTACTATCATTAACTCAAGTTCAGTCATTAAGAGAATTCCTCTGCAAAAATCATGACTAAATTACCTTTTCATAGACTTTGGTCACCCTTACATTTATATACATCCATCCGATTTTTCTATGCTAAAAGTTCTTATTTTTTGTTTTAATATTTTTTTATGGGGTGAGATCAAGCAGGCAATTCTAATCTTAAAGCATGTCTCACTTGATTCATCGAGAGGCTAATAGGCCCAACGTGATTATTTTATGAGTTCTTCTATAATGCAGACTCTTAACTATCTTAACCACTTTAAGACAACCCCTATAAGAGTAGAGTTAATTTCCTTTTTTTTTTAAAATCATGTTAGTTACAAACCATTAAATACAGACCACTTTTTTGTTGGTTTTCTCTTTGTTTAAAAATATTCTTATGATCAAAATTGTATATGATTTAATATGGGGAGTAAAACTAACTATTGGATCATCCCAAATATTGTGTTGAAAATTGAGATATCTTATAATCAGTAGTTTATAATTCATTGATTTGGGTTACTTGAGTTATTGATTAAATAAAATAAAAACATCAATTTTTAATGAAACATTGTAAAATTTCGACATTTCAACATCAAATTAAGATTGCAACCTTATCTTCACAAATAAGGAGACAAGCCAACCCGCTACTAACCCAAATTAACAAACATGTAAATCCACAAAACCTGTTGAATTTTTCCACAACACATGAACCCTTCACGGCGGTATGATGTTCCATGTGGATGCCACCGATAACTAAGTAATGTTTGATGTACCACGCACACACCAAGTAGAGTTCATATGTACATGCATACGAATGAAATAAATTGTAATCTCCTTATTAAAAAAAATATTTAAAATACAAATTAAAGAATGAGTCATGATGATTTTATATCCGGAGCCAAATTTAGTCTCATATATGTAACCCTAGCGGATGGTTGAAGAAATATTGATTAAAAAAAAGAGAGGAGTTTTCGGTTAGATAATTTTTTATAAGAAAAAGAAATTATTGGAGAAGAAAAGTGAGATAAATTAGGGAGAACATATTTCAAATGACAAAAATATCCCTTTTTTCTTAATAAAATTTATTACTTAATAAACTAAATAATACAAATCGTATGGCTATGAGCGAATATAGGTTAATTACAAAAAATATTAAGAAGTTATGTTAGTTGGGGTTTGCATTCTAAAAAAAACTCCTTATGTTATTATCTCCTGGTATTAAAAATTTGGGTCGCAACTGCGTCCTCATACCCCAACTTTACGGCCCAACCCACTAACCGAAATATGACCGTTGGAGACTTCACCACCTCTGATTATGATTACTAATCCCTCTCATATCAATTAAACCTGCTGTAAAAATCATTACAGATATTTAGAGAGAAGAGAAAAGAAAACCCCAACAAGTTCTTCCTCTTCTTCTCTCGAAATTCGACAGAAAGAAAGAAGAAGAAGGAGAAGAGGAAGCCATGGCGGCCAAACAATCAAGTTGCTGTTCCTCAACCACAGAGAGGTATTCATTCTATTCTAATCTTTGTGAATAACCCTTGTTTTCATTCTTTTCTTTCATGGGTTTCTTGTTCTTCCTTTCTTGATCTTCTTTTGAAATTTTAGGATAATGGGTAATTTATATTTGGTTGATTGCCTGGTGATTAAGTTCTCTGTGTTGCTGTATTAAGTTCTCTGTCATTTGATTTGAATATTCATGAGATGAGAAATCGGAATTAAAGGAATTGATGGGTCATCCTCTTATTAATAATCCATGGATAATAAACCCTTTTGTTTAATTTCTTGAGAAAAGATTTGATGCGTAGATTAATGGGTCTTCTTCTATCGTTCTCTTCAATCACAACTTGAATTAGTTTATCTTATGAAGTTTGTCGAAAACCATCTTATAATCTCTTCTTTGTTCTCTTATGAAAATATGTCCAATAATATTTCCTTTAGTTGTTCAACAATAATCACAGGTTGGTTTCTGGAGGAGGTTGGTTTCTGTCCTTTCTCTTATATGTCTTAATTTCAAGATGATTATATGTCTTCATTTAAATCAGAGAGAATAGTTCATCTTATGAGCCTGTTTTGATACTATATCAATTGCATGCTTTCTGTTTTTGAATTTGTAGAATGAAAGGAAAGGACTATATACAGGTGATGGCTCGGTTGACCCATCACCTGGAGAGCTTGCCCTTTCATTCTAGGAGAGCTTGCCCTTTTATTCCCTGTATTTTATGTACGTATCATTATTTTTTGAAAGTTTTAACTTACGTTTGAAATTGACATTGTAGCCACTGAACGATTGGCTTATTACGGAATAGGGATGAACCCAGTCATTTATCTCACGAGAAACATGCACCTAGGAAATGTTTCTGCTGCAAAGAATGTTACTACATGGCAAGGCACTTGCTATCTCACACCCCTACTTGGTGCTTTCATAGCCGATTCGTATTGGGGGAGATACTGGACAATAGCAGTTTTCTCAATAGTTTACTTTATTGTAAGTTTGGCATTTGTTAACTCAACCATTCGTCTCTTTTTGGTCCTTTTTCCAAGAGAAGTTAACTATCCCAAGTAGACCTACTAATCCATACTCAACTTAACTTTGATGTATTACATGATTTTGGTATCCATTCGTCCAAATTACATCCTGAAGGCTGAACTGGTTAAGTATGCCACTTCAAAAAGTGCAGCTGTATAATTTCATGTAGTTCAACTAGTAGCCATAAGTTGTTCATTGTAATGTATATCCGTTTTATTCTATGCTTTCTGAGTGAGTGAGTGAGTGAGTGAATGTGTGTGTGTGCGCGCACGCGCGCCTGCTTGTGTGCTGATGTTCTCTATTGGGATATCCGAAAAATGAGATATTGATAGGTCTTTGTGGTGTTATTTACCCTATTTGAAAAATAAAGTTTTTAGAATACTACTCTCATGTATATTCTCTCTGTTCTTGTCAGCTACCCATTATAACTATAAAGAAGCCCTTTCAGCTAATAATGTTTCAAGTAATTTCTTTTCTAGCCTATGTAATGTTCCTACCTGATTGCCCCTTTTTTTTCCCAAATAATAGAAGCTAAGACTTCAATACTTGTCATTTAAATAGTAACATCCATTAGAAGCCTTGTTTGAATTCCATCATCCACCCCATATTTATTTCATTATGGTTTATTTGGGGAAAAATGCTGCTGCTCTACCTGGTCAAGAAAGGAAGAACCGCCAAGCCCTTGGGGATATCGGCAACCTTGTCCATGCCGCAGTGGCTGAAGGGGAAGACTTGCTCCGATCAATCGCCCTATCACTAGAAGCTTTGGTGCTCAACTCCGATCAATCGCCCTATCACTAGAGGCTGCTCCAGCCGAGAACAAGGTATATCCAAGTTTTGAACCCGTGTTTCTAACTAGAAGTTTTATTTCTTGATTATTTTTTTCCTGAATATTAGTAATAGATCATGTTTTTGTCGGTAATTTCAGAAACCAGTCATTATTCCTACTGAACAAGTAGCGAGAAAGGTTAGAGTTAAAGAAGTTAAGCAGAAGGTGACGGTCAAGTCATCGAGATCAGCCCTGACTCAATTCAAGGAGTGAAAGGAAGACCTGTGAGCAAGAAGATATTCACAGTCTAAGTTCAGTGCTTAGTGCTCGTAGTAAGGTAAAGAAAACTATATATGAGTTACTAGTTCTGATTCTTGTTTAAGGACAATCAAGTGCTTAATTTATTTGATGCTTGTGGAATCAGTTATAAACTGAAAGATCCTGTGCACGACATCGATGCATCAGATGTGGATGATCAACTAACTAGCTGTTGTTGATCTCTACAAGTTCTACAAGCTTGCTGAGGTAGATTTCTTACTTCCTTTATGGCCTCTGTTATTTGTCTTTCTTTGTATATCGAATATTAGACTAGGTGTCAATTGTCTCATCGAATGCAGAAATCTACATTGGCTCTAAAGCGGACATCAATGAGAAGATGAGGGCTATTCTCGCAGACTGGCTGATTGAAAGTTCATCATAAGTTCGAGCTAAGCCAGAAACTCTCTACCTTATCTTCTACATAATAGCAGATACCTGTCGATACAACTAGTTGGAAGGAAAGACCTACAGCTCGCTGGGATGAGCTCCATGCTCATTGCCTAAAGTATGAAGAGATCTGGGCCCCTCAGGTATTTATTCAACCTTGATAAAAAAAAAATTCTTAGACCAGGCTGTGGATTTCGTACTGATATCGGACAATGCATACAGACCAGAGCAGATGCTGTCCATGGAGAAAGAAATTCTGAACAGGCTAGAGTGGAGCCTAACTGTCCCAACTGCATGTGTTTCTCCTTCGGTTCATTAAGGCTGCAATGAGTGATAAAGAAATGGAGCATATATATGATGTTCTTCTTTGCTGAACTGGGTCTGATGCAGTACTCAATGATCAAAAAAGGTACAGCCCTTCAATGGTTGCTGCCTCGGCCGTCTTTGCAGCCCGATGCACCCTCAACAAGACTCCTCTCTGGACCGAAACCTCAAGCTCCACACTGGCTTCTCCGAGTTGCAGTTGTTGTATATTCCTTCTTCTTACTTTCCTATATATACTGTTTGTTCTTATATTATATAGGAACTGAATCAGTCATATTTGTTTTGTTATTTTGAAATGGCAGGGATTGCGCTCATATTTGTTTTATTCATCTGCACTAGAGAGTAAAATGAAGGCTGTCTATAAAAAGTACTCGAGCACTGATCTTGGTGTTGTGGCATTGCAGACCCCAGCAGCAAAACTATTGCCAGGGTTGTTGGCTTCTCTGTCTTCTTCCGCTTCTGCTCGTTTGTGCAAGTCGCTAATCATAATAAGATTGGTCTCACCTTCGTCCGGGGACTCGAACGATGAGATCGTTGATGTAAACCATCCATTCTATTGCTTGTGTCTTTGTCAGTGAAGTAAATCACCGATTCACATGGATGTTTTTGAAAAGACTAACCTCACTTGCAGAGGCATATGGACTTCGCTAATCAGAATAAGTTTGGGAAAATCAACTAACCCCTCCATTCTTACGAGGGCTAAAGTACCAAACGCTACTCTATTTTGTTCAGTTGGACAAGTTTAAAATTCCATCACACAACAAGACTCAGTTCTTGTCAGTGAAGTAAATAACTGATGCACATGGGTATTTTTGTGTATATGGAAAGCAAGGTGCAATGAAGTGTTTTTGAAAAGACTAACCTGCAAGCCCATTGTCCCCTCAGCACAACTAAATGGCATTCCACACTTGCAGAGGCATATGGACTTCGCTAATCATAATAAGTTTGGGAACATCGACTAACCCTCCATTCTTACGAGGGCTAAGGTACCAAAACGCTCCTCTATTTTGTTCAGTTGGAAGTTTAAAATGCCATCACACAGCAAGACTCAATTCAGCTTCAAGCATACGCATGCCTCCACGCGTTTGGTATAACCTGTTTGACAAAAGGGGGTGAAGAGGCAAGCGAAGCCCCACGAAGAAGGCATCACAGGGAAAGAAACAATACTCATCGACACCGTATAACATGCCATGACCCCCGGGCCTGATAAAAGTGGCCGTACTTGGGGGAATCCCGAAGCCCGCCCTAATCACGGCGAGCTCCTCCTGTGTATCCGGTGATGACATAATCAGCCTCGGTGGTGTGGACATGATCTGGCTCGGCATAATCCATGCAACCCCTAGGGAACTCCCGCTCAACTACAGGTATTCTCTAATCAGTTCGAGGACTAAAAACAATGGGGTCTTAAGAGCGCATCCACAATGGTGGAATGACCGCCACCTACATCACTCCCTTTCTCCCCTCTAATGAAACAGCTAGCTCAACACCGTTATCTACATCGAGACTAACTGATATGGCTAAAAATAGAATCAAATCAAACCGTTCAAATCGGCACGGATCTTAAAGCTCTAAGGGTTAAAACGGTAATTTCACCTATAATCCGGTCTGAAATGGGGACTGGGACTTTCTTCAAAGTCCAATAACCAATTACAAACCAGCCCATAAACGGATCTGTCTTACAGGGTGACAACCCATTACAAACCAGCCCAGGTTATTTAAGGAGTAATTCAAATTCACAATCTCTATGAAACAATTTAAACTCTACATCTTATCCAAAAACATCGGGACATAGGGATAAATGATTATCTTTAAATTGTCTCTAAAGGAGACAATACCCCTCTCCCCCACCATAAGAAAGGTAATCAATCATTTTCCACAAAAAGCTCTTTTATAATCTTCTTGATTACTGACAAGAGCATCGGAGGGTTCGTCGCCAGGATCCATCCCAGAGCGGCCTTCTTCCAAGAGAGTTTGAAGCCTAACTCATCTGGAGATGCTCTCTAAAACTCGCCTCTAAGAGCGGCCCCCTCTTTCATAATCTTCCTGATTACTGACAAGAGCATCGGAGGGTCCGTCGCCAGGATCCATCCCAGAGCGGCCTTCTTCTAAGAGAGTTCGCGGCCTTCTTTCAAGAGAGTTCGAAGCCTAACTCATCTGGAGACGCTCCCTAAAACTTGCCTCTAAGAGCGGATCTCCCGTAGAGTCATACAAAGCTCTTCTCAACTTTATGAAGGCAAAAAGATGTTGCTGGACTATTCTGACCATGAAGAAGAGTGATTCTTCAACTAACTTGAAAAGAGAAATTGCAGAACTTCGAGTGAGCTTTGAAATGAGGGGTCACATGTCCCACTCCGACCTCCGTAGCACCGGGAACGTCAGTTACAATATAGCTGCACCGAAGCCTCCCCCTGGCCCTCGGCAGCTCTCGCCGAGTGTTCTTGCCACCGACGTCGGAACGAGAGAAGACAACGTTGACTAGTCAACGGTCAACGCACCACGTATTGCCCTCCTGGACTTCAGCAACAAGTGCCAAGCGCTCTTGCCACCGACGTCCAAATGCGAGAAAGTGCGTTGACCGATCAACGGTCAACAGTCAACGCGCCACGTGTCGCCCTCCTGGACTTCTGCAACAAGATCCGAGCACTCTTGCCACCGACCCTGAAATGAGAGAAAAACACTCTGCCTTAAGATTCGTGCGCAAATCACGATCAATGGCTCAGATTCACACAACAAACAAACAAAAAAAAGAAATTTGATGGGTTTAACGGATTGGGTTTGAACCCGTTAGAAACCCACACCCGCAACTCACTTTCTCTTCTTCCTCCTGTGAAAAAGAATTTCCCGCCAGCTCCTTCGCCAACTCCGAAGGCTCAATCTTCCAACTCCTCCGTCGTCCACCCTCATGAGCTGTTAAGCTCCTCCTCGACTCCGAAGCTCGACCTCAACCCTCCGACGTCGACGCTTCTTCCAAACTCCTCGTCGAGCTCCCGTCGAACTCCATGAAAGAGCTTCGTCGAGATTTCCCTCCCAAAGTGTAGCTCCAACGTCGAGCTGCCGAAAGCTCCCTCACCCTTCCCTCCGTCGGCGTCGAGCTCCCCATGCCGAGCTCCAATGCCCACCTTCACCATGCTCGACGAACTTACACCTCCAACGAAACGCCGAGCTCCAATGTCGATGCTCGAGCTCTCGAGCCGAACTCCTCATCTTCTTCGTCCTCTCTCCCTCCTTCACCAACTCACCAACCTCTGTCGTCCAGCTCGTCGAACCCCTCCGACGTCGACCTCGTCGCCACAATCGATGAGCCTCCGCGACTACGAGCTCTCCTCCATTTCTCTGAGCTCCAATGTCGTCGAACCCCATCACTATCGAGCTCCACGCCATTGCCGCCGAGCTCCGACGAGCTCTTCGTCACTGCAGTTGAGGTCCTCCGCTACCAAAGTCGCGAAGCTCGGTGTCAAAATGCATTCTCGTCACCGGAGCCCAAATGAGAGAAAAATTGCCACTTTGCGATGCGCGCTCGCTTGATCGTGATCAACACAGAGGATTGTGCCACGTGTCAGGTAAATTTTAATTAATTGATTGATTGATTGATTTAATTGAGTTAATTATTTAAAAATCCGAAAAATTAATTAAAAATTGAAAAATTAATTAAAAAATTCTAAAAATAATTATTAATTCAGAAAATAATTTTAAAATTTTGAAAATAATAATTATTAAATTAGAATAATTAATTAAAATTTTTGATAATTATTTAAATTCTGAAATTGAATAAAAAAATTCAAAAAAAGATTAAAATTTTGAAAAATTTCAGAAAAATCTAGAAAAATCACTAAAAATACAGAAAATTCTGAGAATAATTTTGGGCATTTTACAAACTCAGAGTAACCTCGAGCAAGATCCAAACTCCCTCGAGAACTCCGATAAATTCTATAAGCCATTAAAAATGGGCGAACTACTCCTCCAAGGCTGTGAAACTTAGTAGTGAGGAGTGGGGCTTTTGCTGAGATAGTATACTTTCTCGAAGATCAGATTTATGGTCAACGACTCTGACCTTATTTTCATTCAAGGGTGTGGAAGCCCCTACTTGAGCATCTCCTATGAAAACTAGTTCCCTACGGGCTCATTTCCAGATATTCATATTCCACGGATTGCTTCTTTGCTTCTTCCTATCAATAAAGAATTTCTTCTTCTTCGTATTTCTTTCTTCACCGCGGAAGATGCCCCTAGAACTACGAAGGAGTCCCCGCTTGGAGATTGAATCAAGATCCCTGTAAGCAATGACGTTAGACGAATTCGCTCCTCTTTCCTGGGGCTTTCGAACCTTCAAAACCGGATGTGCTACTCATAAAGTAAACTTACCTCCGGCCGAGAAGTCAACTAATTCCTTTTGAACCAGAACCAAGAGGTCTTTCTGTGGAAAGCAATCATCATTTCTTGATGGTTTATCCATTACAGCAGCTTTTTCCACACCTCCAGATATCTTGTGCCAAATCATCGCCCGTTTCCTTATTTCTTTGATAATAGAGTTAGCTATCTCTGTGGCATCGATTGTACAAGTTCGTGAAGAGGGCTGGATGAGTAGAATAAGGGAAAGTGGCTCTGTTGCCGCTAATTTCGGTGTGGGGGCAAACCGATAGAATTTGTGAGTTCTTAGGGAAACTGAATAGTAAACCTGTATACCTGTTCCGTCGGGGTTTTGATCGTCGCTCCCGCCGTACACCTACAAAAAGTGCGAGACACCGGGTGTGACAGGGTAAAAATGGCCTGAGGCCCAACCAGGGCCCAATACAATTCCCACTCAGAAAGGTAAAGATAGCAACCTGGTTCGGCTCCGAACCACTTCAGGGTCGGCGCCGAATCTCGTGTTTTCCCTTACAGTACTGGCCTCCTCGTGCCGACGAGCCTCAGTAGCCCTCGGAGTCCGATCCGGGACAGTCCCACAGGCCGTCCCCCCTCTCTGGCGGGGCAGAAGGATGACCTGGCGCAGCCTAGGCCCTCTGATTCCCCCCCGAAGCACAGGAGACCCACGATCAGCCACGTCAACTCCAAATACCGCCAAGGGTGTTGCCACGTCAGCCCTATACCACTCCTGGTATTGCCACGTCCGCCCTAAACCCCCTGGGCCTTCTGCCACGTCAGGCCCACGGGCTTTCGGATCCAGACCCGGCCCCCAAGTGGAACCAAACCCGGTTGGGATTCTCTATAAATACTAGACCCCCACCCACCTTTTGAGGTAATGAATCTTTTGCCACTTAAATATACCTAGTTATTGCTACTCTCTCACAGAGACTGACTAGAGCGTCGGAGGGTCCGCCGCCGGGATAAACCCCGGTGTTTCAGGACCGTCTGCAGGTACACAAGAGCTCAGATCCGACCCTTCCGATCCGAGCCCAGCCTTCAATATCTTTCCGAGCCCATCGCAGGTCCCAGAAGGTCAACCGAAGATCGGCAGACGAGCGGCATTCTCCTCCAATACAAATTGAGTCCGAACTCACACCTGGTGCATCCACACGTCTCCCAGAAATAAACCGCATCAGGTTAACCCTTCCGATCCGAGCCCAGCCTTCAATATCTTTCCGAGCCCATCGCAGGTCCCAGAAGGTCAACCGAAGATCGGCAGACGAGCGGCATTCTCCTCCAATACAAATTGAGTCCGAACTCACACCTGGTGCATCCACACGTCTCCCAGAAATAAACCGCATCAGGTTGGCGCCGTCTGTGGGAAACGCTGCTCCAGAAGCCGATCCGATCCAGACCCTCAAAGGCCATCGACAGCCGAACCCTCATGGCCTCCAAAGGCAAGGGGGCTGCTTCCTCCGTCAACCAACGGGACTCGCCCCCACCCACTGATAAAGCCAGGCCACGCACGTCGAAACACAAGGCTCTCCCTCGGGAGTCCCAAAGGGGCATCGCCCGGCCGGCCCAGCCCGACCTCCGGGGAATAATCCTCAACCGCAGGATTACCCGCAGCAGGGGAAGGGCCGCTTCCAACCCGGTCCCGAACCGTCCGAGACAGCCGCCCGAGGTACGGAGATCCGCACTCAGCCGAGTCGGAAGACAACCGTCGGACCAACCAAACCAAGTCGAGGGAGCCCCCGTCACTCACAAGGAGTTCCAAGACTTCCGAAGAGAAATTCTGGGAGCCCTCCGACGGACCCCCAAGGAGGAAACCCCCCCATTCCCAAACAAGGTCGGACGCCGAAGCCAGCGCGTCCCGCCCTTCAATAATCCAGCCTGAGGATGATGGCGTTCTCCTAAGGCGCCTACAAGGGATGGAGGATCGCCTCGATCACATAAGGGACGGCGGCCAAAGAGCGACACAGGGGTACAGACCTGTCCGTCCTCCCTTCTCCACCCCCATCCTCCAAGCGGAAATACCCCGGAATTTCCGACCCCCTCAGTTCGAGACCTACGACGGCGAGGGAGATCCTGCTGATCACATGGGGGGTTTCAAAACCCTCATGATGATTCACAGCGCCTCGGATCCCCTGCTATGCCGAGCCTTCCCTGCCACCCTTCGGGGTCCCGCTCGTGAGTGGTTCTCGAAGCTCGCCCCTGGCTCCGTTTACTCCTTCGACCAACTCGAGGACAATTTCCTCGCCCACTTCGTCACCAGCCGGAAGACCGAAAAGACCAGCGCCTCGTTACTCGGACTCAAACAGTTAGAGAGGGAATCACTCAGAGTGTTCGTCCGGAGATTTACCGCTGAGGCAAGGTCAGTCTCCTCCCTCGACCCGGGCGTCGCCTCAGCGGCGTTCCGACACAACGTCCGTCACGAACAGCTGAAGGCTTCTCTGGCGAAGAAACCTCCCGTCGACTTCCTCGACCTCCTCGGTAGGGTCGAGAAATACATTAGGGCTGAGGAGGCCCTTAACCCCGAAGATACCAGGGATGCCACCGGGAAAGGAAAGCGGAAGACCGAAGAAGTCGAACCATCAAAGAAAGCTCCAAGGGACCCGGGGGCCATGAAGAAGGTCCCGCCGGTCCCCCGCGTCGAGAAATACACTCCCTTGACGCACAACGTATCCGCCATCCTCCTAGAAATCGAAGACAAAGGCATTGTTCGACTACCTCCCCGACCTAGCAACGGCAAGAACCGAGATCAGCGCTTCTACTGCCGCTTCCACCAAGACCATGGACACGACACAGATCAATGCCGGGCCCTGAAAGACGAGATTGAGGAACTTATCTCCAGAGGATACCTCCGAGAATTCACCCGAGAAGTCCCGCGAGGTCGACGAGAAACTAGGAGCGGGATACACTCGCCCCCTAATCCCCCTCCGAGCCGCATACCGGGTCGGGATCCCGAGTCCGAGGGAGCCGCGGACACACCATTTATCTTACATTGAGTCCATGGAGGGCTAATAGGAGGGAAATCAAATACTTTCCGAAAAGCCTTCATCCGAGGGATGAATACTGTCCAAGGCGATCCCTCTCCCGGGCCACAAACCGCGGGAGGACCTTTAAGGCGTTCGCCTCCCCCACCGCGACGCCCTCGTCATTAGCCTCCGCATGGCTAAGTGTGAAGTCCTCCGAATCCTTGTCGACAACGGCAGCTCGATGAACATTCTTTTCCTCAAAGCCTTCGAGAAACTGGAGTTACCTAGAGGCAAGCTCCAACCGGCCGGATACACCTTACATGGGTTCTACGGTGCCCCTGTCGTGCTAAAAAGGATTGTCACAACGCCAAGACAGCTTACAACGCCATACTCGACCGATCCAGATTATGCTCCCCCCAAACGATGCCTTCGTCCTACCGTCCGGAGCTCGAATTTTCCACCCCACAAGGGGTCGGCGTCGTCCGAGGCAGCCAAGAAGCAACGCGATCGTACTGCATGACCATCGACGGAGGAGCAATGTTCCCCCTGAACGCCGTCATGTTCAAACCCAAGAAGGACGGCCCTACCCCCGGACCTACCGTCGAGCCAGAGGGGTTCCCCCTTGACGCCTAGCACCCAGTAAACTCCTGCAAAGAGCAAGCCTAGACTTTAACTTGGCTAGAAGTAAACCTTTTGTAAAGCTTTCCTTTGTATAGGACCGTTTTAGCGGCCCCCCTATCTTATACTAAGAGAATCTCATTGTATCGTACTCCAAACGCCTCGGCAGACCCGACCTAATACCCGGTTAGAGGGTCGACCGCCAAGGCGTCACCTCGCCCCGCTCCGATTCCTCTCGAAACAATAAGGCCGAGCCACATCCCCTTCATCACTTTGTATACTGTCAACAGGGGCAAAAGCCGTTACAGAAATACTCCCCTCGTCTCGAGCGACACGCCACGTCGGAACGACGGGGCCCACCTCGGGAAGGGAAGCCGCAACCTCCGAAGTGAGCCAACTCGAAGCATATAAGCGGGGAGATCCGGAAACGACCGGCGTCAAAACCCTTGGCAAGTCCGAATTACCCTTTTATATATACACAAAAAGGCGGGGGCCAGTCCGCGGGAGGCAAATACAATCGAAAGGAGGAAAGAAGAAAGAAAGACAAAACTATACAACTCGATTTCCCTCCTCGGCGTCAATCGGGTTCACAGGACGATCGACGGCCGGGTTGTCAACAAGCCCCTCTCCGGCAGGAATCTTCGGGGTCCCATCAATCTCCATGTCGTACTCGAAGTTCGACAGATCGAGGGTCGGATAGAAATGCCTCACGTGACTGAGCGCCTTCGCGTAGCACTCATCCTGGGCGGCTATCACCATCCGCTGGCCCGCATCCGTCAGCTCTTTCCTCTCATTGGCGAACGCAGCTATCAACTCCCCCTTCTCCTTGGCAAACTTCCTCTTCAAGGAGGCCACCCTCTTCCCCCACTCGGTGTCCTTGGCCTCGAGCTCCAGCTTCATCTGCTGCTCCCTCTGACGCGAACCCTCGAGCTCGATCCGCGTCTCCTTCGTCTCTCGTTCGCTCTTGTCCGCCCGGGCACGCTCTTGTAACAGGGACGCTTCGTAGAGATTCTTCACGATTAGCTCCCTGCATACAAGCCTGCAACCGAAAGAAGCAGATAAAGAAGAAAACTCCTGAGGCAAGACCAAACAGAAAGGAGGAGGTCGACAAGCTTACCGACACGGTGGCCTGCGCCAGGCGCGTGAAAGCCACCTCCACGGGCTCGTTCTCCATCATCTGGCGATCACGAGGCGTTGCCAGCTTCTCCACCACCTCTACGGCCTGGGCTTCCTCGATCAGACAGTCGCCCATCCGAACCGACCAGTCCGGCGCCCACCGCTGCCGCAGTAACTCCACCACCGGGTCCTCCTCCTCGACCCCTACCAAGGGACCTTTCCCCTTGTCAAGATCGGAGGCCCTCGCCGGGCCCTTACCCCTCAAAGGGGCGCCCCCCTTGCCCGTCTCCGAACGAGTCCTCTTAAAAGTCGGCTCGAGCGGTACCTCCGAGATAACAAGGGGCGGCACCCTCGGCCTCTTCGCCGCCTCCGCCTTCTTCTTCTCGGCATTCTCCTTCTTCATGGCGAGCCTCCTTGCTTGGATCGATGCCTCATCCATATCTGCAGAAAAAACCATTAAGAGCAATGAGCGAGAATGTACGAAAGGATCGAGGGAAAAGAAACAACTACATACGGAGAACGGCTGGGCTCAGTCCAACGCTCGCCAGGCGAACCTCCGTCACCTTCGTCCAATTAATACTAGGGGACAAACGGAGACGCTCGACAAATCCCCACTCCTCGACCGTCAGATCCCCCTGCCCCGGCACAGGATAACTCGGCTTGGAGTAGTTCCAACGAGTCGGAATGTCCCAGGGCTCTTCACTCCGGATCACTAGATATTTTTCTTCCAATCCTTGATAGAGTCCGGGTGGCTATGAACAACCTTCCTCCTGCTCCGGGGGGAAATATAGTAAACCCCCTCGGCCGCCGAACTAATCATCAGCATCGCTCGGAACACGTTCAAGCGCAGGGATACCCGTTGTTCCTCGCACATCAGTACAAAACTGATTATCTGCTTCCAAGAGTTCGGCCCATACTGCATCGGCGCCAAGGAGGCCCAGTTCAACACTTCCCGAACAAACGGATGGACCGGTAGCCTCAGTCCAGAAATAAACGCGTCCACGGGGAAGACACAATACCACGCAGACAGGGGATCGGTCGGGCGAAGAGTAGAGCTCGGCAGCATCAATTCGTAACTAGGACCTATGTGGTACGCCAGCTGCAAGACCTCCAAATCCCCGCCATCCAAGGCGGTCAGAATCGCGTCCATCAACACTCTCGTCCGACTCGGCGAAGAGGCCTGCACACCAAAGAGCTCCTGGTCGGACAGGTCGTCAGGATATTGACGGAAATGCTTCGGCTGCGCGGGCGAACCTGTCCCCCGGCTCGAGCCACCAGTCCCCAACCCTACCTTCCTCGGGGCCTTCTTCCTCTTCTCGGGTCGCTCCGGCGAGGGAGTGAATAAGGGCCCCCAACCAGTCAGCATGGAACTCGGACCTGCCCCCGGAACCGTGGATCTCCTTACAATGCCGCCCTCGCCTCTCTCACCCTCGGTAGCCGACTCCAAAACACGGACGTCGTCCGAGCCATCAGTCGCTTCCTCCGACTCACTGCTCTCCACCACGAAGGGACGACGAGAGCACGACCGCCTCGCACCATATGCCGCCTCCTCAACCACCGGTTCCTCCCACGAAACCGTGTCAGAAGACTCATCAACGTACACTGACTCCTCCTCGAATATGGGCCCCTCCCAGGACGTCGAGTCAGAGATAGGCTCCACCTCCCTCCTACACGTCGACGCTGATGAGCCGGACTGAGCCCTGTCCATCTATGCCTAGACTAAGTAGACTTGCTAACTCACCTGGGGTTACTTTGGAAGGGCAAGCCTGGTACAGCAAGACGCGAAGATGAGCGCTGAAGTGTTGAAAAATTTTATTTTGAAAAAGAAAGGAGTGGACAGATAGGGGAGAGGAGGGACTATTTATAGGAGATAGAAGCGACTCCTCGATTCCCGCAAGTACTGTTCACCTATCTGACATGCAACTGCCGCCTAAGAATTCGCGCCACATCCTCAAAACGTGCGATGCTGACATCATCCATTGACAGGCTGGCAGCCAGTCAAGGAGGCCAGCGCGGAAGAAGTATTCGGAGGAGGGAACATTTTTATTTTTAAGATTTAAGGCGCCGTCCTCAGACAGACGCCCCGGGCTCCGAGACTGGGTCGGTTCCCCTTTCACCCGCGAGCAGCTCGGGGCTTACAGCGTCCTCGGCCGAAGACCCGAACTGTTCCCGGGTGAGACAGAAACCGCCTCAACCTGGAGCCCTATTGGGACGCAGAATAGTCAGCCTCCAATCGGAGAACTACTCATCTACCCGGGGCCCAAAGCTTCAAGACGCCCCCCTCGGCAAGCACCCCGGTCAAAAGCAGATCAACACCCGAAGGCCGAAAGAAGTGCTCCATTCCGAGCCAGTTGATGCAACTGCAAAAGTCCAGCCTACTCCAGCAACGGAACCTTCGCAGTTGCAAACAACCGGCCCAGAACGCCCTTCATCCCTCTCGGAAGGATAGAACCTCCACAGTTGCAGACTGCTCACCCTTCGAAGTTCGGTCGTTATCCCTCTCGCCCGAATCCCCCCTGGATCTGGCCGCCACATCAGGGCCATCAGATCCAAGAGAAGATCGGGCGACAAAGAAACTACCTCTCCGACAAAACCGGGGGTAAGAATTATCAAGAAACAGGCGTCCGCCGAAGCAGACACCTTTAAGGGCCAAGCAGACCACCCTTGCTTTGATCTGAACCACTACGAGAAAAAGGGGGGGGGTACTTATAGCCTCCCCCAGATGCCGGCCTTTACGACATGGGGAAAACCAAACGACGGAAGACCATGCGCCATACATTTATTAGGCGGCGCCATTAACGCACCTAGGAAATGGGAATCTTGCACAGATCCCAGGGCGCCCCCAAATGCTCCTCGAAAACAACAGACTACCCTACTCAAACAGTCCCAAGGAACAACGGCTCGCCTTCACCCTCACCGGCCCATAATCCCTCGCCAGCTCGAGGTCCGGTCTGGCACCCGGGTACTCTTCTTCGGAAGATCCACCGGCTGGCCATCACCCTTAACCAGCCCGTAATTCCCCCTCGTCTCGAGGTTAGGTCTGGCACCCGGGTACTCTTCTCAGGAAGAAACAACGGCTCGCCTTCACCCTTACCGACCCATAATCCCTCGCCAGCTCGAGGTCCGGTCTGGCACCTGGGTACTCTTCTTGGAAGATCCACCGGCAGGCCATCACCCTTACCAGCCCGTAATTCCCCCTCGTCTCAAGGTTCGGCATGGCACCAGGGTACTCTTCTCAGGAAGAAACAACGGCTCGCCTTCACCCTTACCGACCCATAATCCCTTGCCAGCTCGAGGTCCGGTCTGGCACCTGGGTACTCTTCTTCGGAAGATCCACCGGCAGGCCATCACCCTTACCAGCCCGTAATTCCCCCTCGTCTCGAGGTTCGGCATGGCACCAGGGTACTCTTCTCAGGAAGAAACAACGGCTCGCCTTCACCCTTACCGACCCGTAATCCCTCGCCAGCTCGAGGTCCGGTCTGGCACCCGGGTACTCTTCTTCGGAAGATCCATCGGCTGGCCATCACCCTTACCAGCCCATAATTCTCCCTCATCTCGAGGTTCGGTCTGGCCCCCGGGTACTCTTCTCAGGAAGAAACAACGGCTCGCCATCACCCTTGTCGACACATAATCCCTCGACCTCTAGAGGTTCTGTCGAACACCAGGGTACTCTTCTCCGGAAGAGACAACGGTTCGCCATCGCCTTCACCTACACGTAAACCCTCGACTAGCTCAAGGTCCTATCCGAGCCTCAGGGCAGCACCACCGGGAAGGCCCTGTGATTCGCCCTCCCATTTTTTCTACAACCATAAGCACTCCTCCCCGGCTAGCTCCCGCACCCCCCGCAGGAGTGGGGGGCTTGTGTGACAGGGTAAAAATGGCCTGAGGCCCAACCAGGGCCCAATACAATTCCCACTCAGAAAGGTAAAGATAGCAACCTGGTTCGGCTCCGAACCACTTCAGGGTCGGCGCCGAACCTCGTGTTTTCCCTTACAGTACTGGCCTCCTCGTGCCGACGAGCCTCAGTAGCCCTCGGAGTCCGATCCGGGACAGTCCCACAGGCCGTCCCCCCTCTCTGGCGGGGCAGAAGGATGACCTGGCGCAGCCTAGGCCCTCTGATTCCCCCCCGAAGCACAGGAGACCCACGATCAGCCACGTCAACTCCAAATACCGCCAAGGGTGTTGCCACGTCAGCCCTATACCACTCCTGGTATTGCCACGTCCGCCCTAAACCCCCTGGGCCTTCTGCCACGTCAGGCCCACGGGCTTTCGGATCCAGACCCGGCCCCCAAGTGGAACCAAACCCGGTTGGGATTCTCTATAAATACTAGACCCCCACCCACCTTTTGAGGTAATGAATCTTTTGCCACTTAAATATACCTAGTTATTGCTACTCTCTCACAGAGACTGACTAGAGCGTCGGAGGGTCCGCCGCCGGGATAAACCCCGGTGTTTCAGGACCGTCTGCAGGTACACAAGAGCTCAGATCCGACCCTTCCGATCCGAGCCCAGCCTTCAATATCTTTCCGAGCCCATCGCAGGTCCCAGAAGGTCAACCGAAGATCGGCAGACGAGCGGCATTCTCCTCCAATACAAATTGAGTCCGAACTCACACCTGGTGCATCCACACGTCTCCCAGAAATAAACCGCATCAGGTTAACCCTTCCGATCCGAGCCCAGCCTTCAATATCTTTCCGAGCCCATCGCAGGTCCCAGAAGGTCAACCGAAGATCGGCAGACGAGCGGCATTCTCCTCCAATACAAATTGAGTCCGAACTCACACCTGGTGCATCCACACATCTTCCAGAAATAAACCGCATCACCGGGGTTGTTCCCGGCGACGCACCCTCCGACGCTCAAGTCAGTAATCTGGAAGACTATGAAAGAGCGCAAAAACTGGTGAAAGACTGATTACCTCTTAATGGAGATGGGTGGGGGGTATTTATAGGCATCATAGGGAACAGATTAGGCATGTAATTCCTTGTGTATAGATAAGGAATGTAATCCCTAATCCCCAGTGAAAAGATAGATATGAATCAGGGCCGTTGATTAACATTAATCAGAACAGATTAGGCATTTAATCAGAACAGGGGGGTATTTATAGGCATCATAGGGAATAGATTAGGCATGTAATTCCTTGTGTATAGATAAGGAATGTAATCCCTAATCCCCAGTGAAAAGATAGATATGAATCAGGGCCGTTGATTAACATTAATCAGAAACCCTAATTCTACCCTGTCGGACCAGGTTTGTTGCGGGTTGAAACCTGCACCCAGTTGAGGTGGATCCATTCGCGGGTTATTGGATCTGTGAGAAGGAGACCCAGTACCCGTTTCTGACCCGTTTGTAGGTGAAATTACTATCTTACCCCCGGACTTTACGATTCGTGCCCAATTTGGACGGTCTCGATTAAATCCCTATTTTTAGCCATATCACGAGCCCCCCACTCCTGAAGGCTGAGGACAATCAGTCTTTGAGGAGTAGTTTGACTGTTTTAGTGGCTAGTGGAGTTGTATCGGAGTCCGAATGGGTGTTTTTGAATCCCAAAGTGGGTGGTAAGGTAATTCCTTCTTCTTTCTTGAAGCCATGTGGTGTATCAAGTTTTTATCTATCCTTTCGGGCTATTTATTTAATTTTGCGATGCGTTAGCTAGTCGTTCGGGGGTCTTAGCCGTATATTCTAGGCAATAATTGTTCGTTAGGGGGTTCAAAAATATCCCCCCAAATTTTTAATTATCTCCCAAAATTTTTAGCTAATTTTTTCGAATTTTTAGCAATTTTTTGCAATTTTTAAATAAATAAAACGATTTAAATAAATAAAAATCGATTTTTAAATACCTATTTATGACGCGGCTACATCTGGACCGTCCATCAGAGTGGAGGCGCGAACTTCTGAATGATCAGACGGCCCCTGTTCCTCGGCAGGCTTTTTTGCCGTATACGAGGGTCGGTGCCTCGGCACCTCAGCTCGGAGGGCCAGCGCCTCGGCTCGGAAGGTCAGCGCTTCGGCTCGGTGGGTCAGCGGTTCGGCTCGGAGGATCCGAGGTACGTGGCATCATCTGGGCCGTCCATTTCAGAGTGGATCTCCATAAAACGCTATCTTGTCGTTTAGTGGACGTGGCCACATCTGGGCCATCCATCATGGCGAGCGCGCTTTTTCATAAGATCCAACGGCTGATATGGGTCAGTATGATTTTTTGCCATATACGAGGGTCGGTACCTCGGCACCTCGGCTCGGAGAGCCAGCGCTTCGGCTCGGAAGGTTAGCGCTTCGGCTCGATGGGTCGGCGGTTCGGCTCGGAGGATCCGAGGTACGTGGCATCATCTGGGCCGTCCATTTCAACGTGGATCCCCATAAAACGCTATCTTGTCGTTTAGTGGACGTGGCCAAATCTGGGCCGTCCATCATGACGAGCGCGCTTTTTCACAAGATCCAACGGCTGATACGGGTCGGTATGATTTTTTGACATATACGAGGGTCAGTACCTCGGTACCTCGGCTCGGACTCCTAGCACTGTTGGCCGAGGTGCTAAGTTGGCTGTTTTGGAGGAGGCGTTTCTTGAAGGTTCCACTCTTCCGCACCCAGTAGCTCGGCTGCTCGGCTGAGCTGTTCAGTAGCTCGGCTGAGCGGGCCGATGGCAGGCAGCTCAGAAGGTACGCGTGGCTGGATCTGGGCCGTTCATCTTGGCGCGTATCATGAGGATGGGGTTCAGATCACGAGCAAACGTTATCTTGTCGTCTTGTGGGCGTGGCGCAATCTGAACCGTCCATCAGATTCTGTCGTGAATTTTGGGGAGATCTGACGGTGACTTCGCCTCGGGATGATTTTTCTCCATATACGAGGGTCGGTATCTTGGCACCTCGACTCGGAGACTCAGTGCTGTTGGCCGAGGCGCTGAGTTGGGTGTTCTGGAGGAAGTGTTTCTTGAAGATTCCGCCCCTCCGTGCCCAGTGGCTCGGCTGTTTGGCTGAGCTGTTCGGTAGCTCGGCTGAGCAAGCCGATGGCAGGCAGCTTGGATGGTACGCGTGGGCGGATCTGGGCCGTTCATCTTGGCGCGTATCACGAGGATGGGGTTCAGATCACGAGAAAACATTATCTTGTCGTCTTGTGGGCATGGCGCAATCTGAACCATCCATCAGATTCTGTCGCAAATTTTGGGGAGATCCGGCGGTGACTTCGCCTCGGGATGATTTTTCTCCATATACGAGGGTCGGCACCTCGGCTCGGAGACTCAGTGCTGTTGGCCGAGGCGCTGAGTTGGGTGTTTTGGAAGTGTTTCTTGAAGATTCCGCCCCTCCGTGCCCAGTGGCTCGGCTGTTCGGCTGAGCTGTTCGGTAGCTCGGCTGAGCAAGCCGATGGCAGGCATCTTGGATGGTACGCGTGGGCAGATCTGGGCCGTTCATCTTGGCGCATAGCATGAGGATGGGGTTCAGATCACGAGAAAATGTTATCTTGTCGTCTTGTGGGCGTGGCGCAATCTGAACCGTCCATCAGATTCTGTCGCGAATTTTGGGGAGATCCGACGGTGACTTCGCCTCGGGATGATTTTTCTTCATATACGAGGGTCGGCACCTCGGCACCTCGGCTCGGAGACTCAGTGCTGTTGGCCGAGGCGCTGAGTTGGGTGTTTTGGAGGAAGTGTTTCTTGAAGATTCTGCCCCTCCGTGCCCAGTGGCTCGGCTGTTCGGCTGAGCTGTTCGGTAGCTCGGCTGAGCAAGCCGATGGCAGGCAGCTTGGATGGTACGCTTGGGCGGATCTGGGCCGTTCATCTTGGCACGTATCACGAGGATGGGGTTCAGATCACGAGAAAACGTTATCTTGTCGTCTTGTGGGCGTGGCGCAATCTGAACCGTCCATCAGATTCCGTTGCGAATTTTGGGGAGATCCGACGGTGACTTCGCCTCGGGATGATTTTTCTCCATATACGAGGGTCGGTACCTCGGCTCGGAGACTCAGTGTTGTTGGCCGAGGCGCTGAGTTGGGTGTTTTGGAGGAAGTGTTTCTTGAAGATTCCGCCCCTCCGTGCCCAGTGCCTCGGCTGTTCGGCTGAGCTGTTCGGTAGCTCGGCCGAGCAAGCCGATGGCAGGCAGCTTGGATGGTACGCGTGGGCGGATCTGGGCCGTTCATCTTGGTGCGTATCACGAGGATGGGGTTCGGATCACGAGAAAATATTATCTTGTCGTCTTGTGGGCGTGGCGCAATCTGAACCGTCCATCAGATTCTGTCGCGAATTTTGGGGAGATCCAACGGTGACTTCGCCTCGGGATGATTTTTCTCCATATACGAGGGTCGGTACCTCGGCACCTCGGCTCGGAAACTCAGTGTTGTTGGCCGAGGCGCTGAGTTGGGTGTTTTGAAGGGGCGTAGTAGCTCGGTTGCTCAGCCGGGCTGTTCGATAGCTCGGCTTGGCAGACCGGTGGCCGAGTCGTGGACTTAGTGTTTTGAAGAGTTTTTTGCTTCTCGTAACGTGGCAACTTTCCGCTTGTCGCTTTGGCTTCTTAGTGGGCTTTTTACGTTTCCCAAGGAAGCCCAACATTTTAGGGGTTATAAGTTTTCACCCCCACTCCTAAGCTCATTTCTTACTCTTTACTCTCAAGACTTCACTTTTTGTTCTCTAAGTTCTCTGCTAGCGGCGACTCTCGCTCCAAGGCGGTGCTGTTAGCTGTCGCGTGGGCCAGGCAATTTCTGGCGAGCGTATTCCGACCGTGAAGGTCACTTCAATGGTCAGTTTACTTAGTCTTTGCCTTTTTCTAGAGATGTCAAGAGTGAACTCGGGGAGTGGGGCCTCGTCTTCGGGCGATGATGGCGCGGAGGAGAGGAGAAGGGCGGAGGCTCGGAGGAAGGGGAAGCAGGTCGTCGAACCGTCGGTCACAGAGGCGAGACGCGAGAAGAAGAGGAGGGTGGAGACCCAATCCCCCGTAGTGGCGGTGATTGTGGAGAACCCGAAGCAAGCCCCCGAGATGGGACGATATCCCTCTGTCCTGTCCGGGCATTCGGGGGTTAGGCAGTACGAGGGCGACCTTTTGGAGAAAGCGATCTATGGGAAGTCAAAGATCGTCGAGGAACCTAACCCGGCTCTTCCCATCGAAGCCGACGAGCTCATTTCGGTGTTATCCGAGAAGGATCTTCTTCGGATCAGAAAGGCCTTCGCCATCCCTCCGGAGTATAAACTAATACTCCCTGGTCCCTGGATGCGAGCGAATTCCAAGCTGCCGTCGTCGAATATGTGCATGTTCGACTTCGACTCCTTGAATGCCGAGCTACGTTTCCCGCTGCATCCTTTCGTCCTTCAGATCCTCGGCTGGTTCTGCCTCGCGCCGACCCAATTCATGCCGAACACATGGCGTCACGTGAACGCCTTCTTGCTTCAGTGCTACCGAGCCGAAGTAAAGCCGGACCTGACGGTCTTCCGAGGGATGTATCGCATAAACCGGCAGCACAAGATGGAGCATCGGTATTATTTGGGGCCGAGGAAGGGTGTCAGGATCGTAGAGAACCCCGACTCGATTAAAGGTTGGAAATTGAGGTATTTTATAGTAAGGGGTGAGGCGATGCTGAACATTCCGACCCGGTGGAAAGTGGAGGTGCCGAAATTCGCCAGAGCCGACCCCGTACTGTCTGAGGCTGAGGAGGAGGTGGCGAGGAAGATCATGGCCCTTCCCTTGTTGAGTTGGAGGGAGTTGACGGAGGAGGTGCTGTTCGGGTCCGGCCTTAGCCCCATCGACCCGAGTACGCTCCTGACATCTCACTTGTTTCCGTTTTTCTTTCAAGTCTTTAGTTGGTCTCGCTAACTCGTCTCTCTTTTTTTTTGTCCGATGCAGAAGCAATGAAGATTGATTTTAACTCCATGATGGCTGATAGGTCGAAATTGGCCGGGGGTAGGAAGAGGAAGAGGGCGGCCGCGACTGCCTCGTCGACTCCACAGCCCACGGTCGCCTCGACCATCACCCTGCCCCCTCCGACTACTGAGGTGCCCTCGGAGGTTGTTGTTGCCGAGGAGCCCTCGGCCCCTGTGGCCCCTGGCGTGATTGAGGGGGCCTTTGACGTCAATGCGGCGCTGTCGCTTGAGGCTCCGCTGTTGACTGAAGCGGCCGAAGAAATCCTGACCGAGCAGCACAAGCAGCTTTTTGTGCCGAACTGGCGGGTGAAGAACCACGACGGGTTCCTCGGCAACTCGCAGATGTCGGTTCAGGTCGTCAAGCATTTGGCGACGCCGAAGGACAGAGCCGCACTAAAAGCAGGGACGGTCGGGGACGACACCTATGAGGTGGCTTGGTCGCTCGTGTCGGTAAGTTTTCCTTCTGCAGATTCGTTCAAGTTTTCTGCCCGGTTTGCATATTGTCCTGACCGTTGTTTTTGCAGGCAACCTACCACTTTGGCCACCTTCTCGAGACGTTCGCCGAGCAGGAGAAGGAGCCGAGGGCCGCCAGTGACAAAGACAGGTCGGCAAAGGTTAGGGCGGTCAAGGAACTCGAGGCCGAGCAGAGGCGAGCCGAGGCCTTGGAAGTCCGGGTGGCCGACCTTGTTGCCGACCTGGAGAAAGCCAAGGGGCGCCTCGAGGCAGAGTCTGCCAAGGCCGCCAAAGCCGCCGAGGAGCTGGCTACGGCGATGAAGTCCTTGGCCGAAGAGAAGGCAGAGAAGGAGGCCTTGGCGACGAAGATCAGGGCCGAGGTGGAGAAGGAGGCCGAGGCCGAGGCGAAGAAGCACATGTCCAAGAACATGGAGCTGTCTTATCAAAGGGCACTTGACCATGTCCAAGAATGGATCCCTGGCTTCGAGCGAGTCGGCTACCGACTGTGGCCAAGGTCGCCTTCAGGCGACGAGGAGGAGGAAGGCGAAGGCGACGAGGCCGAAGGTGAGGACGAGGAGGAGGAGGAGACCGACCCACTTGTGGCGGACGGCCAGGTCGAGGGGAGGATCGAGGGGCCATCTGTCAATGCGCCCGTGGTTGAAGCGGCGACGCAGGTGGACCCCTGATCCCCCCGTTAAATTTTTTGTAGTTTTCGTTTTGTTTTTTCTTTCGAGCATTGTAATGCCTTTTGCGGACTGGCCACCACTTTTTAATGAATGAAAAATGTTTTGACTTCGAAATTTTGTCTAAGTGTTCGGTTTGGCAATATAGTACTTCAATGCTATCCCTTTCTCATTTCAGATTGCCGAGCAGACTCTTATCACCTCGGCTGATCGGCGCCGAGCCGAGTTGTTTAAGCGATCTCGGGAGGATCGTCTCGAGGGTGAGGTTCACCTGACGAGGAAGATACTTTACAACTTGGAGATTAGGCATAGTGAGGCGTTGGCCGAACTGCACCATCTACGGATAGTTGAGGCCGAACTATCTGCTAAGGAGGAGGAGCTGGCACGAGTTTCGGCCGAACAAGATGACTTTGCAAAGAAGGTAGAACAGTTGCAAAGGGTGACGGTCGACAAGAGCATCGAGGTGACCCACTTGCGCCGTATTATATCCGACAGCGCCGAGTACCCTGGTTCGGCAAAGCTTCCTCGGTTTAAAGTGATAGTAAAGGATGACACATTGAAGGATAGGATCGTCGAACTGGAGGAAGAGGTTGCTCGGCTCAAGCCACAGCCGGTGAGGGCCAACATCCGGAGCACCTCGTGCACTCGAAGAGATTGAGCGAGGGATCACGTTCTATCAAGCGGCGAGCCGAACTCCTATCGTAGGTAGGTCAGCAGCTGACGCGCAAAGTGGCGTAGCGGTGTCTTCAAGTGGCGCTTCGGTTGGAGCGACTGTCAGGGTCAGCGGCGAGGAGGCGTCTCGATTCGTTGGTCAGGAGACGAGCTCGGGGGTCAAGAAGCGCCGACCCAAGGTATCGCTGAACCGGAGCGTACCTCTTCCTCGGAGGCAGTAAATGGGTCGTGTCATATCCTCAGATGTCTTTTAGAACCGTCTTCCGGGCTGTTTTTCGAACTCTTTTTGTTGTAATCCTTTTGTAATCTTGCCAAGTTTTTAATAAAATTGGAGTTGATTTATCCGATCTGTTTTCTGCTGTCTTCTTATTGTGCTGTAACTATGCTAGCTAGGGTAGGTTTGAAATGAACCGCGAGGCAGGTGTTCGCTTCGTCGAGCACCTTGGCCCCTTCAGGCGCGGCTCGGTTCGGTCGCTAAGGTGCGGCCGTTTCGAGGCTGTGGTTGCGTGGCCTGATTGGGAGTGCGATGCCTCGGATGTCCGAGCGTGGTTCTGAAAGGACAGGACCAGTCCCCTAACAGTATTAATGGCGTCCCGGGATTCGTGGGGGTGTTTCCCCTTCCCAAGGGCATTGAGGACAGTGCCCCTCAATTAATGCGTGGCGCTTCAGTTCCTGAGGTGCGACTTTTGGGCTCCCGAGGGTCATAATGACGGTCTCTTGGGGGGAAGGCTATGAATCCCACACCCCCCTTGTAGTTTGTCATTGTAGTCTTGAACTTTCGTGGCATCGATGGTGTCTGCCCTTGGGCGGATGCCAGCTTTGTGAAAATTTTTTGCCTCTAAAGGTTCGGAGGGGTGGTCACTCTACTGCCTTGTTCTTTTCCCGTTCCTCACGACTACGATGTGGGTGTCAGGAGCGGAGAAGGACAAGGCAGGAGAGTTGGCGACCGTAGTCCGGACCGAGGGAAAGGTTCTTCGGAAGGAGTTCGTGGTAGAAGTGGTGATGACCGAGGCCCGAATCCGAAGGGAAGGTCCCCTAAATCTTAACCTAAACACTTTCGAGGCTCGGCTGGCTACTTGCTTGGCATGGGTCGGTCGCGCTTTCGTAGCATGATAGCCGGAGTGACTTTTGCCGAAGGCTTGTCCTGGTGCCGAGCGAAGTGAAGCGATCAGAGCCGTTAGATGGTTGCGCGAATCTTGAGGCGGGTCCAGTTCCCAAGAAAACGTTATCTTGTCGTTTTGTGGACACGTGGCTGAATTAGATCCGTTCATCACGCTCTAGCACACATTTTGAGATGATCTGGCGGTGGTTTCGCCTCGGAAGGTTTTTTCACCATATACGAGGGTCGGTACCTCGGCACCCCAGCTCGGCTCGATAGTGGGGCAGACCGGAGTGGCCATCTAGCCCCGGACCGTTTGGGGACGAGCCGGTGAGGTAAAGTCGAACCATAGGACCCCTACCATAGTTAAATTAGTTTAAGGGTTGCTGGAGCAGTTTCGAACGGCGATCTACTTCTGGCTCCTCTGTGGGCGAGCCGAGGAAGTAAAGTCGAACCGAGTGCTGGACTCCGAACCATTCAACGGCTGCGGGAGCAATTTCGAACGGCGATCTACTTCTGGCTCGTCTTTGGGCGAGCCGAGGAAGAAGAGTCGAACCGAGTGCTGGACTCCGAACCATCGTGAGATTAGTTTAAGGTTGTGGGAGCAATTCCAAATGGCGAGCTACTTCTAGATCGCTTAGGAGCGAACATGCGAAGTAGAATCGAGCCAAGTGTTGGACTCCGAACCATTCAACGGCTGCGGGAGCAATTTCGAACGACGATCTACTTCTGGCTCGTCTGTGGGCGAGCCGAGGAAGTAAAGTCGAGCCGAGTGCTGGACTCCGAACCATCGTGAGATTAGTTTAAGGTTGTGGGAGCAGTTCCGAATGGCGAGCTACTTCTAGATCGCTTAGGAGCGAACATGCGAAGTAGAATCGAGCCAAGTGTTGGACTCCGAACCATTCAACGGCTGGGGGAGCAATTTCGAACGGCGATCTACTTATGGCTCGTCTGTGGGCGAGCCGAGGAAGTAAAGTCGAACCGAGTGCTGGACTCCGAACCATCGTGAGATTAGTTTAAGGTTGTGGGAGCAGTTCCGAATGGCGAGCTACTTCTAGATCGCTTAGGAGCGAACATGCGAAGTAGAATCGAGCCAAGTGTTAGACTCCGAACCATTCAACGGCTGCGGGAGCAATTTCGAACGGTGATCTACTTCTGGCTCGTCTGTGGACGAGCCGAGGAAGTAAAGTCGAACCGAGTGCTGGACTCCGAACCATCGTGAGATTAGTTTAAGGTTGTGGGAGCAGTTCCGAATGGCGAGCTACTTCTAGATCGCTTAGGAGCGAACATGCGAAGTAGAATCGAGCCAAGTGTTGGACTCCGAACCATTCAACGGCTGTGGGAGCAATTTCGAACGGCGATCTACTTCTGGCTCGTCTGTGGGCGAGCCGAGGAAGTAAAGTCGAACCGAGTGCTGGACTCCGAACCATTGTGAGATTGGGGAGTGAAAAGCAGAGAGATGTAACAGTATCAAAAATATGAAAAAACTTTATTTATTAATATCCAATGATCGGCTGCTTCTAAAGTTGCTAGCCGTTATTACAATGAAAAATAAAGGAAAAATCACTACCAGCAACAGGAAGGGAATGGTTCCACATCTCGAGTTACTTAGAGGGGCGTCGTTGCTCTCTCTTGGTATTTCAAGAGATGGTCGGCATTCCAAGTCCTGGGGATCTCCCTACCTTCGAGATCTTCTAGCTTGTATGCACTGGGGCGGATCACTTTTGAGATCTTGTAGGGTCCCTCCCAATTTGGGGCCAATTTGCTTTTCTGTCCGGGGAACGAGATGGCCAATTTTCGGAGGACTAGGTCCCCTTCTTTGAGGTCCGTTGGGCGGACTCTTTTGTTGTATGCTTGCTCAATCCTTCTCCGGTAGCTTTGTTGCCGTATGGCAGCTCTTTCTCGGATTTCGTCTATCAAGTCTAGACTTGCTCTGAGTTCTCTAGTGCTCTGTTCTTCTTCAAAAGCTATCGAACGAGGATAGGGTATCCCGACTTCTAGGGGAATGATGGCCTCGGACCCATAGGTGAGATTGAACGGGCTCTCGCCTGTTGGGGTCCGCTTTGTGGTGCGGTAGTTCCACAGCACGTTGGGCAGCTGGTCGACCCACAAGCCCTTGGAACACTTGTCTAGTCTCTTCTTGATGCCTGAGAGGATCTGCCGGATGGCATTTTTGGCCTGGCCATTTAACTGAGGATGAGAGACGGAGGAGAAGCGGTGTTGTATGGCAAGGTCCTCACACAAGGCTCGGAAGGCAGTCCCAGTGAACTGCGTCCCGTTATCTGTAACTATGACCCGGGGAACGCCGAATCGGCAGATCATATTTTTCCAGAAGAATTGAACGACCCTATGCTCGGTGATTGTAGCCAGGGGCTCGGCCTCTATCCATTTCGAGAAATAGTCGACTGCCACGACTAGGAACTTTAACTGTCCGGGAGCTGGCGGAAATGGCCCCAGTAAGTCCATCCCCCACATTACGAAGGGGATCGGACTTGATAGGGAGGTGAGTGGTGCTTGTGGAAGGCGTCGGATGTCGGAATATTTTTGACAGGAGCTGCATTGCCGAACGTGTCGTTCGGCGTCCCGTAGGAGAGTGGGCCAGTAATACCCGTAGTTCAATACTTTGCGTGCTAGGGCCCTGGAGCCAGAATGAGCCCCGCCAATGCCCTCATGAAGCTCTTGCAGGGCGTAGTCGGCTTGCCCGGGGGAGAGGCACCTTAGGTAAGGCCGACCGTCTACCTGGGTGAAGGAGCGTTTATATAGGATGCCTTCGATTAATGTGTAACGTTCGGCTCGGGCTCTTATTCTTCGTGCTTCCTTCGGATCCTGGGGGAGGAGTCCGTCTCTTAGAAATTTGACGAGGGGTTTCATCCAATTGTCTTCGAGGAGGACAGGTAATGCTTCAACGGCGTCGAGTGCATCGTCCTCTATGCTCGGCTTCAGGAGGACTTCTATCAAAACAGTCTGCTCGAGGCCTTGAAGGGAAGAGGAGGCTAATTTGGATAGGGCATCGGCCTGAGCATTTTCTATAATACCCCGATTTTTTCTTAATACTTAAAGATTATTTATTTATTTTTGGTGTGCTGTATAGCATGTTGATTATTATTTCTCCACATGATGAATAAAGTATATTGTTTCCTATAAAGTATTTTCCTTAAAGCCCAAATGTTGATTTGTTTATTTTCTCTTTTAAAATATTTTGGCCCAAATGAACTTAAGCCCGTAAACTTATCCTTTTATTTATTTAATTCCTACAACTTGTATAGGTAGTATCTTTTCTTTATTTTTCCGGGTATGGTGTACAATTTTGTAGTGGGGTTTTGTGTGTACACGTGCACTCCATGTACACGTGCACAAGGCACAAAGCTTGGCCAGATTGTGGAGTAATGGACTAGGGTCATGGGTGGTTACTTTTGAGGTGTGGGTAGTTTCTCAAACTCCCGATTGGATCTCAGCCCTTGATTTTCCAACTCCCTAATATATCTTAACCCTCCATTCTATTTATCTCCTAGTATAAATACCCCTCCTATTTCCCTATCTCTTTTACACTAAGATTTTCTAAGATTACTTTAAGAGGGTCATTTGTGAGTTGGTGTGTGGGAGCTTTTCTGTGGAGACAAGCAGCATTTCTGAGGAGCTCGGTGTGGAACAAAGGAGCAAGGAGTGCAGTACCGTGTTGAAGAGCTTTGCGGGATTACGTTTATTTCTTCATATAAGGTGGGTGTTTCTCAGGACTTCTAATGTAGGAATGATACTATGATTGTTATGATTGATACCATGTTACAGAAAGTGAATTGAATGCAGTAGAAATTGCTTGAACATACTATTAATATTGAGAACGAGACTGTCGGTACAGTCGACTGCCATGTAAGCCAGCCGACTAGTACAAGACACTATTTTTCATAACGTGCTGATAAACATGTATAGAAATAGACATGATGGTGTGATTATTATATGTATATTCTCCCTATGACACATATGATGGAGGGAAGGCAAATGAATGAAAAGAACTAATGGTGATTAATAACTTAGAATTGTTGGAGCAGTCGACTGATGTTGTGTTAAGTCGACTGGTACTTCAATCGGACTGACTATTTGGAAGTTCCATAAATTAAGATATTCCATTATGTAGACTCAGTTTAATGACTTGAGATTCATATCTTCATTATTGTAAGAAAGTATGAGCAATGTAAACGCATGTTTTAAAGTATTTTTCTCTAAAGAAAAGAGCATGTTCGTAACTTGAAAATTCATGTTGTAATGTTACCAAACGATAAGAGACTCTGTCTAGGAAACATGAATTTATGTATACTGGTAATTGACATCATGATGCGAGTGCATGTAAGAACTGTAGATGATCTCCTTAAATTGAAAATGGATCTGTCCAGTCGACCGAATGCGTGTAGCAAGTCGACTGATCTGGACATAGAATTGTGCTGTTGGAATCTCCAGGACAGGCGACTGATGGATGAACAGTCGACTGTCATGAGGACAATATTGTGAACATGAAGGGTTGCGGGACAGGCGACTGGTTGTGTACAACAGTCGACTATCCCGAGTATTTATGAATGATCCTGTATGTGACTGTATGAGTCGACTGGTGTTCTTCCAAGTCGACTGTACAGAGTGGACTTTGATATTTGAATTCATGTTATTTACTGCTGGTAATGGTGAACTTTATGATTTAATCGATGGACTCTGGTTATGGCTGTATGAATTATGTGAAATGAAACGTAGATGAGAAAATTGAGAATTTAATGAACATATGAGATGTGAAATCATGATAAGAAAGTCTGTGAGACTCTAAAATGATTTATGAGCTGAAGGTGATCAATTGGATATTGTGAATTTGAAATTGAACGAAAGAGTAGCTAAGTCTCCCCGGCAGCGAAAGAAAATGATATTGAGAAATAGACCAAGGCTGGTCATGTGAAATGAAATGATAAGTCCGGTTGATGGAGAGGCTAACTCTAGAGCTTGATTTTTATTCATGATTCTAATCAAATTAATACATAGTGTGGAGGTGATGAAGGTGAGAGAAAAACATGAGTGTGAGAGCTAGGGTACGGTGCGGGTGTGTGAGCCGCAGAATGCATGCTTGATGAGTCAAGACATGGCGCGGGCACAACTCAGTAATGATCGGACTTTAGTCACGCTTGTGGAATGTTTTGGTGACTGCAAGAGGAGTGTGTTCAGGGAGGAGGCTGAATTGTCGCAGAATGCATGCTTGACGAGTCAAGACATGACGCGAAATTCTACTCCAGGGGCCAGGATACATGCTTGTACTCATAGAATCATCTAAGATACTCACTGAAATTACAGAAGTAGAGTAAGTCATGGCGGGGGATTGAACCCTACAAAAATGAAGAACGATTAAGAGGCTTGCCCTCGAACCTATGTAGAATGGGATGCATAGAATTCGAACAAGTGCGCATTAGTGTCATGTTAATCAAATTGCATTAAGGATTTAAGTGCACAATCACGACACGACATCATTAAAAGTTCCCTTTTTATTTTACATGCTTATTATGAACAAGATTGTGATTTGTAAGAAATGAGATTCATTATACTGTTTCTGGCATAGAGAGGATGGCCATGTATAATTATCGTCGGTTGAATAAACTGACGTACCCACAGTTTTGTATGCAGGATGAATTACATGTAAAGAGGAATGGATGCATAAAGATCTCATTATGTTGTTGTTCATTTATGTAAATATTGTATATTTTGCTTCCGCTGTGTAAATTTAAATGTAAGATGTTGTAACTCTGATGTAAAAAGAAAAGTTTGAATTTCCTTGTAAAATTGTACTCAAAGAAAGTGAAAAGATCCTGTAGAACTCCTCGAATTCAGTGATTTGGGATTCGGGGCGTTACATTTTCTTCTCTGGGGATTCTTTGGATGAGGGCCTCTTCAAACAGTGCCATGAGACTTTTGACTTTAGCCAAGTATTTAACCATCCTGTCATCGCGGGCTTCATACTCACCGAGGACCTGATTGACGACCAACTGAGAGTCGTTGAAGATCCGTAGGCGTTGTGCCCCTGCATTTCGGGCCATTCCAAGGCCGGCTATGAGCGCCTCGTATTCAGCTTCGTTGTTCGAGGCTTTGAAGTTTATACGGAGGGAGTATTGGAGGATAAAGTCGTCCAGGCCTGCCAGGATGACCCCTGCCCCGCTTCCCTCGTTACAAGAGGAGCCGTCGACGTAGACCGACCAGACGGGTGGTCCCTTCATTGTTTGGATGGACTCGGGGATAGTAGTTTCAACTATGAATTCGGCCAGTGCTTGTGCCTTGATCGCGATCCGAGGCTGATAAGTTATATCATGTTGGCTCAGCTCGATCGACCACTTCATAAGGCGACCGGAAGTCTCGGGCTTGTGAAGAACCTGTTTCAGCGGCTGGTCGGTAAGAACGACCACCGAATGGGACTGAAAATAGGGGCGAAGCTTTCTCGCGGCCATTACCAAGGCATAGGCCATTTTCTCAATCTTCGGGTACCGGAGCTCGGCGTCCTGAAGTACCTTGCTGACGTAGTAGATGGGCTTCTGAGCCCTTTCTTCTTCTTTGACTAAGACCGCACTAAGCGTCTGTTCGGAAGATGCCAGGTAGAGGTAGAGCGGTTCGCCAGGTATTGGTTTGCTGAGAAGAGGTAGATTGACGAGGTAAGCTTTAAGCTGGTCGAAGGAGTCTTGTTGCTGCTGCCCCCACTCAAATCCTTTAGCCCCCCTGAGGGCTTTGAAGAACGGGAGGCACTTCTCCCCGGACTTCGACAGAAAGCGCCCTATGGCGGCTAGTCGACCAGTCAACCTCTGAACTTCCTTTGCATTTCTAGGGGGGGGCATGTCCAGTATGGCCTTGATCTTCTCCGGGTTTGCTTCTATTCCTCGTTGGCTAACCATGAAGCCGAGGAACTTCCCTGATGAGACGCCGAACGCACACTTGTTCGGGTTAAGTCTCATATTGTGCTTTCTCAGAACGTCAAATGCTTCTTGGAGGTCAGCCACATGATCAGTGCCTCGGATGCTTTTCACAAGCATGTCATCAACGTACACTTCCATGTTCCGGCCGATCTGAGCCTGGAAAACCTTGTTGACGAGGCGTTGGTATGTTGCCCCCGCATTCTTTAGACCGAACGGCGTGACTCTGTAGCAATAAAGCCCCTGGTCGGTCACGAACGAAGTCTTCGGGATATCCGGGGGGAACATTCTGATTGTAACCTGAGAAAGCATCCATGAAGCTGAGGAGCTCATGTCCCGAGGCTGCGTCAATCAGAGTGTCAATACTCGGCAGAGGGAAGGGATCTTTGGGGCAGGCCTTGTTGAGGTCGGTGAAATCAATACAAATCCTCCAAGTCCCGTTGGACTTCTTCACTATTACTACGTTTGACAACCACTCAGGATAGTTTACCTCCTGTACCTCCTCTTTGATAGCGAGCTGACGCTCGGGGGCGAACTTGCGCCTCTTCTGCTGAACCGGTTTGGACCCCGGATCAACGCTCAGGCGGTGGACCAAGAGTTCTTCGGAGATACCAGGCATATCTGCTGCTGACCATGCGAAGAGGTCTTGATTGGTTCGGATGCATTTTACAATATCTGAGTATAGGGCGGACGGGAGGGTCTTGCTAACAAAGAACTTGCGGGTCGGCTCCTGCTCAGAGAAGAGTACCTCCTCCAACTCGTCCACCGGCTCGGAAGTCGGCCGAGCGGCATCTTGGGGGATTTCCAGTGTTTCTAAGGAGAGGACGGGTCCGAGGGTAGAGGTCATATAACACTTGCGGGCCTGCTCTTGATTGCCCCTAACTTCTCCTACTCTGGCTCGAGTGGGGAATTTCATTTTGAGATGATAGGCGGAAGGGACGGCTTCAAGGGCGGCCAGACCGGGCCGACCCAAAATGACATTGTAGGCTGCTGGGACATCTACGACCATGAACTCCATCGACTCCGTCCGGGTAGTAGGAGTTTTGCCAGCGGTTATGTCGAGGGTAATCACCCCTTACAATAGTCACTGGCACTCCCGTGAACCCGTGGAGCGTGTAACCGGCGGGCTTGAGTCTGTCCCGCGAGAGCTTTAGGCCTTTAAAAGCGTCGAGGAAGAGGATGTTGACAGAGCTGCCATTGTCTACTAAGATCCTCTCCACTTTGAAGTTGGCCATGTGGAGACTGATGACGAGTGCGTCACAATGAGGGGTGCGAACACCCTCAAGATCTTCGTCAGAGAAAGTGACGGGCACTCCGAGGCCTTTGGGAGGAGGGGTGGTTCGGACTGAGTTGACCTCTCTTATAAATGCTTTCCAAGAGGAGTTCGAGGAGCCCCCCATTGGACCCCCATGGATGAGGTGGAGGACTCGCTCTTCCTCAAAGTCTGGCGTCTCTTCTTGTTCCGGACGCTTGTTAGCCCCCGAGGCTGGGGAGGAAGTTCGGCTCGGTCTTTTCTTACAAACTTCGTCAGCTGCCCCCTCTGGATAAGGGCTTCGATCTCGTTTTTCAGAGCACGACAATCATTGGTGTCATGCCCATGGTCCCGGTGATAACGACACCATTTTTCTTTATCCCTCCTCTTGGCGGGGGTGTTCATCCTCGGAGCTGGAGGTAAGATCCCTTCCTTTTCGACTTCCATCAGAATAGTTGAGATGTTAGTGGTGAGGGGAGTGAACTTCTCGAATCTGGGGGGAGGTCGGCGCTGGCCGACATTATCCTTCTAGAGCTTCTTAGCCCCTTCCTCTTCTGTTCCTTTTCTCTTGAACCCAGAGGAAGGCCCCTCCCAGTTGGGTTGATTCTCGGCCTCTTCGGCCCAAATGTACTTTTCGCTGCGAAGGAGAAGGTCGGAAAAGTTCTGTGGAGGCTTTTTGGCGAGGGAGGAGCAGAGGTTGGAATTGAGGACATTTGATTGAAATGCTGCCGTAGCGACCGACTGGTCGAGGGATGCTATGGTCCTGGCTTCGGCCGTGAACCTCTTCACGTAGTCTCTCAATTTTTCCCCCTTCTTCTGGTGGAGGTGCAACAGGGAGATGCTGGTCTTCTCAGCCCTTCGGCTGCTTACGAAATGTGTGACGAAGAGGGTTTCGAACTGCTCGAAGGAGAATATTGAGGAGGGGGCGAGGCAAGAGTACCATTCTCGAGCTGGTCCTTTGAGAGTTGCGGGGAAGGTTTTGCAGAGGAGGGCATCGGAAGCTTGATGGAGGAGCATCAAAGTCTTAAAGCTTTCAATGTGATCAACTGGATCGGTCTCCCCGGTGTAAGTCTCAAATTGGGGAGGTTTGAAGCCGAACGGGACAGGCGCATCCACTATGGTTCGGGAGAAAGGGGGGCGGCTAGGACGTAAGGTCCTCCCCCTAAGCTCCTCTTCCCGGTCTATCTGGCCCAGGCGCCTCTCTACTTCATGAAGACGACGGTACATGGTGTCATTCCTCCGGCGATAATCAGCTGAGCCCCTAGACTCGTCTTCATATGAGGGGGAGCGAGGGCTACGACGATGGTAGCTTCGGGAGCGACGAGGACTTGGGGTACGTCGGGAGTTGCTAGGAGCAGGACGAGGAGATGGGGACCGTCGACGAGGGCTTCGTACGGGAGGAGGAGATGGGGCCTTTGGCTCATTAGGGTTTTGACGGAGGTTGAGAGCCTGCAGGATGGTTGCTTGGAACTGCTGAAACTCGGCACGGGTGATTGGTGCCTCATTGTTCCTGGGCTGTTGCCGACCCGCGGGGGAGTGCCTTCTTCGGTAATGCTCGGGGGACTCTTTCCTCCCTCTGCAGACGGGAGACCTGTAGTACCAGTGGCGCGGAGACCGCTCGCCCGGATGGTGTTGGCGGGAGGTTCCCTCTCGGGCTCGCTTTTCATCCAGATGGCGGCGGAGGTCATCATCTTTCTGGCGGTTGAAGGCGATATTGCGGTGACCAGAGGCTCGGGGATGATGGGAGGCCATAGAGTCCGTGGAGGCGTTGTGGATGGAGACGTGTTCTTGTTGAAGAGGTTGTTTCTGAGGGTTGGGACCCTTCGGGGGTGGCTGATTAGGAGGAGGAAGGTCTTGTTGGAGCGGGTCTTCCGCCGTAGGGAGAAGCTGCCCTTGTTGCTGAGCGGGATTAGGGATGACTTCTTGCTGCTGATCAGGGTTGGGTCCTCGATTGGACCCCCTTGACCTGACTTTCCGAGGTGGCATGGCTGGAGAAGATCTGTTCACCAGGAAGAGGAGAGGTTTCTATCCGTTAGTTTCCCACAGACGGCGCCAATCTGTTGCCGCTAATTTCGGTGTGGGGGCAAACAGATAGTATTTGTGAGTTCTTAGGGAAACTGAATAGTAAACCTGTATACCTGTTCCGTCGGGGTTTTGATCGTCGCTCCCGCCGTACACCTGCAAAAAGTGCGAGACACCGTGGTTGTTCCCGGCGACGCACCCTCCGACGCTCAAGTTAGTAATCTGGAAGACTATGAAAGAGCGCAAAACTGGTGAAAGACTGATTACCTCTTAATGGAGATGGGTGGGGGGTATTTATAGGCGTCATAGGGAACAGATTAGGCATGTAATTCCTTGTGTATATAGATAAGGAATATAATCAATCCCTAATCCCCAGTGAAAGGATAGATATGAATCAGAGCCGTTGATAAACATTAATCAGAAACCCTAATTCTACCCTGTCGGACCAGGTTTGTTGCGGGTTGAAACCCGCAGGTGGATCCATTCGCGGATTATTGGATCTGTGAGAAGGAGACCCAGTACCCGTTTCTGACCTGTTTGTAGGTGAAATTACTGCCTTACCCCCGGACTTTAGGATTTGTGCCCAATTTGGACGGTCTCGATTAAACCCCTATTTTTAGCCATATCAGGCTCCATCGCCAAAAAAGAGTAGTAGCTTCCAAAGCTTATGCTTTATCAAATCGAGTGAAAAGTTGGATTCGTTTGGTTTCTGATCTCTCTGTCCCTCCCAACCATACCTCCCTTACCTTCTAAGGAAGGGGCACGGTTAGCCAATCACCTGGCATTGGGTCAAGAACTTAAGAAACGGGCGCAGAGCCCTAGTGAAGCGGTACCTCCATGTTGTACACCAATGCACACCGAATAGCCTTTGTTGCCACAAATTCATCTGTTTGCTCCCACACCAAAATTAGCAGCAACACTAGCCGACCAAAATTAGCAGCAACACTAGTTGAGCAACACTAGCCGAGATGGAAGAAGAACTGGTTGACAAAACACTAGATGAACATTTACCTAGTCAAAGCAATGGGAACACCGATTCTACAACTGCAACTAGCACCACCGTCAAACACCAGACAAACCACCGGTATCACCCGGTAAAAAACCACAACTTCTAGAGAGAGAAAGTGAATGTGGTAAATGAGAAAGATGAGTGAAATCCACCTATATTTATAGAACCCTCAAGACCAAACCACCACGTGGTGATATCCCAGCCACTTACAAAATCTAACGGTCAGATTAAACTGCACCCAAATCAATAAGAACGGTATCCCAGTAGTGGAACAATCGATCGAAAAAATGGTCGAACGTCACAATGCTCGGCCGACGAGTGAACGGATCAATGGGGTAGACAATTCAACAAACAATTGGTGGGCACAATGGGCATGTGGGCACTAAAATTACCACCAACAATAAGAAACTCTATCAACTCCTACAAAAAGCTCCTGGATGATCAATGTTTCAAGCTCAATAATATCCCCAACTTCGAACTTCGCTTCTCAACACAACAACCAAAAGCTTCAAGGAAACCGATGAAAAAGTTCTTACTACTTAGCACACTCAAGATGATTTATTTCCAACCTTGCCTGCCCCTTTAACTCAAAAAAAAAACTTGCCTGCCCCTTGCCTGCCCCGCAACTTCAAAATCCACTTCTCCAAGCTCCAAAGTTCCTAAAAACTCCAACAACATGAATTGGAGTTTTGGGCTCAATAGAGAAGAAGAGTCAATTTGAGTTTTGCAGGAATATGGCCGGGTCTCTAATCCAAACCCCACATACTCAAAACCCATGTTTGAAAACTAAGTGGGTCAGCGGGTACGAACTCCAAACCCGAAAGCCCGACTCCCAAACCTTCAAAACTTCATGTTCTCTAAATGGATGGATGATCTCCATAGCTTTACGACTGAAAGCTCCATGGCTCGACGGACGGTCTCCATAGCTCGACGAGATGATCATAGCTCGATGAAATAGCTATCTTAATTGCTCTCATTCTCTCGTTGATTTCCAGCTGAGAGTCATGTAGTCATGAGGCATGAAGGTATTCTGCATTGAGATTGAAATGGGCAATTTAATCTAGTTCAGAAGAACCAAGACAAGAATAATTTATAACCTCAGAAGCTTACAGAACTTGTAGATATCCTCAATGTAGTCGACCACAGCCAACTGGTTATCAGCATCTGATGCATTAATATCAGGAACTGGATCTTTAATGTTCGAACACTATCACTGGATCCACAAGCAACCTTGCTTCGAGCAGTCAGTACCCAAGTCAGTGTATGAACTTTCTTTCATGACGATGATCGCTGCTTCATCACCTCATTTGAGTCAGGACTTGAATGCAACCTTCGGCTTAGCTTCTTTGTCATGAACTTTTCTCGCTCTTTCATCCGCAATAACAACTACTGGTATCTGAACATGCCTAGCGATAGGGCAAGAAATCTGAGTGACTGGCTTCCTAGTAGGAAAAGAGACAAGACAGATCAAGCTACTGTGAATGTTTAATAGAAAAGTTGAAGGGCTTTATTTAGAGCAGTTACCCCTCTGCCATTGCAGCAGGTACGATGACGACATTGCCAATATCTCCAAGAACTCGGCGATTTTTGCCAATTTGACCCACAGTAGCATTTTTCTGCTTCCCTTTTAACTGCATCCCCTTCTGAAATTAGGAAATAAAGGGGAAAAGAAGAACAAAAAAAAACTATTAGTACAAACTCAGATAATTTAATAAATTGGAGAAATTCAAATCTGAATTAGAACTCATTCATCAAGAAATGAGAAACTGGGATTGATATATGTTTAACGAATCATAAGAAGAAATTATCAAGATAATTTTGAGAAACCCAGATGGAAAATGATCTCGATACCTATTTGTTCATACATAAAAAACAGAGAGAAAAAAATCCTTAAATAATGAGAGGGACCCCATTTGGAAAAATAAGATTTAACTTTATCCAAGGATTAATACCAGACACCAGAACTCACTCATCCATACAAATTGCAATAACCCAAATGATCGAATCATTTTTCAGTTGCAAAACAAGAAAATAAATATTTCAAAAACAAGCAAGAAACTGAAAAGTAATCAAAGGATCACCTTTTGGGTGGTGACTGGAAGCCATGGCAGAAACAGCTGCTGCTGGTGCTTCTTCTTCTTGGGTGGGTCCGAAAATGGTGGAGAAAACGGAGAAGAATTATTGGAGCCGGGCTGCCCGCGACTCTCCTTATTGGAGCGGTCGCCACTTAGAAAGGGAAAAAGCTTGATGACAAAGAATCGAATTCGATCTTCTTCTTCTTCTTGGTTTTGATTGATTATGAAAGATGATGTCTTCTTCTTCTTCTTGCTTTTGATTGATTATGAAAGATGCTGTTTTTGTTTTTGGCTTTGTTAAGGAATTGGGAGAGATTGTGGATTTATAACGGTCGACCTTTTTTTTTAAAATCTTAACGGTGATGGAAAGGTAAGAAAAAGAGAGGTTGCCAATGTAATGGGCTGGAGTGGGGGCCCAATTAGGTCAACTATCTCAGTCGTCGGATGCAAGGGACGCGAATCTCAAAGGTATTCCCTTCACGTGCTCGGAGTCTGCGAGTTTGGATATATCTCTAATCTTTAATCTCAAAAATTATAATGGGAGAAGAGGTGTTGTCATCGGTAAATCTAACAACTTACGTATTGCACATGCATAATTAATATAAGAGATCTCAGGTTCGTGGTCAGACTACGTCGAAATTTTTACTTTAATATAATATATAGAGAGAGTCCCTTTCTTTCTGTTGTACACTAGGCCGTTGTGTGCACTTATCTGTACTTGGCCTTCCCACATTCGTATTGACGATCCGAACTGTTTACATTGATCTATACATCTAAATTCGTCTAAATATGTAAAATCAAATTATTTGAAATTCATTTGCACATCCATCTTGTGACTGTAAAATCAAATTCATTTGCACTTGTGCAAATTATATATATATATATATATATATATATATATATATATATATATATATATAGAGTTAAAAGGGGTATACCCCTTATCTCACAGCAGATTTCTTGTGATCGGATGCACTTGTGCACTTCTTCTTCAGATTTTGAGAGGGTTAAAAGGGGTATACCCCTTATCTCACAGCAGATCGCGTAAACCACTTCGATTCCTTATCGATTAAAGCATCGATTGGAGTGGAGCTTTGCTTTGAATGTCTCATCGATCGGAGGTGGAAGTGATTAGCCGTCTGATCTCTCATATTCCGGAGGGAAGTATTTGACTCTCATAAATGCTTTAATGATATCTGTTTAATTTCTTGCATTTTCTTTCGGTTTTGTTCGTAGGCAATGATGAGATTGATTTGGATATTAGTTGGTTAAATAATTTTGGGACATTGAAATTATGATTTCGAAGAGATTTTTGATTGCGTACCATGATATTTATTCAAAGTTGAGTACACACCTTTGAGCGGGAGAGAAGAGATGAAGGCTTGAAAGTACCAATTTTTGAGTTTTAACAATAGCTCAATTCACAAAAATTTTGGGCACCAATGACTCACAATGGTTTAGGCAGTGATGCAAAACACTTTATGATCTGAATAATTATTTCAATCCTGTTTTAAGTATTCTTGATTATTTATCTATCATATTCTAGTTGGCGTGGCAGTCCAATGCAGCCCTACTTATGATGACTGTTTTCTGAGCCTATAATAACCCCCCCCCCCCCCTGTCCCGATAAGGCACTCAGTTCCCCAACTCTTAATAGACTTACTCTATATTTGATCTGCACAGTTGATGATAAGCTCCAACCAACACAGACAGAACATGAAGTATCATTTTTTTTCAGCCCAGAACAAACACAGATAGATCATGAAGTATACAAAAACAAACTGTATATTAGGCAGTGATGCTAAACACTTTATGATCTGAATACTTATTTCAATTTGTTGTATTTATTCTTGATTATATATCTATCATATCCTAGTTGGCGCGGCACCCCAAGTGCAGCCTTTGTTATGGATAGTCTGTTCTGAGCCTATTTGTTATGGATAGACAGAGCATGAAGTATGCAAAATTTGTAATGCTCCAAACAACAGAATACTAGAATTTCTAGTAACTGACGTTGGATGTGTATGCGTTGGGTACTCATCTAAGCCTTTTGGTTTTTGAGTCTCTCAAATGCTTTGGTTGGTGTAGGCCGTGATGCAAAACAGAACATGATCTGAATATTTACTTCAGGATTGTTGTATTTGTTCTTGATTATATATCTATCATATCATAGTTGGCGTGGCACCCCAATGCAGCCCTTGGTATGAATAGTCTGTTCTGAGCCTACTAGTATTATTTCAACCACAATTATAGTTTCTGTTGTTCAGTATGAGCATAACAAATATTGCATTCTACATGCTCTGTCTGTGTTTGTTCCCAACTGACAGATTTTGCTTGCTTCATGATATATCTGTGTCTGTACTGGGCTGATAAAATCTTTAAACAACATGCTCTATACATCATAAGGTGTTTGTGCTTGTTCTTGGCTGTTTGAAATTTGTATGCTTCATGCTCAATCTGTGTTTGCTCTGGTCATCTGGGAAAAATGAGACTTCATGTTCAGTCTGTGTTGTTTATGAGCATTTGAAATTTTGCTCAATTCATGGTCTTCCTGTGCTTGTTCTTGGCTGTTTCAAATTTTAATACTTCATGCTCAATCTGTGTTTGGTCTGGTCTGGAGGAAAAAATGAGACTTTGTGTTCTGTCTGTGTTGTTTATGAGCTTTACAAATTTTGCATACTTCTTTTTCAGCCTGTGCTTGTTCTTGGCTGATTGAAATTTGTATACTTGAGGCTCAATCTGTTGTTGCTCTGCTCTGGAGAGAAAAAATGAGACTTCATGTTCAGTCTGTGTTGTTTATGAGCTTCACAAATTTTGCATACTTCATGGTCTTCCTGTGCTTGTTCTTGGCTGTTTCAAATTTTTATACATCATGCTCCATCTGTGTCTGCTCTGGTCTGGAGGAAAAAGTGAGACTTGAAGCTCTATTTGTGTTGTTTATGAGCATTACAAATTTTGTAAACTACATGCTCTGTTTGTCTTAGCTCTAAGCTTACAAATTTTGTCATTCTTCATGATTTGTTGGTGTTGGTTTTGATCGAGGAGGAATATTTAACAGTACATGAATTTTGAACTTCAGGTTCAAACGGTGTTTTCCTGAGCCTACATTATTTATTTGAAATTTTGTTCTCTTTTGGAATCGACTATCTGTTATCTGTTTGTCTTTGTCTTTTCCATGTTCACTAATTTCAGTTTACTTTGGATTTCAGGTAGAATTCAGCATGAAGTGCATTTTGGAGTGATTGAAGACTGCAGTACGGCCAAATTATATATTCGGAGCAAATTTTGCAAATTTTGTCATCTACAGACAGTTATTAATAAATGTACTATGCTGTAAATGGCCATATTTCTTATGCTGTAGAAAATTTGTGAACACTCACTTTGCAATTCTATGAAGATCCAATTTTTTGCAAATAATCTGTTCATTATTGTCTTAATGTAATGATTGAAATTATGTGTTTTTTTGGGTGTATTACGCAGTATGGCGTGTCCACCTGATTTTCATGCTCAAAGCTTCAAGTAACCAAGTAAACAAAATAAGATAAGCTGAGAAGCAACACAGACATAACATGATGTATGCAGAATTTGTAAAACTCACAAACAACACAGGTTGAGCCTGAGAAGTATACAAATTTCAAACAGCCAAGAACATGCACAGGCAGACCATGAATGGAGCAAAATTTGTGAGGCTCATAAACAACACAGACTGAACATGAAGTCTCATTTAATTCTCTAGACCAGAGCAAACACAGATTGAGCATGAAGTGTACAAATAGCCAAGAACAAGCACAGGCAGACCATGAAGTATGCAAAATTTGTAAAGATCATAAACAACACAGACAGAACACAAAGTCTCATTTTTTTCTCCAGACCGGAACAAACACAGATTGAGCATGAAGTATTAAAATTTGAAACAGCCAAGAACAAGCGCAGGAAGACCATGAAGTATGCAAAATTTGAAATGCTCATAAACAACACAGATTGAACATGAAGTCTCATTTTTCCCTCCAGACCAGAGCAAACACAGATTGAGCATGAAGCATACAAATTTCAAACAACCAAGAACAAGCACAGGCAGACCATGAAGTATGCAAAATTTGTAAAGCTCATAAACAACACAGACAGAACACAAAGTCTCATTTTTTCCTCCAGACCAGACCAAACTCAGATTGAGCATGAAGTATTAAAATTTGAAACAGCCAAGAACAAGCACAGGAAGACCATGAAGTATGCAAAATTTCAAATGCTCATAAACAACACAGATTGAACATGAAGTCTCATTTTTCCCTCCAGACCAGAGCAAACACAGATTGAGCATGAAGCATACAAATTTCAAACAACCAAGAACAAGCACAGGCAGACCATGAAGTATGCAAAATTTGTAAAGCTCATAAACAACACAGACAGAACACAAAGTCTCATTTTTTCCTCCAGACCAGACCAAACACAGATTGAGCATGAAGTATTAAAATTTGAAACAGCCAAGAACAAGCACAGGAAGACCATGAATTGAGCAAAATTTCAAATGCTCATAAACAACACAGACTGAACATGAAGTCTCATTTTTCCCAGATGACCAGAGCAAACACAGATTGAGCATGAAGCATACAAATTTCAAACAGCCAAGAACAAGCACAGGCAGACCATGAAGTATGCAAAATTTGTAGAGCTCATAAACAACACAGACAGAACACAAAGTCTCATTTTTTTCTCCAGACCAGAGCAAACACAGATTGAGCATGAAGTATTAAATTTTGAAACAGCCAAGAACAAGCACAGGAAGACCATGAAGTATGCAAAATTTGTGAAGCTCATAAACAACACAGATTGAACATGAAGTCTCATTTTTTCCTCCAGACCAGAACAAACACAGTTTTTTAACATGAAGTATAAATTTTTAACAGCCCAGTACAGACAAAGACAGACACGGACAAAGCATGTAGCATGCAAACTTTGTATCATTCATCAAATATTCATAATTTGTTCGGCGCTGACGATCATCTCGTTCTTTCTCTTCGATTCCTACACCAAAATATTCATCAAATAGAAGAAAATTCAAGTACGTATGACACACGTTCATGGTTAAAAATTGTAGGCTCAGAAATAGTGCAAAAAAAAACATTATCTCATTCACTCGGATTTTAAAAATTCAAGGCGGCTCAGAAAAACAACAATTACCACTTTATTATCTCGTAAAAACTTACACTGTTGCATTGTTAAAGGAAAACAGCTCCCGAAAAAGCATTCAGCTTCTGAGCTCTTAATAGACTTATCAGAGCTGGAGAAGATCAGCCGTCTGATCAAAGTTGATCACGATCGGACGGCTGAGCTTGACTCTGCCTTTCTCTTCAGATTTTAAGAGGGGTAAAATGGGTTAACCCCTTATCTCAAAGCCAGATAGTGTATACTACTTCGATTCCTTATAAATTAACCCTTCCTCTCTTCTCGGCTCAAAACACTTTCAAAACAGACATGAAGTTGAGCATACATCAAATAATCATGAAACATGAAATCATGCATAAAATTTTCATCACTGCCGCATTGAAGTTAAATCAGATTGCATATAGAGTCAAATTTGGAATTTTGAATTTGACACTAGGGCCGCTTTATTAAGGCACACCGGCTAGTGTTCAGGAACAAAATTCAAGTTGCATATACTTTTCATCATTGCCTACTAAATAGAGAATATATGAACTTCAAATTAGAAATTTTTTACCAACTTGGGCATCATTATTTTTCTGAGAATGATTTACCTGCAAACAAACAAAACAAGTAGGTTAAGTTAATAATTGCGTTAGAATGTAATAAACTAATATAACGGCAGATATATATGACACTTACCTTGCAAAAGACACAGAGATAAGTCAACAAAGTTCATGCTATATTCGGAGGATCCTCTATTATAGGTTGCATTGTTGGAACTGTAGTAGAAGCTTGTGACTCATTTATAGTAGAGCTACACGTTCAATGTTCACAAAACGAAATTAAAATTATACTAAGTACACAAATGCAAAAAAATTTAAACTTTCTATTTAATTACTTACCTTTGCTTTAAAGGACAAGTACGACTGTCATGATTAACCATTTTATTGCACAAGCGACACTTTCTCAATGGTTTCGCAGCCATCTCCAATGCTTTCTCCCTACCCCCTTTGATGCGCTTCCCACTACCCTTGGTTTTTACAATATCGGGTACTTGAATATGGACTGTTCTAGGTAGTGAACTAGTTGTTGGTTGTTGTGATTCTTGGGGCATATCTTGTTGCAATTCTGCAACAACACCAACTAGTAATGTTTTCACCTTTTGGCGCATCTCCTTTGATGAGCGAGCAATCCTCATCACTTTGTTGAATTCATTGGACAATTCCACCATGTCCAAATCTTGTGGACTACCGTAACTACCGATTATTTCAGCACCAGCATCATCATATACAATCTCGGTAGTTACAGAGGCGGTCCACCTCTTCAAAATATAACATTGAGGCAGGGAATCAACAAACTCATTCCTCAATACCACGAGGATGTGTCTACAAGGAATGCCCTCAACTTCAAATTTACTACATGTGCAAGTCCCAGCAATATCCATCCCCTTGTAAACTACATCTCTTGTTTTATCATGCTGTACAGACTTAGCCATTCTCCTGACAATATAGTGTCGCACACTACCATCGTCAGCTTTCATTAAAGATGCATAATTCAAGCTTTCAACTAGTTCAGCCTGAAATATATGAAATTTGGACCGGGTGTACTGTTCAGACATTTGGGACTCAATTTCAAAACCTGTTTGCAGCTTTGGTTTGGTATGCAGAGTGGTGTAGTCAGCTGCTAACTGATTCTGTCTTTGTTTCCTTATTGCCCTTTCAAATCTGGTCAGAAATTCATGTAGAGAATTTTTACTGCTAACATACTTATCAACAAAATCATTCATGCTTTCTGATCTCTGAGTTGTGCGAATACCAGCAGTAAAAATATGCTTGGCATAAGCCGGTATCCACTTCTCACGAAGCAAATAAATGTCAGAAAGCCAAGGACAACCTGTTATTGGGATATGTATCAAGTACTAATAAAAAAGAACAAAAAAGTTCAAACATAAGAATAATTTATCAAAACAAGTAATACCTGCAATTTGCACGTTAGCGTGCATTACGTCATTCCATCTCATCTCAAACTCTTCTGGGGTCTCAGATTCCCAGATGCAACTGTGGAATGGAATGCTAAAATCACTATTCAAACCCGGGCCACCAAGCTTATCGGGAAGCTTTTTAAGAATGTGCCACATGCAAAGCCTGTGGCTCGAACCAGGAAAACAGATCCGAATTGCATTATCCATTGCAGGATCTTGGTCCGTGATGATCACTTTTGGTGGAGACCCATCCATTATTTCACCCCATTTTTGAAACAACCAAACAAAAGAATCGGTGGTCTCCTTATTTACAAATGCCACACCAAAATTTACAGATTGCCCATGATGATTAACTCCGGTGAACGGCGCAAAAACCAACTTGTATTCGTTGGTATCATATGTGGTGTCAAAAATTAGCACGTCACCAAAATGTTTGAAAGCCTTCCTGGCAATAGCATCAACCCATAATACATGAGTTAATTTGTTGTCTTCATCAACCTTGTAATGAAAACTGAAAGAAGGATTCATCTCTTTTTCCTCTTGGAAGTGCTCCAACAATATATCAACATCATAAGGTCTCATACCATCCCTCTCTCTTTGCAAGGAATTTCTAATATCTTTTTCAGTACAATTAATATTACTGAAACCTTCATTTTCTATTTCCATGAAGGACATAAACTCTGAAGTTCGTATATTAGCCTCTTTGAAAGTACTGAGTAAGCTTTTTTGCGCTTCAGATACATTTCTATTCTGTCTTAGAAATTGTTGCTTTCGAGGTGTGACACAAATATGACTATGCTCCTCAACAAACCTACGGATTGACCATCTCCCGTCAACATCCCTTTGGATTCGTATTTGAGCCATACAGTCTTCTTTCGTTATTGCCCGTTTCCTTCTCTTGATCAAAATTGAAGAAGATTCTTCATTATCACCGGTTGTATCAACCGGCTTGCCTTGTTTTGAACAAACAAACTGTTGTGAATATCTATCCTTTGTGGTAGGATCAACCATCGTTGCAGACTTTCGTACTGAAAAGCCGCATAATTTTGCATATGTTTTGTAAAATTCAAATCCATCTTCTAAGGTTGCAAATACTAAACCAACAAGTGGTTTAGATGCATCATCAACATCCCTCCAACTGGACTGAACATCCTGGCTTAGTAATTCCTCATTTTCAATCTCCATCCTTCATAGGAGAATGAGACAACAAAAATTAAAAATAAATAAACTCTCTAATCTTTAACTGTCAAATAGAGAAATTGTGGCCCCAAAAAAGGTAACAAAAAAAACTACATCTTAACACAATCTACTCTATTCACCAAACCCTAAAGGACCTTTTCTGGAAATGATCACAACCACCTTAGTGGTATTGTATCTCACACCCGGTGTTCGAGCATAAAAAAAAATCGACTATAGTCTCCCCTGTATTTGGCTATCCGTTCAAGGAGATGATGATGGTAAAGGGTATTTTGCTGATGAAGAGGAATCGGCCGAATAATGAGCGCGTCGTGCTGTAACTACGGTAACAAGAAGATCATTGATGACTCATGAACTATTCTGTTCATGACTACTAATAATCACTTATCTCATAATAATAATAATAATAATAATAATAATAATAATAATACTAAACTAAAGAAACAGTAAAAGAAAAATTACATGGAAGAAAATTTACAGGGAATAATAATAATACTACTACTAATAATCACTTATATGCATGTGTTAATCACTTATATGCATGTGTCAAGTCCTATTAGCAGTGATTGAAGCAAGTCTCGAAATAAACAAAAACTAGACTAAATATTACATGGATTTTGTGTGCTTATATGCATGTGTCATGTCCACATATAAAAATTCCATATACCAGTACGAATATTATTTGCTAATCTGAATGTACTAGTCCGAATACTAGTGCGAATATTAACATAGCATAATTTAAGCTCGAAGAATATAACAACAACCTAGAAGCATCTATGAAGGAAATAAAATTTCAATTCAAGGTGAGAAATTTAAACCCTTGTCGCAGTATCGGTCCTCCGTCAGGAACAAGAGAACGAACTCTCAAGTGCAATGTTAAGGTGCAGCTCACGGCAATCGAACAAAACGATCTGAGGATGAGCGAAGCACAAATCGAAGAGAAGATGATCGAAGCACAGGTACTGCGATCGGTTGCACTAGTAGGGTTTGTCACGGGTGAGTGAAGAAAGATAGCGGGAGAGGAGCGAAGGTTGCGATTAGGGTTTCGAAGAGGATGAGCGAAGCACAAATCGAAGAGAAGATGATCGAAGCACAGGTACTGCGATCGGTCACACTAGTAGGGTTTGTCACGGGTGAGTGAAGAAAGATAGCGGGAGAGGAGCGAAGGTGGTGATTAGGGTTTCGAAAGGATCCTTCGATTAGGGTTTCGAAGGTGCCGTGATTAGGGTTTCAGATAGGGTGAGAAGAGAAGAGAGGAATCCAAAGAGAGGAATCCAAGCTCTTCGAAACCCTAATTCGAGAGCGGGAGTGGAGCTCAGATTAGGGTTTGGAACGAGAGAGAGAGCGGGAGAGAAGAGATAAGGCTTAGACGATAAGGAATCGAAGGGTATAGCCAGATCTGGCTTTGAGATAAGGGGTATTCCCCTTTTACCCCTCTTAAAATCTGAAGAGAGAGCGGAAGAGAGATCAGCCGTCCGATCTTCATCAAGTTTGATCAGACGGCTGATCGCTCCCAGCTCAGATAAGGAGCTCAGCTCTCCATCTCTTAATAGACTAACTCTATATATATATATATATATATATATAGTAATCTGCACTTGTGATGGACGTTCTAATTTTTTTAAGTATATAGTAAATAATAAGATGCAATCTGGCATCGAATCTGAGACATCCATTTACTCATCACATACTTTTTATAAATTATTTATAGTGGCACAAACTTTTATTTTATATAAGTGACAATTTTGTAAATAATTATGTCGAAAATAAATTTGAACTTTGAGGCTATTGTGGTAACTAACATCAGTTGAGTAAATGAATGGTTAATGTAACTCCCACTTAAAAATTAATGGTTGTGATTAGATGGTTGAATGCCTACAAATGACAACCCCAGGTCCCCAACTCTCCCATTATAATATTAAATATATATATATATTAAGACGTGCATCGCACGTGTAAATTACTAGTTTTCATCTCTACTATTTTAATGGGAGAGTTTGTCATCAAATAATCTATATTTGTAACCACACAAACACGTGCAATGCACATCCATAATTAATATAAAGGAGATCTTTGGTTCGATACCAGATATGATGAGACAGCGTCAGAATTTTTTTAATATATATATATATATATAAAGATGTGCATCGCACGTGTAAATTACTAGTTATAATTAAAGAAAAGAGTATTCGTACACTGAGTTGCAAACTGCAGCCTAGCTATAGCCTTACTTTTAAAATGAATTTACTTGTAATTTTTGCTCCAAATCTTGAAATCTTGGCTTTTCTTCATTCTTTCACAAAATGAGCAAACAACAATTAAAAAAAAGTTTCAGATGAGGCTCGTAGTTCCCAACTACAACCTCATAATCGAAGTGCGGCCTCATCCGATGTGACAGAGTGTCTTATACAAAAAGTTAGTTTGGCAACTAGTTTAGTTTGGAAAATAGTTTCAAATGGTGGTTAGCTTGAGGGAAAAAACTCCCTATCTATTAAGAGCATCCACAGTCGCGATTGTTTAGAAAATGCATAAATGCATATAGCATTTTGTCTCTTTGCTGCAGTCGCTGAATGGTATTTTATACCAATTTAATATTAAAAAATTCAGACGGAACTTCACATTGCGTCCCACGATTTTTATGGATTTTTAATGACTTTTTTATTAATTAAAAATGTTATTTAAGTTTTTTAAAAAATAAAATAATAAAATAAGTGGGCCCTTCCTTGGACGCAACATCACATCGCGTCTAAGGAGAAGCTAGCTTGCATTTCATTCATTAAATTCCATTTTTTTAAAAAAAAAAACGTCGGACGTAATGTGAAGTTGCGTCTAACGATTTAAAAATATTTTTTTTCGTGGGACGCAAAATGATATTGCGTCAGACAAATTAAAAAAATATTTTTTTCCGTGTGAAGCAATGTGAAGTTGCATCCTGTATAATATGCATTTCTCTCAAATCTCCTCTCATATATAGCAATCTACTGTCGCTATTTATGCATTTTATGCATAAATAGCAAACGACTGCAACTGGTCGTTTGCTATAAAATGCATAAATAGCACACGACTGTGGATGCTCTAAGAGATGTACAGTTGGAAAATGGAGCTTTCATAGAAGAGAAACAAATCATTCACTATTATACAAATTTTCCTTGAATTAAGTATGGAAGTTTTCGTTCTATATTTTCAATTCATGAACATCCAATCTAAAAACATTCTGAGTTTCCTATTTTCTATTCTTTGAATGGATATTTATAGAACATTCATAAATAGTTCAAACCTTATTTCGTAATATTTCCATGAGTTAGAGCATCTGCAGTGGTGTTTTGCTAAAAAAATAGCTAAATGCATATTATACATATAGCAAACCGAGTTACCTGCAGTGGTAAAATGCTATAATATAGCAAACAAACAAAAAAATTATGATCGGACGGATCCAGAACTTCTAGATCCGCCCCACGAATTTTAAATAATTTTTGTGCTTTTTTAATAATTAAAACTAATTTTTTAGTGCAAAAAAAAAATCCGGAAGTGGGCCCCTTTCACAGACGGATCTTCATGATCCGTCCAAGGGGTTTTAGGAATTTTTGGGCAATTTTTTCGGAAATTGATTAAAAATCGTGGGACGGACTTTCGAGTTCCACCCGACTAAAAAAAAGTAATAGATCCGTCCTATATAATATACATATTCTCATGTCCGCTCTCATATATAGAAATCTACTGTAGCGAAATCGTAAAAATATGCATAAATAGCAAACGACTACAACAATTCATTTGCTAAAATATGCATAAAATGGATAAATAGCAAACGACTGCATATGCTTTTATCCTATCTTTTTCTAAAAAAAACTTGTCAAATCCGTGATTTATTTTTTATTTTATGTTTCCTTTTGAATTGCTTCGAAATCGATCAATTATCTTACATGTTGGATCCCTTGCCCCCCCCCCCCACCTAATCGTTCCGGTTTCTTTTGCAAAAAAACCCTCCCGTCATTTAGATTTGTCTTATATTAAAATTAATTTGTTTGATTAGCTTTTTTGAACTTCTTTTAATTATTTTATTTGTAGATAATAATAGACAATAATTATACTATTGTTATTTTTTCAACGAGATCTTTAATATGAGACTAATATTAGATATCTTCCTGATTTATTTTAAGTGTAGAAATTAATAATATGAATAAATAATTATCCTAATATAGATAAATATTCATCGAAAATTGCAAAACATAATATTGAATGAATCATCAAAATTTAAAAAAACATAATACTGAACGAAGAGAGAATACAAATAATTCTAATTATCGGGATGGTCATTATTTTCTCCTGGAAAATAGGTCGAACTACTGAACTCCACCGAATAGAAAGTGAGATCTGAATCACGTAAGAGACCCTGAAAATATCCAGTTGTATTTATGGGTCCTTCCTGTTGGGATTTACGAGCCCTTCTCGCCCGAATTTCCTTCTTTCTACTTTGCAGCTATTCACGATCATCCGGATCAGTTATGGATTCCAAATTGGTCAGCATAATTTTGTTATCTTCACGTTCACGATGCATATTTTTAATTTTACATCGCCTAGTGAAAATTACAAATGGGAATTTATTCATACAACTACCCCGTGAGATATTTCCAAATGGGAATTTATTCATACAACTGCCCCTGAGATATCGATGGTAGCCGATGATGCAACCCAATTTAGTCAGTTTCTACCTAGACACAAGAAAATTAAGGACAAGGAGATTCATTTTGAACTCCGGAACGGATTAATTGCTCATTTGTGGGAACAACACGGTGCTAGTACATCATGTGTTTAATTGTTAATATTTTGTAATTTGAATAATGTGGTACTCTACCTCTTCCTTAGTAACTGTATTATCTATTTCTAATTAATTGTATTATATCTTTTTAATTATTTGTATTATCTTTTTGCATTCAAAAAATTGGTTTTGTGCCCCAAAAAAAAAAAATTTTTTTTAAAGAAAACCTCAAACTGGGGTACCATTGGAGTACCCCACTTGAAACCCCAAATCAAAATGACATATTTTAAGAAATATGTCAAAATGGAACCCAAAATAAAGATAGAGATGAGGTTCCATTGGGAATGTTCTTAGACCATCGGTGTACGAATCTTTAACCCATACCTCAAATTAGGAATTTGGGTATAGAAATGTCATGCTCAATCTACATGGCATGTTAAAATATACATGTAGAACACTCAAGTGCTCAACCGTTGCTATAACTTTATAATTTTATCGAAATAGCATGCCTCACTATCATTAACTCAAGTTCATTCATTAAGAGAATTCCTCTGCAAAAATCATGACTAAATTACCTCCTCATAGACTTTGGTCACCCTTACATTTATATACCTCCATGACTCCATCCGATTTTTCTATGCTGAAAGTTCTTATTTTTTGTTTTAATATTTTTTTATGGGGTGAGGTCAAGCTGGCAATTCTAATCTTAAAGCATGTCTCACTTGATTCATCGAGAGGCTAATAGGCCCAACGTGATTATTTTATGAGTTCTTCTATAATGCAAACTCTTAACTATCTTAACTACTTTAAGACAGCCCCTATAAGAGTGGAGTTAATTTCTTTTTTTTTTTTTGAATTCATGTTAGTTACAAACCATTAAATACGGACCACTTTTTTGTTGGTTTTCTCTTTGTTTAAAAATATTCTTATGATCAAAATTGTATATGATTTAATATGGGGAATAAAACTAACTATTGGATCATCTCAAATATTGTGTAGAAAATTGAGATATCTTATAATCAATAGTTTATAATTCATTGATTTGGGTTACTTAAGTTATTGATTAAATAAAATAAAAACATCAAATTTTAATGAAACACTAGATTTGCCCGTGGGCACGTGCCTACGGCACGTCTTCGGAACGATACAACACACGAAAAGCTTTGTAAACAGTAAAACAACAATTATGTAGTTCAAGTTTAAATAGTATGATAATAATTAGTTGTAAATAAAAGTCAATGTTTCTATTAGTATATGTCAAAAAATAATTATAAATGAGGATGTAAAATCCAACTTCTTAGAACTTTAAGTGTGGAAAATGATGAAATTTAATTGTTCAAGAGATATTTGTTATTTTCAATATAACATGTGCAATAAAAAAAACCATAAAAATTCTGAAAATTTTACAAACCTAAAATTTTAAAATCTAAATTTCTAAGTAAATAAAGAAAGAATGGGAGATAGGGAGGGAGAGAGAGAAAGAGAGAGTTATGAAAAAGTGAAGAGAAAAGAGAGAGATAGTAATAAAGTAAGGAGTTTTTTAGTTTTGGCGGGAAAATTTTAATTTTGGGGTTTGAAATTTTGGGCGGAAAAATATGTTTTGTGAGAATCAATCTAGGCCATTGATTTTAGAAGAGATTGAATGAGAGCCACTTGATAGCTTTCTTTGTAATTTATTATATAGATTGTAAAATTTCGACATTCAACATCAAATTAAGATTGCAACCTTATCTTCATAGATAAGGAGACAAGCCAACCCGCTACTAACCCAAATTAACAAACATGTAAATCCACAAAACCTCTTGAATTTTTCCACAACACATGAACCCTTGACTGCGGTATGATGTTCCATGTGAATGCCACTAATAACTAAGTAATGTTTGATGTACCACGCACACACCAAGTAGAGTTAATACGTACGTACATACAAATGAAATAAATTGTAATCTCCTTATTAAAAAAAATTAAAAATTTAAAACCAAATATGACTGTTGGAGACTTCAAACCAAATTCGAAATATGACCGTTGGAGAGTTAATACGTACATACGTACATACATACTAATCGAAATATGACCGTTGGAGACTTCAAACCAAATTCGACCGTTGGACAACTTCAGCTGCTCTTTCCTACCCAATTAAGGAAAACAACCCTCCCCCTCTCATTATGATTATTACTTGTTGTATCAACTAAAACCGGTTGTAAAGAGAGAAAGAAACAAGAAGAGTGAAAAGAAAGAAAACCCCAACAAGTTCTTCATCTTCCTCTTCTTCTCTCGAAATTCGACAGAAAGAAAGAAGAAGAAGGACAAGAGGAAGCCATGGCCACCAAACAATCAAGTTGCTGTTCCTCAACCAGAGAGGTATTCATTCTATTCTAATCTTTGTGAATAACCCTTGTTTTCATTCTTTTCTTTCATGGGTTTCTTGTTCTTCCTTTCTTGATCTTCTTTTGAAATTTTAGGATAATGGGTAATTTATATTTGGTTGATTGCCTGGTGATTAAGTTCTCTGTGTTGCTGTATTAAGTTCTCTGTCATTTGATTTGAATATTCATGAGATGTGAAATCGGAATTAAAGGAATTGATGGGTCATCCTCTTATTAATAATCCATGGATAATAAACCCTTTTGTTAAGTTCTTGGGAAAATATATTGATGCCCAATTTTGAGGATTTCCCCCCTTTTTTGATGAATAGAATAATGGGTCTTCTTGAAGGGTGTGCCCTTCTATCGTTCTCTTCAATCACAACTTGAATTTGTCGAAAACCTTCTTATAATCTTTTCTTTGTTCTCATATGAAAATATGTCCATTGATCTTTCCTTTAATTGTTCAACAGTCACAGGTGGGGGTATACCACCGAATGCCAAGCCAAAGAATGTTGCTGCTCTACCTGGTCAAGAAAGGAAGAACCGCCAAGCCCTTGGGGATATCGGTAACCTTGTCCATGCCCCAGTGGCTGAAGGGAAGACTCTTGCTCCGATCAATCGCCCTATCACTAGACTCTTGCTCCTTGCGAATGCCCAGGCTGCTCCTGCCGAGAACAAGGTATATCCAAGTCTTGAACCCTTTTTTATTTCTTGATTATTTTTCTGAATATTACTAGATCATATTTTTGTTGGTAATTTCAGAAACCAGTCATTATTCCTACTGAAGAAGTTAAGCCGAAGGTGACGGTCAAGCCCAAGACCGAAGTAGTCATCGAGATCAGCCCTGACTCAATTCAAGGAGTGAAAGGAAGACCTGTGAGCAAGAAGATTCACACTCTGACTTCTTCAGTGCTTAGTGCTCGTAGTAAGGTAAAGAAAACTATATCTGAGTTACTAGTTCTGATTCTTGTTTAAGGACAATCAAGTGCTTGTGGAATCAGTGATAAACTGAAAGATCCTGTGCACGACATCGATGCATAAGATGTGGATGATCAACTAACTAGCTGTTGTTGACTATGTTGAGGATCTCTACAACTTCTACAAGCTTGCCGAGGTAGATTTCTTACTTCCTTAATGGCCTCTGTTATTTGTCTTTCTTTGTATATTGTATATTAGACAAGGTGTCAATTGTCTCATTGAATGCAGAAATCTAGCAGGCCTCATGATTACATTGGCTCTCAAGTGGAGATCAATGAGAAGATGAGGGCTATTCTCGCAGACTGGCTGATTGAAAGTTCATCATAAGTTCGAGCTAATGCCATAAACTCTCTACCTTACCTTCTACATAATAGACAGATACCAGCTCACTGGGATGAGCTCCATGCTCATTGCCTCAAAAGGATGAGCAATCTGGGCCCCTCAGGTATTTATTCAACCTGGATAAATTTTCTTTCTTAGTGATTAGAAATTTGTTTGAAATCTCAAGTACTTTGGTTGACAGGCTGAGGATTTCTTACTGATATCGGACAATGCATACAGACGAGAGCAGATACTGGCCATGGAGAAAGAAATTCTGAACAGCCTAGAGTGGAGCCTAACTGTCCCAACTGCATATGTGTTTCTTGTTCATTAACGCTGCAATGAGTGATAACGAAATGGAGTATATATATGGTGTTCTTCTTTGCTGAACTGGGTCTGATGCAGTACTCAATGATCAAGTACAGCCCTTCAATGGTTTCTGCCTCGGCAGTCTTTGCAGCCCGTTGCACCCTCAACAAGACTCCTCTCTAGACCCGAACCCTCAAGCTGCATACTGGCTTCTCCGAGTCTCAGTTGTTACGTTCCTTCTTCTTACTTTCCTATACCGTTTGTTCTTATATTATATAGGAACTGAATCAGTCATATTTGTTTTGTTATTTTGAAATTGCAGGGATTGTGCTCATATTTTAGTGAACTGCCATTCATCTGCACTACAGAGTAAAATGAAGACAAGTCTATAAAAAGTACTCGAGCACTGATCTTTGGTGCTGTGGCATTGCAGACCCCAGCAGCAAAAATATTGCCAGGGTTGATGGCTTCTCCGTCTTTCTTCCGCTTCGCTCTATGGGAGTGGACCAGGGAGTAACTGAAAGTTAGTGAAAGTACCAGGGAGACCTGAGAGCCTTTCTTGAGTATTAAGTACTGGGAAGTTATGCTGTGGTTTAACTTAGACATGAATTGCCATATTCTGAGATAATTTCTTATCTTGGCAATGCTTGAAGGCACAAGCCACATCAAGTCTCTTTGAATGGCTACCAAGAAGGCCACAAGCAATCCTCCAGTTCATTTGCCCACTCTCATTCACATCTTGGTGCTGTGGCATTGCAGACCCCAGCAGCAAAACTATTGCCATGGTTGTTGGCTTCTCCCCGTCTTTCTTCTGCTTCGCTCTTTGGGAGTGGACCAGGGAGTAACTGAAAGTTAGTGAAAGTACCAGGGAGTGGACCTGAGACCTGAGAGCCTTTCTTGGGTATTAATAATTTCGGGTATTAATAAATACTCGGAAATTATTCTGTGGTTTAACTTAGACATGAATTGCCATATTCTGTGATAAATTCTTATCTTGGCAATGCTTGAAGGCACAAGCCACATCAAGTCTCTTTGAATGGCTACCAAGAAAGCGACAAGCAATCTTCCTGTTCATTTGCCCACTCTCATTCACATCTTAGTGCTGTGGCATTGCAGACCCCAGCAGCAAAACTATTGCCAGGGTTGTTGGCTTCTCCCCGTCTTTCTTCTGCTTCGCTCTTTGGGAGTGGACCAGGGAGTAACTGAAAGTTAGTGAAAGTACCAGGGAGTGGACCTGAGACCTGAGAGCCTTTCTTGGGTATTAATAAGTACTCGGAAATTATTCTGTGGTTTAACTTAGACATGAATTGCCATATTCTGTGACAAATTCTTATCTTGGCAATGCTTGAAGGCACAAACCACATCAAGTCTCTTTGAATGGCTACCATGAAAGCGACAAGCAATCTTCCAGTTCATTTGCCCACTCTCATTCATGTGTTCCTCCTTTGTGCAAGCTAAGTTGTTGCCTGTGGTGGTTACCTGAAGATTTACATCAATCCTCTAGTTCGTTTGTGCAAGCTAAGCACTTTGCTAATCATATAATAAGATTGGTTTCACTTTCGTCCAGGGACTCATGAGATCGCTTATGCCGACCACACATTCTATTGCTCTGTTGAAGTAAATCACCCCGATGCACATGTATGGAAAGCAAGGTGCAATGAATTATTTTTGAAAAGGCCGCAGGCTCAGTCCCATGAGCACAACTAAATGGCATTCCTACATGTAGGCAACATGTGATGCTTAATTGTAACGCCGTCACATCATCCAGCAAGTAGTGACAGTGCTTAGAATCTGATCAATTCCTTCGACATGATTCTGCAACGCAGCGAATTTGCCATATTATTGATAAACACAGACTTGTTATGGACACTTCTCGTATCAGAGTAGTTCACACAAGTAGGGCAGATAGTAATTCTCCAATCACATAAGGAGGCGCTGCTGCTAGCATTCGGTGTTTAATCCTAGGTATTAATAGCTGATTTTAACAATAACGAAATTGTGATACAAACCTCGTTAAGTAATGCACAAAAACAAAAATGTTAAATTGCCTTCATCATTTTGCGTAAGAAATTACTTCATAAAATATCGACATTGCATCTCAATGCAAAGGGTTCTAAAGCACACAATACACTGTTATCAATCATTTAGTCCAACATTGAGCAAGACATTACACTTTCTATCGATTGTTTCCTCAAAGGAACATTTATCTGATCCCAATTCATTTTGAGAGGATAGGATTAAACATTTGGGATTGGAACATACAATTGTTGAGATTCAACAAATAATCCACTCATTTAGGACTTCACAAGTTACCTCTATGCAAGATAACAGAGCTTAATTGAAATAAATGAAATCAAAGTCAAAAATGTAGTTCAAATAATATTTAAAAAAACAATGACATCTTTATTTTGGCTGCCAGTACTAAATTTACTTTCCTTTTGCCAGCACATGATTAGTAATAATAGTAGCGGAAACAGCAGTAAAGACAAGATTATAGTAAAATATCAAGAAACTAAGACTGTCTTCACAACCATTAAATCCATAACTAAGAATGTAGTAAAATATCAAGAAAAGGTTGATACATAGCAGAAGATTGTCTTAGAGACTCAGAAACGCATCCATAGAAAAACTAAACTCCACCACTTGACTAAAAATAACATCCATAATTGACATTTCAGCCTTTTCTTAGACATTGAAAATAACACGGAGTTCTGCAAAACTGCTTTCTTAGACATATGGGAAGATCTATTTCTGGTGCACCTCTACCTTCTTCTTAGTCCACAGCCGATCCAATGCACTATCAGCATCTCCCTGCAAAAGAAATATGTCAAGTTAACACTTCCTGTTCGTTGTCTTCATACGGAAGCATGCAACAAATGTCATTTAAGAACTGTGACAAAGTAAGAAATCAACCCCCATGCTAAGCTACGGAAAACTGGTCTCTGAAATCTTGAAAATAATGCTACCAAACATTAGCCTGATTTTTTGACAAAACAGGAAAAACCATATGAACCTGTACTTAAAATTCTATGAAGTTTGAAACCTCTATTTGTTATGCAAAACCAAAAAAACTGCTAGAGCCAAACAAGTAATATCATGTGGCCTTTTTATGTGACCTTTTTTGAGAAGATAAAATGTAGAGACCAAATGAAAATATCCCCAAGATGTCAGGGTTTGTCACCACTGTACGTACTCAAGAGTAAGATAGTGCTCGTCGTCAGCTACGGCCGAATCCATTTCGGTTCTCAAAACTAACTCAACAACTAACATGGTTTTCGGTTTTCATAAATTAGTTGCAAGATCCCTCGTTCATAACAATTGACAACCAAACAAAGGAAGAGCCATGCCACAACTTAACAAGAGAATCAATATAATTATAGGCATCTTCTTCTAAATATACATATATACATATATATATACACACACATAACTATAGACTTCTACCAAATGAGATTTAACTTTTAATTAGATTGAAATTTATGGCATCCTCAAAATGACCTTCAAAAAATTAAGGTGCAAGGTCCTTAGTTGGGAAGAATATGCAATTTCTAGCACAAGTTTTGAGCTCAAAGGAGATTATCACAAAACTCCCTAGCAAGCCTTCGATATGTGCCTACTTTTCTTCTAATAAGAACTTGATATCTTATCTATATAATAAAATACAAAGAAAGCTATCAAGTGGCTCTCATTCAATAGGATTGAAATCAACGGTGCAGATCTAACCTCACAAAACATATTATCCCGTCCAAAAGTTTCCACCCAAAACTCAAATTCAAATCCCCAAAACAACTCCTTTATTTATTTATTTATCTATCTATCTATCTATCTCTCTCTCTCTCTCTCATTCTCTCTATTTACTCAGAAATTTATATTTTCAGATTTCATGTTTATAAATTTTTAGATTTTTTATGCATTTTTTTATTGCTCATGTTATATTCAAAAATAGAAAATATCTCATCAACAGTTAAATTTCATCATTTTCTACACTCAAAGTTCTAAGAAATTGGATTTTACACACCCATTAATAAAAAAAAAAAATTCAACATATACTAATGGAAACATGGACTTTTATTTACAACTAATTATTTATTTACTATTCAAACTTGAGCTACATAATTGTTGTTTTACTGTGTACAAGACTTTCATATGTTGTATCGTTCCAAAGACGTGCCGTAGGCACGTACCCACGGGCAAATCTAGTATTTTTATAATTTTTAAAAGAAGAATGTAAAGAAGTATCCAAAATGAAATGATATTTTCCTGACTGAAGATGAAAACAATTGAACTAATTATCAATCCTAATCAATTATAGATCCAAATATGGGGAAACTAAAAATTGTGGACTTTTAAAAAAAAGAGCAAGGACTAGTAGTAAAAAAACTAAGGTAAAATAGCAGGTTCAGAGAAAAATCATGACGGTCAACCAGTTCAAGCTCAGACATTCAAAATAAAGCACAAAAATCGCCTACACAACAACAACAATAAAGCACCTCCTGCAATAGAGTTTCTCTCTCTAGATTTTCTAGAGATAGAAGCTTCCCCCCAAAAACCCCAAAACAAAAAACCCTAGATCTAGAGAGTTTGGAGGGGGTGGCAGCCGGGATTGCGCCGCCCCCTCCCCGATTGCCGTTCGTCGCCGCGTCCTTCTCCAGCAGGTCGACGGGATCGCGCCGCCTGTAACACCTTGGATTTTAAAATACCGAAAAATATTCGTTTTTATATTTTGTAGGGGGTGAGAATTATTTTTTAAGTTATATCTTATTTTATTTTATTTTTTTAAAATATTGATATTGGTATGGATATTTGTGGTAGATTGGTATTATTGATATATTGGGGCCATGAGTTGAGATTTTATGTGAATAAATATTGTTTATTTTATTTTATAATTTTGGGGGATTATTATAAGATAATTTTAATGTATTTTGTATTGTTCATATTATTATAGAAAAGAGTTGGGGTTTCTTCCTCCCGACCAAAACCGAAACCCACTTTTGGCTTTCCTCTCCCCCACCCAAATCCACTCCTATTCTTCGTGATTTTCAAATTAATTTGAGGGGTAAGCTAAGTGATGGGTGCTCTTCCTCGTGGTGGTGTCAGTTTTTCAAGAAGACTTCAAGGAGGTATAAGAAATTGAAGGTTAGTTCATATAATTGTATGCTTTTCATTTCCCATATTAGAAATTGATGTAGTGATGTGGATAGAACGCATAGAACATGCTAGGAGTTAAAGATTTGAATTATCATGAGAGAAATGTGAAGTTCTAATTTTGGCATAAACTCGGATTTTAGGGTTTATGAAATCGGGTAGGAAACTCGATTCTAATAATTGTAGAAAATGCATTTGAGGGTGTAGAAATTATGAAAGTATTAATATGAATTTAGGATGATTTTTGTAGGCTTAATTCTCAATCAAATCGAATGAGAAAGAGTGTATGATATTATGCACGACGGTGTTCGGTGAAATACCCGAGCGAGATTTAGGAGAGAATTTGTTAGATTCGGAGGTGTCATTGAGTTTTATTACTATTATTTAACCCTAATTTGAGAAATTAGGAGAATTGGATGAAAGAATTCGAAATCTATCGATGTAGCTCACCTACATATGTCATTTGTGATGCGTGGGTGAAGACGGATTCGAATTTGAAGGTTCGTAGGTCACGTTTTGAGTTTTAAAGCTAATCGGTCCTATAATTTCCTATTTAGGTGGAAAAGGTTAAACTTCGACTGGCTACTGGACGTACGTGGGACATCGTTTGCTCGATCCGTCAAGTGAGTATGTTGCATCTATATATATTTTATGTTGTGGTCTAATTTCGTGGCTTTTTGATGTATTTCGTAGAAGTTATGCTAAAAAGTGATTTTGAAAGAAAATACAGATTTTTAAGGGCCCAAAAATGAGTTTTTGTGATATTTGAGGAAATTAACTATTTTAAGTATATTATGGGTTAATGTGACGTGTTGAAGTATAAAAATTAAATAAATTAAACGGTTTATGCATATATTTACCCCGTGCATGTTTTGTGCATGTTTTTGGGTGAATAAGCCGATATAGGTGACTTAGTATATGTGGAGCCTTGTGTATGGGCTAGCATGCTATGGATGGATGTTATAAGATGTAATTAGCCGAAATTAGTGATTGTGGTCATGTTTTGGAAACCCGTATATATATAGTGCATGTTTTGTGCATATTTTGGGGCATATAGGCCCTTATAGGTGATTTTACTTACATAGAGCCTTGTGTATGGGCTAGCATGCTATGGATTGATGTTATAAGATGTAATTAGCCAAAATTAGTAATTGTGGTCATGTTTTGGAAACCCGTATATATATAGTGCATGTTTTGTGCATATTTTGGGGCATATAGACCCTTATAGGTGATTTTACTTACATAGAGCATTGTGTATGAGCTAGCATGCTATGATTGGTTGTTATGGAGTTCAATTAGAACAAATAAGTGATTGTGGCCCTATCTCTTGGAAACCCGCAAATGTGATATATGTTTTTGATACATATATAGATGATAATGACTTGTGATGTGATAAAGTATGTGTTTACATTCTAATTATGTTCGAAATGAATTACTGGGCAATAATATGATGTCATAATGTAGTTCTTTTATTAATGTTATAATTTGGCGTATGCCTACATATGATACAATGGGGTAATGACTAACATGGTATTCTTAATGTGGGATGTTCTGGCAAATTAAATATTTTGGCACATTAATATTATGCAATAATATGATATGATGGTTTTATCTGTTGAATGCCAGGGTGTATGCATAATGTGGTATAATGATATGATGATTAATATCGTGGACATCAATATGCATTAAATTGGTAAGATAAAAGATAAGATGGTACGTGCTAATAAAATGTGTAACTAATTCACGTGGTTAAAGTCAAAGACGTGACTCGTTGTAAATCAAAAGTGAAATGCTTGTGTTAATAATGAAAGATGAAATGATTAATGCTAATAATAGATGGTTTTGTTGACCAGTACCTACAGCAATCCTGGGGATTGGGCTAGACCTCCTAATATCCAAGGACCAGCTTCGGGTGCAGTGTTTATTACCCGAACTATGTGTTTGGGGTGCGGTGTTTTATCGCCCAAACTATCGGCTTGAGGCCTGGTTATCCCCTCGATGACAGCTGTCGCGAGAAAGTATCTAGACTGTGTCTGGGGTGCAGTGTTTTTCCCTCCTGGCTTCGACTGGGAGGAAGTACCCAGACTATGTGTATGGGGTGCGGTGTTCCCTCGCTGGCACAGGCTGGGAGGAAGACGTAGCCTCAGACGTATATGTAACGCCCCTGCCCCGAGCTCGGACAATTTATACAATTTATAAGACAAATTAGATATTATGTAGTACAACTGCCCACCACAGGCTGCCTCTCAAAAGGTGGTTAACCGGATTGGTGACTCTTGATCCTTGGCTTTATTATTTATATAATATTATATTCTATTTTATATCCGATATGGTACTATTTCCATACTTACAATTTTACCTTATACTCACTCATCAGAGAATATAAGCCAACGGAAGCACACATTTGTGCTTGCTGTTGTTTCAATTTAATGTGGCCCCCACCCATTATAAATCCATTTCCATTCATTACTCATTTCCAACACATTTTTACTACCATGCATATATTATAACCATCAGCCAACATCTTTTAAACCATATATATATATATATATATTTTATACCCTTTTTGAAAACTACGGGGTGTTACACACACCCCCCCTTCAGAAATCAGCGTCCTCGCTGAGCACAGGGCATCCACAATCTAGTGCAGGATCTACTTTCTAGCCGATGTGGAGTGGAGTACCCTAGCCCACCCCGTGGATTTACCGGGCGTACCCTGATTCTGCGTGTTGTCCAGACCCCTAGCCCACCCCCGTGGATTTACCGGGCGTCCTGGCCACAACCCCGCTCCCTCTCAGGCATACATCTCACCCACTCTTACCCACACTCGGTGTCGAAAGTCGGCTCTGATACCATCTGTAACACCCCGAATTTCAAATAAGGATAAATTCGAGATTTACAGGATCTTTACTTCACTTCGTACAATTTTACAAGGAAAATTTTAAAACTTTTTCAATAGTACATCAAAGTTCAATTACATCTTAACTTTACACAGCGGAATAATGAAATTTACAATAAATCATTTACAATATCTTTAAAATAAAAGCAGCATCAGCATATCCACTTCATAGCTTCATGTATGGTCCTTTACCTGCATGTTAATCTGTGGGCTCGTCAGTTACTTACAACTGACGAAATGTTATACACGGCTATCCTCTCTATGCCGGGAATAGTATAACGATCTCATACTTTAACAAATCACACAAAAGATTGAATGAACAAGTAAAGTGTCAAAAGTGATTATTCTAAGCATAAGTGTATGTCATGTCTTAATGCCTAATGCACACAACTCTACACTAGGATGATACTAATGCACACTTGTTCAGATTCTATGCATCCCATACTACATAGGTCTGAGGGCAAGTGCCTACGTACTCCACATTGAAGGGTTCGATCCCTCGCCATGAGATTACCCAGTAATAAAACAAGTTTTAGAGTTATTCCACAGATACGGATCTCAGCCTCCCTGGCTAGCCTCCCTGGCTATAATAACAGATCCCAGCCTCCCTGGCTATTATATCGTGAGAATAATCTCGTAAATGCCCCTCTAGCCCCGGTATATACATATTCTTTGGAGTATGGTAAACATCCGTCGACTACCCTAAGTCCCGGATAAAATACAATCCATCTCCTATGGGGCAACCACAGTCCACCAACTGGGTCTATAGCCACGGAGATCCACCGTCGACTATATAGAAGCACCCATTTACGTTTGCACAAGTCTATTACATCTTCACCTAAGTGCCTAATTATTTTCTAGTTCAAGACATGAATATGTTATCACCCTAGAATCAGTTTTACCTCATACCGGATTTGTTCACAAAAATACGAGATCGCCCGATGGCATTATCTCGAAATCAAGTCTCAAAATCTTTCTTTCAAAATTACCGGTAACAGAGGTCTTACTAATTCTAAATCATAAACCTTTCATGTACATGGGTACACATACCCTTTAATAATCATGTCTTAACTCAAAGTATTCTTTATCTTCAAACTATTCACAACTTGGTGTATGTCTTGTTAGCATCATTCAATTCATTCACTATCTTTCTAAGACATCAATTCTTTTCATGAGTCTATGGCATAAATCCAAATCTCTTTTTTGGGAAAAATTAATCACATAAAAGTTCGCGACTACAAACAAGCATATTTACATGATCTCGTCAACAATTAACACATTTACATGACCTTGTCAATTCAAACAATTATAAATAATTTATTTTCCAAACTTTATATGAATTCACACAAACTTTTAATCTCATTTAGCATTCTTACTCAACAAAAGGGATTGTTTATAACAAGATAATCGTGTTACATATTTTTCTTTTATTCAAAGAGTTATTTTTTCAAAATAATAATTTTGGAAACAAAGTGCATTTGCCACTTTAAAAAATACAAGATAAGAAATTAAATCATTCTTAGTAAGTTCTTTGTGCAACTTAATAAGGAAGAGTGGATAATACTTGTTTCTTTCCAAAGTCAGTAACTTCCATAAATAAGCAGTTTTTGAGAGAAATAAAATAAAAGAAAATGGTGGCAACAAGTTTCGAACCCAACACCTCTTATAAATAGTATTCACTGGCTAACCAATAAGTCCAATTATATTTTCTATTTAGAAGTTGTATTAATGTATTTTTGTTAATACTATTTTGAATTTGGTTTCTTTTAATAACACTTGTTCACCCAATAATCCAATCATTTTCGACATTGGAATAAATCTCACTTTTGGACTGAGATGAAATCAAGAAATAATAATCAAGTAAATTCAAATTTATTTTTATAATCTATCTTCATTTTCAAAAATAGATTTTTCCTTTCTTTACAAAAATTTGCATTTCTTCCCAAACTCGAAAATTAAGGATCAAGTTTCTTAAAACTAGTTTATATCCATCATTATACTAATTAAAATTTGTGTTAAAATCAAACATGTCTCTTAATCAACCATGGATATCTCAAAGAAATTCTTTCATGCAAAAGTTTGTATTTTCAACATATGTCGACATGTAATAACAAAAATTATTCTTCTCTTTTCTTTTTCTTTCTTAATCATATGTCGAAATATAGCATTCTTTAACAATTTCTCATACATATCGGGTATTCTAACATTGTTCATAGTAATAATTCTTTAGTTAAACTCTTCTTTTCGATTTACACTTAAACTTGCATTTCTCAAAACTTGAATGAAAAGAAAAATTGTTTAATTTCTCTTATACAAATTGGGAATTTATAGCATGCCAACAAGTCTCAAATCATAAGAATTTTACAAAATCTCTTCCATGAACAAATTATTATTTTACATATGTCAATAATAACAAAATTTTACTTTCTTCTTTCTTAGTCAATAAATCATAAAGCATGTTTATCATATGATATTCATCACTAAAATTCCCACATACTCAACAAGTACAAAAATTGCAATCACATTAACATGATTCATTGTATAAAGAAATTCTTCTTTTTAATTAGCATGATATCACAACAAAATCATCCTCATTCAAAACATGATATACTAGCATAAATTTTATCTTGTAATTCTCAAACAATATCTTCTTATACTACTCTTTTTTTTTGTATGCATATCCTACACTAGAAAATAATGAAATCACCCACTAACACAATGTTAATCTATTTGTCAACATAGCATGATTCACTATTAATCTCACCACAATCATGGTATAGTTATTCTATTTAATCAAAACTACTCATTCACTTTTATTAGCATGTACATTCTAAAAAAATTGGAAAGTAGGAGAACACCCACCTTATTGAAGCTTGAACAATTGAAGGGAGAGATGTGACACTTCTTTTAGTTCCAAGACAACTCCTAGCAATGGCTTCTCCTCCTAGCAAGCTCCCTTTCCTTAGCAATGGCTTCCTCTAGCAATTCCTCCAAGCAAAAGGACCCTCTCTCTCTTTCTTTTCTTTCTTTCTTTCTTTCTTTCTTTCTATAATGTTTTTGGTGCAAGAAAAATGTAGGAAATGAGGCTCTATTTATAGGGTATGGTTAGGGTCTATTGTGCATAATTTTGCACCTAATAACTCTCCATATTAATTCTTACAACTCTCCACTTTCCTAACTCCTAAAACCCCCATCTCTTCATCTCCCCACTCTCCATGACATAAAGCTCCACTCTTCTCTTTCCTTCATGAAAACCGGTCCCCCCTTGCCCATTATTTGGTCCAAGTACATTTGTGTGTGCATGCACACATGCACAAACAAATGTGAACATATTTCTATAACTCAAAAATGTGTACTAATATTGCAACTTGTCATGTATTAGTACATGTTTAACTAAAAATGTGATTTTAATAATGGGCTTGCTACATAGGCCCATTACTAATTAATTAATTTTAATTATCTAGTGGACTCCTTTCTTAATGGGCTACATTTTAGTTTATAGGCCCATGGATCAAAAGAAAGGCTAAATAAAACCAATGCATGCTAAAAATAGTAAAATGAGAGTAGCAAAATGAGAATAAAAATTTGCACGTGCACCATACGTGCAAAAAATTGAAAAATGCATTTTAATAATAAAAATATAGTTGGGGTGTTACAGTATAAGACTCTATGTGAGCATCGGTCTGCATGTTTTACTGGGCTGTCGGCTTTCAGTATATTGGGATACTGTAGCTCACTGGTCGACAAACTAATAAAATAAATAAGTATAAATGAGAATGATTAATAAAGTAAAATACAGTATGATTTGAGTTAATACACCTTGGAATTGTGTCGAGGAACTACCCACCCGCTATTTCCGTGGAAATGGTGGGAACTACCTGCCTTGGCATACGTCGCAGGGTGAGTTGGCATGATATCGGTAATTAATAATGGAAATGAAGAGTTAAGTTAAGTGAAGATGAAAAGCAATTGAAGTAAATTAATAACCAAGCAATCGGCTTGAGATGTGATGCGATATTACCCAGACTATGTGTTTGGGGTGCAGTGATTATTATAGCCCAAACTATGTTTGGTATGTAGAGTATAAATTGATGAGAATGAAAGTGAAATTAATGGTCACTTGAATTATAAGTGAACATGAAAGTAAGCTTAATTATTAATTAGATTGAGTAACAACTAAAGTGATCTAACGGGATGAGAATGAGTCATAAAACATGTTTTTGATGCAATAAGAATGAGCATTCACATAAGTGATACAGTGATGATGTGATGAAATGCAAGTTAATTATAATGTGTAAGGAGACGTTATATTTGTGTTATATGACATGAATGAATATGGTATTATGGGAATGAATGCATATGTTTCTGATGTGTTACACGATTTAATACAATAAAATAAATACCTGTATTATGAAAGTGGTTATGAAAATGGTTATTAAAGAAAGTATGTTCTGTTATGAGTTATGTACCATGGAGGTGTATCGGGGAACTACTCGCCCGCTAATTCCGTGGGAATGGTAGGAACTACCTGCCTTGGCACAACTTCCAGGATGAATGGGTGTGTTGATGATATAATATAAGTAAACGAAGCACATGGCCAAATAGAAATGAAGAAAATATGTAGTAGCATCCTGTGGTTATATACATATAAATAATGAAATGCTGATATGACAATAATTGTAGAGGGATAAATATTTGTGTCAGGGTATTTAAATCGAAAAGTAATGGATTGTATGTGACTTAGTATTGTGTAAATGTAAAATAAGGATATATATGAGGTTAGTGTGAAGCATATAGTGAAATGTGTGAGGTTATAGATAATTATAGAGTTGGATGCAAATTTGAAGAGTATTTTGATATAACATCGTATTGGTGATGTTTTTATGTTCAGATTTTAGGTTGCATCTTCTTATCTTGATGTTTGTAAGTTTAATTTATTTTCTTTAAACAATTTAATGATTTATTGGATTAATAATTATACTCACTCCAGTAATGGCTGACCCCTTAGTGTTTGGGGGGTTAGGGAGTCCCTGGACTACCCTAGATCCCCTACTGTTACAGGTCCTCAGCAGCGCAGAGGTGAGGCATAGATTGGTAGAGTGGAGTTTTTATTTTAAAATTTTTGTATAAATTAGTTAGGTGAATAGTGAAATTTGTGGTTCAAATTGTAATTTGAACGTATAAGTACTGGATGTCGATGATGAGTATAGTGTGGGGTAGTATGGTATGTTCTTGACCCGTACCCATCTCGTTGTGGTGTACCAGGCCCTGTGGTAGGTTTTACAAAGGTTTTTCTAAAAATTTTACCTCGTTTCAAATAAATTTATGGTTTTTATTTGATATCTGATATTCTATTATGAGTTTGGTCCCCAGAGCATGATTTTATATTGCCAGTGTGATTCTACTCATTTTGGCCTGGGGAGCCCAAGATATTATTGCTTGTGATGTGAGCTACGGAATTTAGAGTAGAATTCCATAAGCTTTTGTGTTTCGAGGCAGAAATTTTAGGGGCGACGCTATCAAAATTTTATTTAAAATATATCTATCTTAGTTTATGTTTAAAGTGATATAGAAATTGAAAGTATTGAATTTAGAGGTTCAGTTTGCAAAAAAAAATGGGGTGTTACACCGCCCCCTCCCCGATCTCCGTTCGATGACCCATCCCTTCTCCCAACTCCATCTCCGACCTAAATCGCCTTCCCCTCGATGCCTTCCCCCTCCCCGAGTAGCAACGGCGATTCGAGCAGCCAAGGTTGTAAACGGCGTTAGGCGGTGGCGGTTCGGTCAAGGGGTGCCTAACGCCTAAGGTGCCTAGGCGGCGCCTAGGCAGCGCCTAGGCGGCTGAATTTATTTTGCCGATTTAGTTAATTTCAGCCTCTATTATTTAATCGTAAGTATAATCATACATTCCATTTGTAAATATTCATCATGTTCTTGTGTAATGTGTAATTAAAGGGTGTTTATGCATAAAAAAAACTTCCTCGTGCAATTAAAAATAATAATTGTCCAATTGTAATATGTGCAATATGCCAATATGTGTAATATGTACTATTTTAAATGTGTAATAGGTGTAATATGTGCAATCTATCACCAATAATACAAAAAAAAGTAAAAACAATTACACTACTATTAAAGATCCATACATATTATATAACATATTAATAGATTAATAATAGTAGTTCTCATTTTTTGTGTTATTTTATAGCATTTAAAATTTAAAAAATAGAAAACGCCTGAGCGTTGGACATCAGGCGGATGCCTACTCAACAAGACGGCTGCTTAATTGCCTTTAACCGCTTAGACCACCGCATAATGCAAAGGCGGTTCGTTCTCTTCCATCTGAACGCCATTTAGAACACTGCGAGCAGCACCAGTGGGCGCTTGAAGGGAGTGGTGATTGCTTCGGATTTTGCGCCGCCCCACTCCGTTGTCGTTATGAACTCATGCTGCCCCAACTGCGTCGCCCAGATCCTTGCCGTGCTGCTTCCTCCCCATTTTGGAGGCTCTAGGGTTTGATTTGATTTGTTTTTTCGAGAATCTGGAAGCTAGGGTTTCAGGTTTCTCTTCTTCTTCACCGAAGAGATTGAGATTTGAGAGTGAGAAGACGACCCGACTTGTTCATTGCAGTTGCCACCATGTCCACACTTTCGGGGCCAATCATGGTGATCTGCGACTATGTTTTGGTTTTCGAAGGTTGGTAGCGCATGCGAAGAAGTCGAGGTTTGATTCTCTCTTGTGTATGAAGAAGCCGAGGGTTGGTAGTGCATGTGAAGATGTCGGGAGTTAGGTTGTCTTGCACGATTGTGGAGCTAAGGCCCAAAGATGGGGTCCCCTCCACGATGTGCGCTCACTTGTCTCAAACTTCCAAGGTGCTTGTCTCAACTATTGCGGAGCACTATGTCGCGCCAGAGCCTCCTCCTGCACCTGTTGTCGCGAACACCATGGATCTGGGGTTCAAGTGTGTAAGGTCGGTGGTTCAGTTTGGAGCTCGTGGGGGTGAGGGGGTGTGGGGTTTGGGTATGGTTTGTCTCGAGTGTCCTACGATGTCGCCGGTGCAGTCTTCACAGCGCCTACTATCAGGCTATTGAGCTTCCTCCAGCTTAGGCCACTGGCTCGTGCAACATCACCTCTTCCCTCGGATTGGGAGTATGAGTCGAGATAAGTCTGTGTGGTGAGAAATCGCTGGAGAGAGCTTCAGCGTGAAAGAGGTGAAGGTATCCTCTCCACGACTCTCCCCTGAAGTGTGGTGTTTGGTGGGGTGAGCGAGATAGTTGTTTGGTGAGAAATCGCCTGAAAAAGCGCTATCGTGTGAGAGGTGAAGGTATCCTCTTTACGGCTATCTCTTTGGTAGCAGCTGTGGGAGCTACTGGCACATTTGCAGGATGAGTGGTAGAGATGGTGGGAGGGTGCGATCGCTGTGCATGTGCCGTGAGGTCAGTTCTCGATCTGCGGGGCTTGGGTCCAAAGATGGGGTCCCCCAGCGAGGTGAAGGCAGTGATCGGCGGGCGATAAAATCATGCCAAACTTGTTTCAAGTAGGTGTGCATGTGCCGTGGAGGCACTGTATGAAGCTAAACTGATGTACTTACAATTTTGCAGGATTGTCGGCCCACCCTCCAGGGTTGTTGGAGGGATTTGTTGTTTGTACGTGTCATGTTTGCTTCATGTATGTTTTATTTTCTGTCTGTAGTTTGTACTTAGGTCCAGTACTCTGGGTTTATTTCGTTAAGCTCTTATTAATGAAACAGGGTGACCAAATTCCACCTTTTCCCTAAAAAAAATTTGCCTACACTAAGCAGTTCTCCCATGACGGCAAAAGCTTTTTGACTAATGACTCGATTAAAGAAGTTACATCTTAAAATTAATGAACAAGATCAGTAAGTTGAAATAAAAAACAAACTT